>KI669492.1:0-20269 GCA_000507405.3 Kwoniella heveanensis BCC8398
GGGGGGAGAGAAACGAGCGTGCTGCACCGTTGTGCGTTGTGGAACATAGGCGGTACGTATTCCCAGTCTCTCCTGATCTTCGAGCCTAGCGAACAATGGCACACGCAGCATACATGGCAGGTCTCCGCTGTTCTAGGTTGAGCAAGGCCATGTCAGTGCATCGCTGCCTCGTGCAGGAGTTCGTATTCGTGTAGATGTAGAAAGTGCAGTAGAAATGCCCCCTAACACAAGTGAGTTTACGGTATATAGTTTAGTTCAGGGTTGACAGTATGACTCATCCTGGTGGGAAATTAGTCCGAGGTTCCTATCTGTCACCCTTGCAATGATCAGAACCCCATGACCATAGCATGCTGTACGATCTGTTGCCAAAAAAAAAAAGAAAAAAAATTCAGGAGACAGCCCGAGGGAGCGCTAGCTTGACGAAGATACTGTATCTTTGTCAAGAGGTAAAATCCATTCACGCATTGCATTGTCATCGTTGACGCGTTTGATGGAAGGCAAGCGGTGAAGTTCAGGGCGTTTTCGAGGTCCTCGATCTTTGAGCAAGCTGGTGTCATCCATGTCATAGGTCGTTCGCGTTCGCTTTGTATCGCACAGTAAGTAGTACGATGATCTAGCTAGCGTGAAAAATCGGCCAAGAATTCCGTAAAGATAAGCTTAAAAGTATAGGAATATCTTTACCAGAGCATGAGCCCTAAAGTAAGCGTATGGTACAGCCTAGGCATGAGAGCGGCAGAGATCGTGGCTGGAAATGTGAAACAAGTTACGACTGGAATCAGGGTTGGTACTGTACTCTCGATCTGTGTCAGATTGGTCAGTCACGCGGAAAAGCTGCCCATCCGTCCTATCAATCGAGGAATCGTCGGGCCGGAATGTGACATTCAGCGTACAGTACTCGTACGTAGCATGGTGAGTACCCGGTGAATATCGATGTCACAGCACAGCCTTGCTTGACATGCTTGACATAGAGTTGTACCGAGTGGCTGTCACATAACTCGATTCGGAGCTAGCAGTGGAACATGAGACCACGTACCTACGTATTTCCTGTACTGTATGTATACCCTACAAGTGCAGCACGAACCGGTCCGGTCCAAGGCTATGGTAGTACGACACAAAGAAATAGCGAGACATTGTCAACAAGATATCCATCGTACGAGCTGAGCCAACTTGACAACATTTCTTTTTTTTCATCCCCGGTACTCGTACGAGTCTGTTGGCCACCGACTCGCACAGTACGCACTGTGCACGTACTCGTAGCATGCAGAGCGGGAAGCAGGAAGCTCATGACACGGTACCAGCAGCATGCACCTGGAAGATTCCAAGGCCTGATGAATTTTCCTTGCCAATCACATTTCTGTGTAGTGACTTCAATCTCGTGTTCATCTCAAGCGCATGTCGTAAGCCTCTGACACGGACAACGATGCTAGCATGTATCGGCCGACTCGACGTTCTCGGTTTCTGGGAGTGACAAGCATGGGAGTACGCTTGCTGTGTGGTTTCAAAGAGATATTACATACATTTGCAGTCATCTGTCATAGCTACGATATCTTGTCATAGTTGAAGAAATATCTGAGATGAGTTAGATCGTCATGCCTTTCTACCTGACATAGCCAAAATGCTAAATTCTGCCTAACGTAGCCTGAGCTTGCGCTTTTCAGCTTTCCAAGCGTTCCAGCATTGTAGCGATGTATGCGTCATGCATCCGAAGGAGACACCCGTACAAGCTGACAGACAAGATGATTTCGTGCGGGGTTTTTTTTTTTTTTTGGAGAGAATGGGCGAGATTGATGCGCAGATGCATGAGTTGTAGCAGTTCGAAAGCGACTGCCCTCTGAGTCCTGGCCTCTGAGAAGCCACGGAAAGGCTATCTTGAACATAATTTAGTGTTTTGGCTATGGGACGCGGAAGGATATGATGGTCTGGTCATCTTGAGATATTTTCTTGTCATGGTTACTTGTTCGCGATGTATGTTCTCATGTTGAGCGCGAGAGCACGACACCGATCTATTGTGGGCCGGTCCCGTATCACTGTGATCGAGTCTTGTGCTGCTGTATCACTCCGACTTAACCTTCTCCAGACCAGGTAGGAACTCGTAACCTCCCTCCTTTCGAATTTGATCGAAATACTGCAATGGTATGCGTCATCCTACAAGTCAGCACCTCACACCTCACACATCTATGCCTCTTGAGCCATAGCTCACCTTCATCGTCATAGTTGTCTCCTCTAGCGGCATCCTCTCGCATTCAGTCTTCCCATCTCGGAGGCATCGAGCCACTTCATCCGCTTCCCAGTATAGACCGAATCCCTGGATATCATGCTTGACCTCTTCGTCCGGGTGACATTTCGCACCCTCCGACTCAGGGTCGATGAATCGCCGGATGGTGTACCCGGTTGGCCGGGAGGTGTAACCGTGGACCAAGATCTCGCTGCAAGGAGTGAAAGGTTGTATATGACGTTGTGAGCTGGGTTCGTAGTGTCTTGTCGCCTTTGACCCCTGACCTATTGAAGTCGCAATGAAACTCACCCCTTGGATCCGACGATTCTTGTATTTTGTTTCTGCTGTACGCAGGAGAGCAGATTGGTCGTACCTGAGAGACACGATAGTTATTAGTGACCTGTTCAAAGGCTGGGTCGCAGCTGAGTGGAGAGCTCACAGTAAGCGATAGCGTTGAGCTTCGGGAATGTCATCGTGAAGCCAGTGGCCAGGTCGACGCCCGTGTGATACTTCATCATGGTGCTCCCTAGTTTCTCGGCGGGCGTTCTTTGATTCTTTGGGTGTCGGTAGAGAATCATCATTGTCTGAAGAGTACATACATGATGTCAGCTGACTTAGCAGAGCTGGTGGATCCTATGCATGGAGCTCACCCAGACCATAGGATATGGACCAATGTCCAACAAGCAGCCTCCGGCCAATTCGGCTGATAGAAGTCGATCTGTGTCGGGCCGTTTCTTGTACACGTCCATCGAATGATCAGAGTACATGCACCTGATCTCGCCGATCACGTCGTCCTCATGGACAGCCTTCTGCACAGCAAGCATCATAGGGTTGAAGCGTGTCCAAACGCCTGAGGTCGAAAACAGCGGTCAGAACCCAGGCCCGATGACCTAGACTGTCGCAAGATAGGTCTTTTTACGCCGGCCCGAGCAGAACAACTCACCTTCCATCAAAAATAACTTCTTCGCTCTCGCTATGGAGACGAGATGGTTCCACTCCGCCGCATTGAGGGAAGCAGGCTGTAGAAGGACGAGCGGGCTTACATCAGTCTCGGGTCCCGGGATGTGTTGTTGTTGAGCTCGTCCGATGATACAGAAATCCCGACAGGGAGACCGAAGGATGAACGCATGGGCTTCGAAGTTCGCCCAGCAGCTTATGATTAGCTAACCTTTTCGACTAAGCAGTGCTTATTCCCTTCTAGAGCTAGCTTGGCGTCCTCGTAGTGAGCTATGTTCATCGTACCGACATAGACGATGTTAACGTTCTGATGCGAAGCCCTCCATTGCCCGTCAGTTGTCATCCACCGTAGATCTTATACGAGATCATAGAACTAGAAGCAATCGGGGCTCACGGGGTCATCCACGACCTCCTTGTACGATCCATAAGCCTTGGGAGCGAACTTGACATGACCTTCCTTCTGAGCGATAGCACCGTCTGGACACCATTTCTTGATGAATTCTTCAGCTTTGGGCAGAGACCGCGATCCAACGGCAGCGATAGCGTGAGAGACATCCGTGGTACCTCTTGACGTTGTCGGGAAGGAGATGTCTTTGGCGAATTCGGATGAGATCCCTACAAACAAGAGATCATACGCGAGTTTGATGGGTCAGATATGGTTCTGGAAGGGTGTTAAAACGAGAGCCGATGATGACTCACATCCACAGCCAAGTATGCCCCACTGGGCAACGAAGGGTTGAGCGGTCATTTTACCGTTGTGAGCGCACAAAAAGATTACAGTGAATCAGACAGAAGAAAGACGGGATGGGGATGAAAGTTACATAGAGATCTCTTGGTCAATAGGATCTATTCTATACATGTATATATATATATATATATCTTGCTCGGAAGGATGGTGAAAGGGGAGAATGCGCTCGCCCGGAGAAGAGGAGGATTAGTCCCAGCTTGAGTCCGAAGTCTGGTAAACATCGGCCCGGATTAACGCCGAATCTTCTCCAAAGTATACCAAAGGTGGGATGGGATATATCGGCCATCGCCGAACTTCAATCAACCGATGGAGATAAATGTACACAAGATCTGAGGCGGAGCTAGCTGTGGATCTGTAAGTATGTATAAGAATAGATGGAGGTATAGACGAGGGATGAGAGACCCGATGAAACTGACAAGGGGAGAATAGTATAGGTGGTATGGTATACATGTGAAAGTAGTTGAATTGCTAAAGAAGGTAGAGGTCAAGAGGAGAAATCGAAGATGGAGTGTTGGACCAGAGTGTGTGGTATATATACCTCTCATTGGGAGGTTCGAGCGTGAGTGGGGTGAGCGGTGAGTGCACTCAGCGTAGCGTGTGGCAACACAGCGGGCACCTGTATCGTTTGATGACAAGCTCTGTCCCACTTGCTATCCTATAGGACAACTCGAGTACCAATAATATTACTGTACACGTAATGAAGAAGCACATTGCAGCCTAGTAGCTGATCTCTACTGGCCACTAATCAGGCAGTTCCCATTTGGGTTCCTCCTTGTAATACATTTCCTTGTTGGGCCCATAGAATCCGATCTTATTGCCCCAGGCGTCCTTCTGCTTAGTCTTGAATCCCGCGGGCGTCGTATCAGGTACTTCTCCATCCGCCAAATCTGACACTTTGAGCTTCTCGACATAGTGCGGTATCCACGCCTTCCTGAGATCGTCCCAGCTGACTTCGCCTGCCCATTGGCCCGAACTATCGGCTTGGGCCAACGTCTCTTGTCTCAGGACTAGGTCCAGAGCGGATCGAGTGAGGAGCTGGCCTCTGTACTCCCATACTTCTTCGTCAGAGTCAGAGCCGTCGGACTCCGTCAGACTCTGCCGGGGTGGCGACCTTGGCTCCGGAGGATGGAGTGGGCGCTTTAGAGGTTGAAGGTGTAGCATTATAGGAGGATAGACCTGGTAACGGCTTCGAGGTAGCCGGTGTCGATTGTCCAGTCCCGTAAGCTGACTGTAGCTCGGAAGTGGTCATAGCTTTAAAAACGGGCGATGCAGGTGCCGAGACTGTTGATGCTGAACTCAAGGTGGTAGTTGATGGCGAAGGCGGAATCGAACCCTTGGGCGTGGGAGTGGGTGGGAGGGTGAGAGGGGTAGGGGTGTCAAGTGAAGGAGTAGATAAGCCGCTCGGTGTGGCTGGAACCGAGGGCTTGGGCGTAGGCAGGACCGACGAGGCCAATCGGACTTGAAGCTGAGAACGGGCAAGGGAAATACTAGTCAGTCAAAAGTCCATAATGTATGCTATGATAGGCTCGAGCTTGAGCATCGATTGTCAGTCAGCTTACCTGCTTGACGAGTACTCCAATGATTTTATAAGCTTCCAGACATTCTTTGTCCTCCAACAAATCTCGATCTAGCGCAGAGGCGATCGCAATGATACTTTCGGCCCCTCTCCGGAACGTATACAAGTCTGATTGATCGTCGATCGCACGGTGGAGGACATCACAAATCTCGATGCTGAATGGGATGGAGATGATGGAAGCGTGGTGAATTATGGATTGGATTAAGATGATGTCGATCAGGTAGTCTGGGCCTAAAGGGCAAAAAAGCAAGCATAAGTCTCCGTTCCTTCGCTCTGTCAGTTGGCTGCAGTGATACCGCTTGAGTCAAGAAAAAGAAGTGAATAGCCATGCAGGCGCGAGGATCGGCTCACCTTCCTGCAACACTTGTACTAAAGTGACCAAGTTATCCTTGGCTTCCGCCTCTGTCATGCCCGCCGTACTTTCCAGACCAATCTCAACCTTCTCGTAGATCTGCTCGAGCGTCACTGAACCCATCGACCATTGTATGGAGAGCGCAATGAAAGTGAGCTCGGAATCCCTTTTGGCTCATTGTGAATTAGCGACTCACCCAAAGCAGGATATCGCCTCCTCCCTGTGTAAGGCGCAATGTCGCTGAGCTCGTCTCGCTGAGCTTCAAGTAGAGCTATTACCCTTTCTACAAGATGGCCGTTCGGGCCCTTCCCAATGTACGAGTGTAACAGTTTTTCCCCAGATTCTGGCCGAGTCCCATACACAATGAGTTTGTCAGTACCTCCACATCACAAATCATGAAGGAAGGAGACGGAGGATAACAGACAGGCCCATATCTGATGGAACAGGAGGAAGGAGAACCTAAAACGACATACCGCTTGCTACTGAACAACCTCGAATGACGGGGTCCAATAGTCTTTCCTTCCTGCCCGTCAACTTCGAGCTCGACTGAGAAAGGCGATCGACGGCTTTGTCCTTGTACTTCCTTCTGAAGGTCTGGCCGCCACTCGCAACATCGTCGTTGCCCTGCTGCCGGATATTCAATGTCAATTTCCCCGGTTCACTGCCGCCTGCACGAGCCTCATTCGGCCCATCGATTTCTTGCAGAGCTTTGATCAGCCTTCTGAGCGTCTCGTCCTCTTCCTCGTTGCCACCCCGGCGTTGCTTCTCCAAAGATCTCTGGAGTCGCTCAATCTGTTTACGATCTTGACTTTGGCCCTGCAATTCCTTCTCGAGCAAATTCAGCAGATCGTCATGAGGCGAGGAAGCAGAAATATCCGGAGCGGAGAAAGGTGAAGATGGGGAAGGTCGAATTTGTATCTCGTAGTTCTTGTCGGGACCATTGTTGTCTCGCTGCCCTTGATGATGAGGGTGGCGTGGGCCCGAAGAAGGCTTGAAGAGCGATTTCAGGAACCTTGGCATTCTGCTGTATTCAGGGAACCGAAGTCGTTCTGACTTTCTGAGTTGAGGTAGTCAGTTGTACTCGGTTCCGATCCTAGATTTTGCCCGGTGAAGCATGAAGAGAGAAGAGGACAGGGATGGATCCTGGCTCTGGGGAGTACAAGGTGGGTCATAGATCGAGATGGAGGAGGCACCACATCGTGAAGTCTGATGAACAGTCAGAACATGAAAGGACCTTTACCCTACCTCGAGAAACGCATACAAAGGATTCAGGGTGACATCGGTGCGAGGAATGTGAGCGTGGAAATCGCGGCATTGTCCCTTAGCATACAACGCCCAAGCAGATATGAAAGGATTCGCCAAGGATTAGTATGACGAGTGGCTTTTTCGAGATGACGCTGAGGTGTGTCTGGCAGTCAGTCCACACAGACCGCAGAAGACACCGGCGCGTGGAGAGAGCTAGCAGTGGGACTAGACGCAGGGACCCGTAGTCTGATATGTCATATCATGCAGAATTGTTCATTTCGCTTCTACCTTCAGCACTTCATCCCTGGACTTCGAGATGATTCTTCCATGCGGCCCTTTCTTCGAACGTCAATATGTCGTTTAAGACTCCGCTTAAGCCTTGGACTTGCAGATGTCGATGAATTCGGGCTTGAGAGAAGCGCCACCGACCAAGAATCCGTCAATGTCGGCAGCGGAGGCTGAAAATATCCAAGAAGACTTCAGTTTAAGATAACCGGCTGAGCTGAGAGCGACAATAAGATGAGTAATGATGCAAAGGCTCACCAAGGTCGCTAGAGTTCTTGCCGTTGACTGAACCACCGTAGATGATTCGGGTAGAGTCAGCGACGGACTGGGAGACTCGCTTGGCCAACCATTGTCGGATGTTAGCGTGGACTTCCTGCGCCTGCTCCTTGGTGGCTACCTTGCCGGTACCGATAGCCCATACGGGCTCGTCTGGATATCCCAATCGACAAAATTCAGCTGTGTTCCCTGAGAGCGAGCGTCAAACAGCTTACAGGCAATGACAATGTCCCTGTTGATTTGGACACGGTCAGTTCGATACATTTCTTCCTGGCCTGGACCAGACTTACTTCCAGTTGGCCTCGGAGATCTGAGCAGCGATAGCCTCGAGCTGTCGCTCGACGACAGCCTGGGTCTCGTCCTTCTCCCTCTGCTCGAGAGACTCGCCGATACAGGCAATGACGGCGAGGCCGGCCTCGATGGCGGCCTTGGTCTAAAATAAGGGAACACAAGTCAATATCTCATCCTTGTCCTCTACGGAAGCTAGGACTTGACGACAGACATCTAAGAGCAACGTCAACCCACCTTGTCAGCGACAAGCTTGTCAGTGTCGCCAAACAAGCTCCTTCGCTCAGAGTGACCGAGGATAACCCAGTGAACGCCAGCGTCCTTGAGCTGGTCGGGCGAGATCTCGCCGGTGAAAGCGCCGGACTTTACGGTGTACGAGTTCTGGGCGGAAACCTGGGCAGGGGGCTTGAGCTCCTCCTTGATCTTGAGGAGGTAGAGAGCGGGAGGGGCGACGACGACCTCTGCGGTGCGCAAGGAGGGTCGTTATCGATACGGTGGAAGAGCATTTTTGTGAGAGAAAGATGGAAGCAGGAAGAACGAGTGGTATGGTTCATCAGCATGGTGCAGACATGTAGCGCTGATCTACTGAGGCAAGCTGCTGACTGTATCTAGCATGTGATAAGAGTGTACTCACCAGTGGAGCCGTCGAGTCCGGCCTCGTTGATTCGCTTGACGATGGTCTCAATCTCGGCAAGAGTGCCGTTCATCTTGAAGTTTCCTCTGAAAGGGTGGAAGGAAGAGTAACAGTCTTATCAGCACGGTTGTCTTCTCTTCGACTTTCAAATAGAGCGCTCGAGGGGTGCTCGTCCCCAAGCAGCAGAGTGTGAAGACCCAATCCGACAGGAAATTATAGGTATGAGGGAGAGGGAGAATGTGGTAGAAGATCCTCAGGCGAGGAGAAGGGAGTCAGACGGACATACCCAACAAAGAACTTCCGGGCGGCCATTTTGTATATTACTGCGGTTGCTGTGCTTTTGGTGTGGCGGTAGAGAGTGGGAAGGAACCTTATGTTGATGGTAAGAAGAACAAGAAGAATTGTTGAGAAAGATACAGTCGAAGAGAAGGGATAGTTATGGGAGTTTGCATCATCGACGGGTGTGAGTATGGATTATGGATTCAGGTCCACCTTTTACCGTAGCGGAGGAAGTTGTAGGAATGTGAGTAACAGTGTCGGATTAATGCGGGGCACCACCCTATCTCAGATCGTAATCCCGCACAGACACTCATGTGGGATATCTCCGGCAATCGCCGAACGAGGCATGACGGTGTGTTTACAAAACTAGCGACACATCGAGGTAATGTCTCCTCCAACTAGCGCGTCACTTTGGTTCTCTCCTCTCCCTATCCTTCTTCTTCATCTTCTTCCTGCATTATCTGATAGACTACTACTACCTCAAGGTCAACAACGCAGAAGTGTTGGCGAGTACTCACGATGCCTGCATTACGAACGAAGAAGTCAAAGACGAGCAGGGTGAGTGCGCGCTCGAAATCTCTACTCATCCTCGAAGCGTGCTTCCTCCTCCGTCATGTCGCCGCTCCTCCGTCTCCTCCTCCCTCTTCCTGCCTTCCTTCATAGCTATCGATACGATTCTCTCATGGCCACAATGGACAGACCCCAAGCTGACTGAGTCCTTGTTTTGATGAATTGTAGTTCCCAGTGGTACGGTCGTCAGCTCTATGAAGCATTGCTCATATATACAGCTGACTCGTGCAGTATATGCGTGTGATATGCAGGCTCGGATCAAGCGGATCATGCAGCTCGACGAGGAAGTGGGTAAACTAGCAAGCGCTACGCCAGTCATGATTTGTGAGTATCACCAGCCTTCCATCGCTGTGTACTTTGTAGTGTGTCATCTATATTTCATCTTAAAGCATTCGTTCGAATCGATCGGTTGTAAACCTTTCCACTGTCCTTCAAGGATCCTGAGAATACAGGTTATCAACTGACTCGTTCGAGCCGAGCCAATGAACGGATCTTCTCTCGGCGTCTGCTTTGATTCGATCAGTCAAGCACTTGGACAACAGAAATGTCGACTGATTCGTTCGAAGAGCTGATCGTCGAGTTTTGATTCCCTCTCGCCGAACAGCCAAATCTCTCGAATGCTTCATGCAGATGTTGATAGATGAGACGTGCAAGGAGACAAGATCAAGAGGATCCAAGAAGATGACGGCGTATCATCTGTGAGTGGAGTGGTGTGGTCTCGTTCATGAATTACAATCATACACACCCCCGAGGTCTGCACCCTTCGCACCTCGTCCCTCCCAAGCAGATCAACTTCCCTCAAACAGGCAGATCAGTTGATGAACGAATACCTCTTCTTCCTCTTGACTTCGCCACTCGCAGAAAAGCAATGATCAACACCAACGAGACGTTCGACTTCCTACGCGAGATCGTTGAGCCCATCCCCGATCCCGTCATAGCCGAGCCCAAAGCCACAGCCAGTACGAGTGCAGCTGGCCCTTCCAAGACTCGCAAGGCCTCAAATCCCGTGCCATCCAACTCGAATCCACACGAGCCAAAGAGACGGGCTAGCAAGAAACAGCTTGCTCTGGAGCAGCAGTCAGCGGAATACGGGTACGGCAATGGATATGGCGCTGCAGTCCCCCCATCAGCTCATATCGCCGGGCATAACTACGGTCATGCGCCGTATTATCCAGGTGGAGCCGGTGCTGGCACGGGTGCGTTCGATGGAGGGAGGCACGGTCATCATCCTGTCGCAGGGTCCGGATACGGTCAAGGTCAAATGGCAGCAGGATACGGACATCCCCATCCAGCAGGTGGAACGACTGAGCTACCCGCACCCAACAAGCTGCCATCAATAGGTACTTGGAAGTCGGACTTCACTGGAGGTGGGGGAACGGGTGAAGGCGGACGAGGCATCTTTGATGATTACGAGGAGGATGAGGACGATTACTAGCTTTTCTTTCTTTCTTTACTTGGTTCAAGCTGTCATCACCGTTGTTGTATAGTAGTCGATATGCACATTGTCATCGCATACGCATCTTGTTGCACAAATGACTCATTGATTCCTCATGAGGTGATGTACTGTATATAGGAGACTACTCGTCGTCCGGCCGGTCTCCTCTCCCGACTCACCGACAAGAACTTCTTCATCTGCCCTCGTCGTTTACCTCGCAGGTCCATGGAAAGAGGCGGTATTCAATCACGGTAGTATGGAAAGGATACGAGACTGCGATATCCAAAAAGGTGAAGATGAGGATGAAAGGCAGGACTACCACACCATGGCCTGTTTGGCCAAAATTTAATGTTGTTTCTCCTTCTCCCTAACAAGGCTTGGGTTCTGTTCCAACCAGTGATGAGGTTAGCTCGCATTCGGAGATGGCGGACCTTCCGTCACTCAGCGAACACTCACAGGAAGTTGCATTGGGAACGCTTCCGATTTGAGGAGACTATGCGCGCCGACGTAATACGCCATGAGAGAGGTGATGATGCCCATCCAGCCTGCAATCAACAGCAAAGTTGGCATCAGAGCAGGATCCAGTGCTGGAAAAGCGACAGAGGAATGATTAATCTCTCACCTCCAGCTTTGATTACCCCAACCTGGTTTCGCCAGAATCCGATCGCCAGGAGGAGAAGTGAGAGCCAGAAGAAGAAGACTGGTTGTTTGTGAAGATCAATTGGGTTGGTATGTGTCAGTCAAACAACAGAAGGACGTTTCCAATCGATAGCTGAACAACACTTACAGAGGGCGCAGAGTCCGACAGTCGACCTAAAACTGGCGAGCCAAAGAAGGAACGTGAAGACGAACCAACAGATCAAGAACAAACCAAGTGCGGCGTTGAGCCGATACGGATCGGCAGGCGTGGGTGCGTAGGATGTGAGGACTCCGGACGACGGCCTGGCAGATTCTACTCAGTTATCCGATCGTAGCTCGTGCTCTTTCAGATACAGCACGGGGACTAGATAGCCCGTCCATGCCACTCACCAATAGCTGATAGCAATGGCGAAGGAGAATGCTCCATAGCTGTAACAGCATCGTCAGCTAAAGCATCCGTTGACTGAAGAATGAGCCGCTTACCCGCAGAAGGCAGTCATGCCGAAGGTGTTACCAACGCAGAACTCGAAGATGCCTGCAACGAATTGAGCCAAACCACCAAAGGCGAAAGACATGCCTACAGCGATGTTTCTGGAAGAGGTGGATGGCTATCAGGAACGTCGAAAACATCCAGAGCAACACGTGAGAGGAGCTGGTAAGGGTCAGGGATGTCAATTTGATACCCACTGCTGATCAACATGTCTAGCCTGTGATCTCGTCAGCTCTACAGTCCTGCTGCATCACTAAGGGGCCAGGAACATTTCCGCTCACGTGAGCATTGATGAGTGAGAAGAGAAGGGTTGTCGTAGCGAAAGCGAAAAGACCTGTTCCTCAGAAGACATCATCAGGCAAGACACTGTATCAGTCTATGGAGTACTATTTTGTCATACCACGTTACCTGGCCATCGAGGCCGGACGAGGAAGGGAAGTGCATTCGTAACGTAAGAGCATGGACCGGGGGGAGAAGGTTGATGGGCGGTCCATCGCAGATGCGAAGAACTCACCCAATGGCGCGGGATTAGCCCGCTTTCGTAATCGTTCAGCTTGGTAGTGGCTGGTCTCGGTGTGTGCGGGATCAGTGACGCCATGGTGTCCTGTAATGAGACTGTAGGTCAGCGAATAGTTGTGGATGATGATGACGAGATACTGCGTTTGGACAGTCGACTTCCCGTCATGGGCCGAAGAGTGGTACATGTTGACGGGGAAGGACGATGGACACTGGGAAGAAGCGTGATGCAGATTGGCTGACGTGATGCTTTGAGAATAACGGAGTCATCAAGAAGGTGAAGTGAGACGAAGAGGCGACTACGCGAGAATGACACGCTAAGGTAAAAAAAGAAGGCTAGTAGAAGATGATATGAATGATAAAGGTCGAGAAAGATCCCAAGAGGATGGATGACTCACCTTTCTCGGCGGCGGCTGTAGGATCAGCAGCAGGATCGAACTGAGTGGTAGCAGCAGTGGCTGGAGTGATAGCAGGGTCTGCCATGATGTGTATAACGTTTTTGTTTTTATATAGTAGTCAGAGGACTGAGCAATGTTTGTAGAAAAGGAGAAAAGATGAGCGTAGATTGGGGGTTTTGTTTTGTTTTGTTTTGTTTTGTTTGGAAGAGAGAAAGAAGAGAGGAGGAAGAGAAACGATATTGATAGATGCAGAGGGGATTATATACGGGTAAGCAGATAATGACGGTCGGTCACTGCGTCAGTGATTCAATCAAAGTACTGCTTCTTCTTTGTTGTATGTCGTCTCTCCGAGAGTTGAGTGAAGGTGAGACACATGTTGAGTGATCAGCGATTTCATCGACGTACAGTCTATAGCTATTAGTCCAGTCAGCTAATGTGACACGTGTTCGTCATTGTTGGTGTGACAGAGTTGGCTTGCCCGACTAGAATAATGGGACGTCATGATGAGCTTGGTGCTACAGTAGTATTGATTGAAAGATGGTACCTGACTTCGATTCGGACTCGTCGTAAACCGTAACCCTCCTTTCGGGGTGCCCAGCTCTCGACATTTACTACTCAAGGAAGGCTTGTCAGACCAAGTTGTATTCTTTGGTGAGATCAGGTGCTTAGAGGGACCGATAATCCGCGATGCTCGCCAATCGGTACTGTGAAGTGCAACGCATTCATAGCCGTGCAAGATAGATTGGCGTGAGATGACTGATGCATGCTATCATCCGTCCAAAGCATGGGCTGCGATGATGTCACAGCCATGAATCAAGAATCAGCGATCTATCCCATGTACCAGTGACACTGCATAAGAAGGAGTGGGTGTTTGTCCTTCACTTACTCTTCACCGGTGCACGTAGAGCACCGACATCGTCCACCGTGACTTCGTGCAGCTTGTTTCTAAACAGGTATCGCACCCGTAGCTTCTTCTGCTCGCCGATGCAGGGGTCCTGCGTGGGTAGAATTGCATACGATGGATGAAGTCAGTTCAGAGTGCAGAGTGTACACTACTCAGCTGACTTGGCTGATGATCATGCTTGGTGGAGGTATGTCTTATCTCAGCTTGAAGGCAGACGTTGTGCTCACCCAAAAGCCCAGGATGTTGAACTTCCCTTTACCGCCAGGAATATAAAGTCTGCCATCCTGTACCAGCGCTTGAACGGGAATCGTCACATCTATTATTTCTTCTTCGTGTTCTTCCTTCTCGGATGCCTTGAAGCCTCGAGGGGTGAAGAGGGAGGCGAGGCCGTAGTGTGCGGAGATAATGACGAGGCCTGTAAGGGAAGAAGTAACAATCATCAGAACTCGGGTTTCGAGATAAGCAATTCCCAGATCTCTCGAGGGACTGATGACGTCTCCGTATCTATAACGCGGTGAGATAAGGAATATCGCAGATACAGATCGGGCACGAGAAGAGCTGATCCACCCACCATTTCTCTCCCTCTCAGCATTCATCTTACTCTGCACACTCCTCTCCATCAACGAAACAACTTCGAGCGCCTCGCTTCTCTTCTGCAGAATGAACTCCCTGTTCTCCTCTCGGAGCTCCTTAATCCTATCGCGCAGTTTTCGCTTCTTGTTCGGCAAGAGCACGTAGCGGTATACACCGGCGTAGGAGATGACTGGGATGATGGTGGAGAACAAGAGGATCTTAGGGTCCAGGCGCTCGGAGAGGAGGATGGGCAGTGAGATTCGTTGGCCGAGGCGGTTGAACCTGAGTGCCATATAGCGAGAACCGAGTCGGTCGGTCAGCTTGTCTGCTTGGTGCAAATGGCATGGGAGGCGTGTCTGTGCGTTCAATCTTCTGCTCCACACCCAAATATCCCAAATCCGATCCAGGTAGGTTACGATCGTGGGCGAGTGAGTTACGCCTGATCGACTCACTTCAGTTTCATGATGATCCCCCCACCGACCTCACACTGCAATATCAATCCAGCCCTCACATTATCCGTCAACCGTCCTTCGGCATTGATGAACCCCGCGACATTCGACAGCAACCCCACTTCGGCTCCAAATTTCAGCTTGACCCCACCGGGAATCTTGGTGCTCCAGTCTGCTGCTAGTCTTGACGCTCCCAGCCCGGCGGTAGTCTGCACGGTCCATCCTGAGCCGTCGCGCTGGGTCGTGGTTGCGCCGACGGAAAGCGATGAGGGAGCGAATGAGGTGGGAGGGAGCGATTGGCCCCACGGTCCGAGGGTGTATGTGCCTGTTTCGTAGGCTGGGAATATCTGGAGATGTCAGCTCAGCTGCATTTGCGATGTCATGTTAGAGAGTTTTAGAGGGGCTGCCTAGACATGTGGCTCAGAAGACGACGATCGAACTTGCTCACCAATGAAACCCGTCGTATTCGCATATATTCTTCGCCCGTACGTCAACCCGAGCTGAGGGGGCGCTCCCAATGTCTGCTGCACCGCGTTGAAGCTGACATACTGATCCTCATCCACCGTAAACGTCCCTTTCACCCGCCCGACTCTGGGCTGCAACGCACTCGTGCTCGCTTCCACCCAGAATCGAGGGCTAAACTGATGTCTGATCGTTCCCAGCAAATTCGCTCCTCCTCTTCCGTTCCGAGCGAGAGCTTGACCTTCGAATACCAGTTGAGTGTTGGGCGAGAGAGCAGATTCGAACGAATGCTTCATCACCATCCGTCCTGGTCTGATACGCATCAACCTCGATATGGGATCATGAGAGATGACATCGGGATCTTTGAAGAATTTCTTCGATAAGAACACCGCTCGAGCATCCAAGACCACTTCCATATCTCCCTTGGATTTCACCAGCGCCTCAGCCTCCATAGATCTCTTCTCGTACACCTGCGAAACGAAGAACCTCTTCATCTCTTCGGGTGACTTGTTTCTCGGTCCCAACTCCCATGATGTCTTCAACCCCTCTTCTCCAAACAAATCGTATATCGTTCTTTTCGTGGGATCCAACAAGATCTCATAAGCTCGTTGGATCTCGGTGAATTGTTGATGAGCTATAAAACGATCATGGTCGTTGCGTTGTCGATCGGGATGGAACGTCGAAGCGAGCGTTCGATATCGTTCTCTGATATGAGAATCGGACGCATCTCGAGGTAAATTCAGCAGACCGTAAAGATCACGATCGGTAGATTGCGACGGCGCCGATGCTGTCAGAAGCGGAGAATGGGGCGGGGACGGTGGGCGCACGGGGCCGTCGGCAGTGGCCGCGAACGAACGGAAATAGTTCGAGGACGGACCGGGGTCGTCCATCGTGCAGGAGTTTGCCGGAGGTGGGCAGGATTGCAAGGATAGTTTACGGTAGGTGTAGCTATATCAGCATGTCAAGATACGTCGAGGCTTATCTAAGGTATTCCGAGATGCAGCCACGAAGTACCGCACACTATTTGTGAAGAAAGGAGCTCAGATCTCTAAATCCTCGATCAGCAAGATTGGCCCATCTATTGGACTTGACATTACACGACATTCCAGCCGTGGACGTCAGCGTTGTCGGTACGAGCGATTTCTACTAAGATCCGAGACCAGGGGTTTAATCACGTGACATGATCATGGGCATTCCGGCGCTCTTACCCGAAATCAGGGCCGCTGCTGCTGTGCTCGGTGCTCGAGCGATCGACTGGGCGGGATCTGGCCCCGGTGCTATTATGGGCTCATCGGCGCAAAAGTTGTATGAGTCGAGATGCAATGGGAAGAGATGCGATGGGTTGAAGGGGAGATGTCATGCGAAGTACCTCTGATCAAACTGAAGTTTGAGCTACTTGTCACTCTATCGGTACCCGTCGTCCACTTCTCCCGCCGTTTCCACTTCTGCAACAGTGTGCAAAAGAGCTGACCCAGTCTCTTCGTCCGTCTTCCTCGTCGACTTCATCTGCTCTTCGACGCTTTGACATTACCTTCAAATCACCATTGGTCTCGCAACATCACTTACAAGCGGCCAAGTCGGCACGTCTTCTGGGCCGTCTTTGCGATCCTGTCCTAGATTTAAGAAGATATCCTCACCACTATGGGCTCACACGCTGAGCAACCGCTGCTCGCCCCTGTTGCGCTGAGTCCAGTAACGCACAAGCTCTTGTCCCCTGCAACCCATTCGCATACTCGAGGCCGAAGCCACCGCAGCGGCTCCTCTTCCTCTTCTTCGACCTCAGCCTCAGCTTCTTCCTCACGGTCTGGCTCCCAATCATGTCCCCCATCCCCACCTCCTCAACCTATAGCTCTCCCCGGTACGCCGCCATCCCTTCTCACCGCGCCCAAAGCCTACATGTGGGAGCTATTACCCATGACGGCTCGAAACTTCATCTCCCAAAACATCGGCTTATCACTCGTAGCTTGCGCTCAATTGTTCTTCGTCCTCATGAATTTGACCGTCAAGTACTTTCTCTCTACGACGCCCATATCGGCTTTAACGCTCATCTTTGTGCGCATGGGAATCACGGCGTTCTTCTGCGTGGGCAGCTTGCTCTTCGTGGTGAAAGATGAGAATCCCGTACTCGGTCCCAAGGGTGTACGGATGATGTTATTCTTGCGAGGGTTCTGCGGGTTCGTCGGGCTGTTGGCAGGATATCAGAGTCTGAGGGGATTGACGGTCTCGGATTCCGTCACGATACAGTTCTTGACGCCGAGCGTGACAGCCTTATTCGGGTACCTGTTCTTGAAGGAGAAGATGACCTGGAGAGAGGTCGTAGCTGGCCTCTTCTGCTTATCGGGAGTCTTGTTAGTCTCAAGACCACCTTTTCTGTTCGGAGGGGAAGGGAACAATGGGGAAATCTTGGAACCGGACGAAGGTAGTGGGGGGACTAGATTGAATCTGCCGCCGGCACCTGTCTTACCTGGAGAAGGGGATACAGAGGGGATAGTCACGCCGAGCAGGAGCGTATCGGTCCTTTGGGCTCTGGTGCTAGTACTTGCGACCAGTTCAGCCAGTGAGTAACAGAATTCTTTTCCCTCATTTCCCACGACATTCGCAGTCTTCCTCCTTGAAAAAGAACCGATCAACATCATTTACTGACCACCTTGGTTTCACTGCAGTGATCACCATCCGTAAGATCGGCAAGAAAGCCAACGCGCTTCATTCGATCGGATACTTTTCGTACTTATGTACGATATGCTGCGGCTTGTGAGCTCCTCTCATTTCTCCAGTACATCTACACCGACTCACTGCTCTCTTCGTGTCTTCTTGAGCCGTATCAGGTGCAAAGGCTGTTTAGAGGTTTGAAGCTGACATGTTTTGACGGTTATTGACGATTGTTCTTCCCCTCAGTGCTCTGCTCGTCGACCCGCGTCCGCTTGTATGGGTGAAGTCTACCAAAGAGGCTTTTCTAATCGTCACTATAGGAGTGAGCATCCAAGCTGTGGCCAAGTTGGCGACCGATCTCTCGCATCGCCTGTCCAGAATCATGATGATGATCAGTCAAGTTCTCGCCTACTTTCAAATCCACTCCTCCCTTCTTGCTAATGTGTGCTGATCAACTTTACTTGGCTTGTTTGACGGTGTTCACAGATATTCGGCTTCACAGCGCAAACCTTCCTCACTCTAGGCCTGCAGCGCGAGAAAGCAGGTCGAGCGGGCCTGGCGACGTACCTCCAAGTCGTATTTGCGCTGGTTTTGGAATTCTTGCTTTGGCAGACTATACCGTCGTTCCTCTCGACTTTGGGGACGGCTATCATCTTGACTTCTGCGTTCTGGGCTGCTGTGAGTGAAATTCGTTCATTGCTTCATCCCTTTCAAGGATTTACGACCTTGTTCTAAGCGCCATCGTTCCTCCAATTCATCCATATCTGAGTAAACAACGAAGAAGAATGTGGGGATAATAGCGAGAGAGACATGGAGGAGCTGACCGTGTACTTTCTTGTCAGCGCTCCTCCACTAAACCGCTTCAAAAGGCCAAACCGACCGATCCTGAATCTCTTCCCTTCTCAAGATCGCCCTCCCCCATCCCACCACCCCACTCCAATCGACCGAGCTTGAGAGACGGGCATTATAGCTACGACTCGGTGCACAATGGCGCTGACGCTGATATCGACACCGATCAGGAAGATGCAGAGTTGTTGAAAGGAACGGACGGTCCTGGTGGTTTCAGATCGGATGGGCCGCATCAGGCCAGTGGAGAACATGCACGGGGGGTACAGGAAGTGAATTCGCACTCGGAAGGGAAAGTCAATAATGGACTAGTGGATATCTTTACGCCGTCCCCAACGGCGACGAAGTCAACGGGCGGAGAGACGGACACGAAACTCCCTTAGAGTCGTGGTTTGATCACCTTGCGCTCACTGCCAATGCCTTTGCCTCTTCGGAATGCCCCTGTATGATGTCGGATGAGCTCAGTTGGATATGTACGGAGCGAGGTTTGGATGTTTAATCGAAGTGGTGTTTCGGATAGATTGCGATGGTATAGACCTCTCTACAGCTGCATACTTATTCTTCTTTACAACCTCTAGCCCATCATCATTATCTGTTCTTCCGCATTGAAACGACAACCGATGTTTCTATTTCACACCCTCTGTGTTTCTGAACCTCTCCTGATGTACATTTGTAGCTTAATGACCTCTTATGAGATGCATTGCATGGCGCTGTCTAGATACAACCTACCACTATACGATGGGATACCATGCTAAGCGGTCGGACCGCTCGTCGACGATGGAGCCTCAATACCCCTCAATCTCTCTTCCCCTGCTACGGATAACAGCTGAGCCAGGATCTTATCGCCGTCTAAGTGGGTGAGAGGTACTGTTTGAGCGGGGGCAGAGCCACCTATTCCGGTGTCGAGAGCATTCGCAATCGTGATGGTAATAGTAGATGTCATAGGGATAGCCAGAGTTGCAGATCCAAACGTAAGAAAAGAGAGTAAAAGTAGCTTCAGCGACTGTTCTCGTTGTTCAATATTTCGACCGTAAACACAGAGAGGAGAGCCGGAGAGGAGGAGGAGAGTATTGCCGGTCTGTCTTCCCTTGTTCCCTGTCCTAAGCCCCACGAGCACGCACGTAAGAACACCATGCCATGCACGGCGGTCGAGGAAAAGAGGTGAGAATGCGAAAGGGATCTAACTCGACTCGACCCAACTCACGGAACGCGATGACCATCTCAGGCTTAGGCATCACCCCGCCTTCCCATACAGCGCCCTTGTCCGGATTATTAGGGTCCTTGGACTTTGTTCGCGGATCTCTTATTCGCTCGATGGTGAATGGCAGTGTGGGGTTGGCGTATGCTAATCGTGGAGCGTGGTTACGGAGGAATTGTCTGCAAAGTGGGAGTGAGAGTGAGAGTGAGAGTGAGAGTGAGAGTGAGAGTGAGAGTGAGAGTGAGAGTGAGAGTGAGAGTGAGAGTGAGAGTGAGAGTGAGAGTG
>KI669492.1:1379835-1391313 GCA_000507405.3 Kwoniella heveanensis BCC8398
TGTGTGTGTGTGTGTGTGTTTCATCGGCTATGTCGAGCATGTAGGGGAAGCAAGGAAGGAGGAGAGAAAGTCAGACATAGCCAGAGACTGGATGGATCTATCGATCATCTCAACGTTGAGCACCTCATACATGTACACCGCCTTCTTGTTTCATTTTCTGTAGCCTAGAATTGAAAAGCACCAGATCTCACAACCCATTCGCTTAAGTTTCGAAAGGAATGTACTGATGAGAGGAATCCCAATTTTGATTGACGCACTGACCAGCACCGTCCCATCCCTCTGGTCCTTCGGCTTTGGGCTTCGGGGTGTTATAGTATATGGTCCGCTGCAGCTAAGGTAGTTCTGATCATATTGACTAACGATCAATCAAAATCAATCTGACTCAGCTCGGACCACGACTCTGCTGTCCATCTTTGACCTTTCGCTTCCTTGGATACATACATACGTGCACCTTCGGTTGGCTCCCATCAACAATAGCATTTTTACACGTCTTTGCGTTCTACCGTGACTGATCTTGTCCACCACATATCATTCCTTTTGTCAACCTTGTCACCTCCTCGAACATCGTCCATCCTTTTCCTATACCAGAGTCAACGCACGACAAACGGCGTCTCCAGCTCATCCTCCTTACACGGGTACGCCGATCCGCTGAGCTTATAGCACACGCATGCTCACGGCCGCACTGCTTCACTGGCATCAACGACAATATCGACCTTGTAGTCTCGGCTGCACGGAAAGGTTGTTCCACTGCAAGAGCGAGGTAGCAAACCTTGGTTCCTGGTCTCCATCAGACATTACACTGAGTGCGTCGTGTCAACACCACGGACAGCAGTTGTCCAGCCTCTGCTCTGCTATAGTTCCGTCCACGAAGCCTCGTATGAAGTCTGCTTCAGAAAGCGCGACTTGAGAAGTCGAAGACTTGAAACACATTGGTGCCAAATTCAGCCACACGCCAGTAAATTACGCTCGGAGGGTTCTCTACCTTGAGCGGTCTTTGACTTCCACCACTGCGTAGATATTATACAACATGAACATCACAGTGAGTAACCCGAACAACGGACCCGCAGCTTCTGTCCTCAGCCTTATTAATCACGTGCACCGCTGATCGTCCACCGCTTAGCTCGACGATACTTCGCCCCAGTTTTTGTACTATTCGACTAACGAAACATGGCGTCAGGAGCATCCTGAAGGTGAGCTAGACTGGCTGGACAATATCGTTTAAGTGATGCCTGACTAGAGCTGACAAATCTGATTCGGCTAGATGACCAGACCGGCAATTACTTCAAGAAGACTTTCATGGCCACGAAGACAGATGTGCGTTATTGTCCTTGAGCCCGCTTCTCGTCGGGGCCACTATTCCCCAATCTGATCTGGTCTGGTCGTTATATCGCAGGGCGACTCAGCATCGTTTACGTTCAACGGCACGGCAGTGTACATTTACGGTGCGAAGCGTGATAACCACGGAACCTATTCGACTCAACTTGACGGAGGTAGTGTAACATACCAAAAAGGATATGACGGAAAGCTCGAAATGCAGGCGGTGATCTTCAGCGCAGCGGGACTTTCCGCAGAACACGAGCACACAGTGGTACGTCGGATGCCTCGAATCAACGGTGACCAAACCAAGTCTTCTTGAGGTCTGACCGATTATGTCTGACACGGCACTCACGATCGGCATTGCTTGCAGATCCTGACCAATTTGCCTTCACAAACGACCCCGCCGGGAAACGCTACCCTGGAATGGTGGTTTGACGTAGATTATGCGATTGTTACAACCTCGATGTGAGTGACCTGACCACTGAGCATAATCTGTTATTGATACCTTTATCCTTCTGATTTAAGGGCAAACATGTATGGCTATGTGGAGAGGGAGAATGATGGCTGACAACGAGGTGCATTTCCAGGACAGGAAAGGTTTACACCACGGCCATCGACGATACATCGTCTGCCGCTGAATACTTCGGCTCGGCGTGGGCCCGAGGACAGGGCAACAAGGATCTCTACAACACTACTGGCCATTACACTTCCAACCCGGGTGATTATGTACAATTGAGGTGGGTCTAACAAGGCCGACCTAGCGTTACGCTTAGACTAAAGATGATCTGTGGTGTGCTATGTTAGCTTCAATGGATCGAGCGTACAGATGTTTGGGTCACTCGGTGACAATCATGGCAATTACTCTGTCAGGTATGTCGGAACCAGACTGTCTGTTAATGACCCCCTTCCAATCGTCTGTGGCGGACCTTCGATGATGTGTTTCCAATTTGGCTTTCGGCTGACCTGGGTCACAGCCTGGACGGAAGCGAGCCGTCAGTCTACAATGGAACCTTCTTCAGGTCCGAGCCAGGAGTAGCTTGTAAGTCGGGGGTCGCTTCTCCCTCCTGACGGTGCCACATTCATCCAGGTTGTTCAGCGCTCATCAGTGATTTCGGTATGTACAGTATACACCGCCAGTGGTCTCAAGGATGGACCTCATACGATTACAATGACCAACCTCGGTCTACCTGATCTCTCGAAGCTGTATTTTGGCTTCGACTGGGCTGTGGTGAACAGCACTATCGACCCTACGACGGTCGATTCCGGCACAACGGGTACCAACGTGACAGACAGTGTCGATGGACAGCCTTTGAATCCTGTCGGACCTGAAGGAGGCGGTTCTACCAACATCGCCGCTATTGCCGGTGGTGTCGTCGGCGGAGTTGTAGGATTGGCATTGGTTGCAATGCTGGCTTGGTTCTTGCATAAACGTTCCAAGCGTAACGAAGAAGGGCTGGAGTATGTTATGCGATCGACTGATCCTATGGACTTGGACGGCGGAGAAGTGAAACCATATCACTACAGCTCAAACGCGTATCACCAACCCCTGCCCTCATCCTCTTCTTCCGATGCAGGCTTTCCTCAAGCCGAAATTGCCCAGCAATCGATCCCTGCAGCACGAGAGATTGATCATTCTGGGACACTCTTCCTCACCGCCATTCCTGCTCCACCACCTTCAGATGCCACATCTTATCCTCAATCGGTCGCTTCGCCCGCCCAAGCTGAAACGTCTCCTTCGGTCGCTCAACACTCAGCTTCCGCACGGTTGAATACTGCAAACTACGCAACCCCTTCTGCCGCTACCTTCGGTCACAGGCACGAGACGTCCCCTCAGACTTCTCCAACAGCGAACGACGGTTTAATCGTCACTCCTTCACCAGCAGGCGCGGGTACAGCCCAAGGTACCACTCGTTCGAAGACAGCAGGGGTCGCTCTGCCGTATACTGCTCGGCCGCCACCCGTCAATACTCCAGCTTCAAGCGGAAACGGGAACAACCCAGACACATCGGATGTGTCGTCCCAACCGACCTCGGAGAGGCCGAGAGCCTCCTCTTTCGGTTCCCAGAGAATGTACGTGCCCGGTCGAGAACAAGATATGGGTCCAGTCCCTGTTCTTCCTGGAGATGGGGACGAAGAGGTAGGAGGGGGTGAGCAGGGTACGCTGCCACCTGATTATCATCAAGCTACGGAGCCGTTCCCTGGTCAGATGAGGCCATAGCATTTGTGTATGACACAGTGGTGGAGGCACAGTACAGTATCAAGGGCGAAGCGATACTGTACAAGTCATTGAGACTGTTTAGCTAGTTGAGTGGTGCATATCGTTGGTGAGGCGAAAGACATTGTATAGTTTCGGTATCGTTAGGTCACGACCATTGCGTCTGGACAAATAAAGGTCAAGGAAATCCTTGCCTGTACAGTATGTGTTTATGACCTCTGGTAGGTGCGCTACAAGACAGCAGGCGCGATCGACTATGTTTGATTTCATACATGCCCGAAACCAGGATCAGATAGTGATACATAGAATGGGGACGTTCATGTATGGTCTGGTATATGAACGATAGCTATGCCGCTTGCTTGCATGGGATTCTCCGTCGCCGTACTGTAGAGCTCTAAAGCCTTCAACAGTGGTTGGTACCAGTGCCGAGGTGTGTATGAGTAGAGTGTGGATATCTGAGACACCGCACGGCACTTTGCTACCCCTTACTGTCCTTGGCCGTGCTTTTCCTTGACGACCACAATCTAGTGGCGAACAATGTGGGATTGGATTCGATTGCGCCCCAGAATCTGACTCTGACTTTGGTGCCTGTAGCGCTGACGCTCGGTCCCTTGCACTCACTCACTCACAAATACACAGCTATTCATCAGATCCATCATTTATACTCATTGAGGCTGGTCGAGAGAAACAGCAGCACCTCACCGTCACCACGCTGATTGGTTACTAATCATTCTAACCAGCATCACGACTACCCGACATTTACTGGGAGTGAGGGCGATGGCCTGAATTGTCCATCTCAATCATTCTTCGTTGGACAATATCTGATTAATTATAGCTTGAAGCCCCCTCCGCACGCTCGCTCCCTTTTTACACAACCGGCGCACACCCATCGACCAATGCCGGAAGCCCGGACTCTGGCTCAGACTCTCTTGAGCCCCTTAATCAGCGATTCAAAGCCTCGATTCGGGGTTGTTCACCTCACTACGCCGAGGGCCACTGCTCAGAGCAAACAGAAGAAGACTCTTGGCCACTCTACTTTTGTTCGACTTGCTCAAGTCAGCGTGTGTGTTGTGTCTTTGGATCCGCTGTCATAGTCTCCTCAAGCAAAGCATCGATCACCCTCGTCAGTCGAAAACTGGGGGCCTTTTGTCTACCTCAAGCATCAGATTCTCTCTGCCGACACATCGTTCAACATGAACATCACGGTGAGAGCCACTGATCGTTGCTGCCTGTAATCGTATCGTCGGCAGATCAACCCACTGATCAGACTCAGTTTTTGCTGCGCTACAAACAGATCGATGATACCTCACCACAGTTCCTGTATTACTCGGCTGGAGGTACTTGGATACAGGATCATGCTCTAGGTAAGCTCTATGAGAGACTCATCCGTTTCGGGTCATGTGGTTTGTATACTCGAATTGATAGCTGATGTGCGGCACACTGCGCGTCAACAGATGACCAGACGGACAAGTACTTCAAGCAGACTTTCATGGCCACGAAGACGGACGTGAGTACCGCCTGCCTCACCACACCGGGTGTGGTGTGGCCTGCAGGCAGACAATCCAGAACCTCATGTGTGTTGAATGTTCTCATTCTTTCCCGTACGGCTCCAGGGCGATTCGGTATCATTCACATTCAACGGAACCGCAGTGTACATTTACGGAGCGAAGCGTGCGAATCATGGTGTCTACTCCACACAGCTGGACGGGGGGAGTGTATCCTACCAAAGGGGATACGATGGGACCACGGAGATACAGGGGTTGACATATACGGCGGCAGGCTTGGCGGCAGATAAGGAGCACACGGTGGTGAGTTGAGCTTACACGCTGTACAGTCAAAGTGGCCGATACCTGCCTGCATCAGGATGTTGAGAGGACAGATAATGGCTGATTTCAACGTGATTGACTCGGCGTATCCGACTCGACCAGGTCCTCGCCAATCTGCCGTCGCAGACGAACCCGCCTGGTAACGCTACCATCGAGTGGTGGTTCGACGTGGATTTTGCAGTCGTGACCACTTCCACGTAAGTCGCGGTGATGAACATCGTGCAGTCGAGTTCTGCGCGGTCCATGGGCTGATGATTCATTGACTTTTAAACGTATCGAGCAGCACCGGTAAAGTGTATACGACTATCTACGACGACACGTCCTCAGCAATCGAATACATCGGGTCAAAGTGGAATATTGGGGTGCCAAACAAGGACTACTACAATACCACATTGCATTCGAACGCTAACCCAGGCGACGCCATCAAGCTGAGGTCTGTTCAACCGTATTTGAACGGTATTGCTCATGGGATTTCCAACCAAAGCTGAAGCTCGGTTTCTCCGAAACAGTTTCAACGGGTCGAGCGTGCAGATGTTTGGGGGACTGTACATGGATCACGGTAATTATTCCGTCAGGTATGTCGTGTGACTGTAACCCCTTCGCAGAAGCGATACTAGTATACCCCACCGCGTCTCGAAGCCAAAAGGTCAGGAACTGATGACGCCAATCATTTTTGCCTCAGCCTCGATGGCCGACCGCCGAATGTCTACAACGGCACATTCTTTAGGTTACAACCACAAGTAGCTTGTCAGCACCTACATTCCCTTCAGAGTCCCCCCAAGTCCTGCAGTAGCTGATGTGTGCGCAAATCGCACTGCAGTGTACACCGCGAGCGGCCTCGAGGACAGAGCCCATACGATCACGATCACCAACATGGGTCAACGTGATGCGGTACATAATTGGATCGATTTCGACTATGCCGTGGTCAACAGCTCTGTTGATCCTACGACCGTCAATACTGGTACCACCGGTACCAACGTCACGGGAAGCACTGATGGGCTCCCCTTGGATCCTGTCAAGCCGGAAGCCGATGACAGTTCGAGTAACATCCCTGCTATTGCCGGTGGAGTCGTGGGAGGGGTTGTCGGACTAGCACTGGTCGCTGTGTTGGCGTGGTTCCTACACAGGCGCTCCAAGAAGAATAGAGATGATGTAGCTTACGTGTTGAGGTCAAAAGAGCCTATGGACCTGGACGGAGGCGAAGTGAAACCTTTTGAACATCGAAACGGAGCGAGCGCGTACCATTACCCACTTCCATCGTCCTCTTCGTCGGATACCGGCTATCCTCGACATGCAGCGGCAGGTCCAGGTACCATCCCAGTAGCAAGGGAGATAGATCATTCGAGAACGCCATTCCTTACTTCTGTTCCTGCTCCTCCAGCATCAACCGTTACGTCGGACCCTCGGTCCTTGAATCCCCCAACTTCGGCTGGAAGTCCGCCTTCGATGCCTTCCGGGTTTTTGAACCCCTTCAGCAATACAGCCGCGTCCAGTGCGACTTTCGGCCATGGACACGGTTCGTCCCCTCAGCCATCTTCAGCAGGGGACGACGACGCGATCGTCACTCCCGCCCCCGGCAAAGGTGCGACCACGCGTACGAAGTCCGCTGGAGTCGCATTACCATACACTGCTCGACCACCGGTTCTACCACCTATTTCCAGCGCAAGTGAGAGCGGTCCAGAGACACCGACGCCGGTAACACAATCGGCATCCGGTCAGGAGAGAATGAGGACATCATCTTTCGGATCAGGCAGGATGTACGTAACGGGCCGAGAGCAAGATATGGGTCCTGTCGCGGTGTCTCCTAGACAAGGTGAAGGCGGACAGGACGGAGAAGGTGATGATGATCCTCGCGGAGAGATGGATCATCGATATGGCATGCTGCCGCCGGACTATCGTCAGGCTACCGAACCTTTGCCTGGACAGCGGAGGCCGTAGCCAGGACCGACAAACGGCAGACACGTGATGTTGACGATTCGACTCCAGTCTTGTGTGTGGAAAGCTGTGTGATATGTGGTATGTGGTATGTATTATAGATTCAATACATCGGATTTCTGCCTCTGCGGGATGTTGGTGCATTGCCCCTCGTTTTGCGTTGAGGTCAGGTAGATCATCTAGTATGCGCATGTTCGTGTATGCAAGTGATGATGCTTCGCAGACAGAAAACAACTAGCTAGAGTAAGGGCTTCCTTGTCGCCGTGCGTCATTGAGATTTGTTTGGTGCCAGAGGAGAGACAGGACGAGACGCGTAGGAGTCGAGGCTATGACACAGATCACAAAGGTAGGAAGCGAAGGACGATGATGGTACGAGTACCTGGAAAATCGACTGTATAGCTACTCCGCTCGTATTCCATTGTCCAGACCTTCCTTGGGTCTCCGACATCCGTCGACCCACCCACCCACACACACACACACATTCGCTGTACCATTTGTGTTTTCTTTTTCTTTCCTTTGAGTCTTCGCCTATCCACTGTTTAATGACGGAAGCACACAGAGTGCACAGCCGCGCCAACCAACAGTGAAACAGTGCCAATTGCGATCCGAGCACGATTTGGTGCAGTAGAAAAGAGCACTGAAACCGTATCCATGCTCGCTGTCTCTTTCGGTTTCCGCTTGCCGTCCACGGTCCCTTTGAGATCATCTGATCATGGGAAATTGTCACAGCGTAACAGACAGGCCCGATTTAGGCTTGGCTTCGTCTGACGAGATTTGGATGGAGCTTAGATGATTGGAGCTTCAATCATCTTTGGGTCAAGGTGCTTGAGCTCGACAATGCTTACACGAGTTGACAACCGACCAATGTTTAGTACTACTGTGTCTACTACTCTCTTCAACCGCACAGATCCCTTTCACTCTCACTTATCCTGAAGAGCAAGGTCGGTCATCCTAAACCCCTTTCAACTGTTTACGCTTCCCCAGATCAGTGGGAAGCTATTTGTCTCGGTCTCAATCAACGCTCTATCGCCTATTCTTCAGATTTCCCCATCTGTCTGGCTTCTTCTTCTTTTCGCTGATCAATTTGTGGGCATTTCAACAAGGTACGCAACATATACAGAAGGGATCCTTAGTACAGACGACCTCACTCATTATATACAACAAACAACAAATCGGGTTATCGCCACCACGCTCTCCGACAAGAGCAGCCCGCTAAGACCATTAAGGCGAAGTAAATAGACGAGGAACAGCAGAACGATTGATTGATACACGTGTGCTTTCCGGACTTTGGGTCGGGGGAGTACTGTATCTTGATCGAACAGGTACGTATCTGAGCACGCAGGAAGTAGCAACCGTCAGCATCTTCGACCGAAACGGCGGGACCAGTCTGGTTGAGGGGACGGTTCTGGCCTCATTGATGTCTGACCCGAGGCAGGATGAACATCCTGGTAAGTCATGTCATTCACGAGACGTCTCGGTGCCACTCGACTTCGCCCATAGTGTTCTGACGAGATGACTTGCGTGATGCCATGCTAAACAATGCCAACAGATCGACGATGCGTCGCCTCAATTCTCATGGATCACTACCAGTCCCAATGGTGTAGGTTGGATAATAGATCATACAATGGGTGAGATCGGCTTCTGACCTCACTGTCACTGATATCGAGCGAGGCTTACTCATACCGAGCCCTCGTTGCTCGATTGCAGGCACAAAGTACCCCGATACGTTGACCAACCGATATAGCGATGCTACGTTCCACGCAACATTCACGGAGGTAAGCTGCGGCTGAAACCAGGCACCACTCACGCTCGGATACAGGTATCCTACTGGACGTGGGTCGAAGAGAGACGAGACTGATACCGCTGAGTACGACTGATAGGGTGACCGAATGGAATTCAAGTTCAACGGCACGGGAATAACGGTGTATGGTGCCAAGCGCAGAAACCACGGTATCTATGGCGGTGAGTCGTGGTCTTACGTTCTGGCTGGAAACTGTTCACTGATTCCTTGTTTGTGTGAAATGTATGGCTTTCGGCGTGACATGGCTCAGTGATCATCGACGAGCTAGAGGAGGATTACATGGATGGATATTCATCGAAGGACGACATCCAAGCTGTATTATACGAGAAATTTGGGCTCTCAACAGATCGAGAGCACACAATCGTGAGTGAACAAGCTGACGAGCAGATCGCTACAGTATGACTGCATACATGAGCCTTGTGATCAATCCAGTTGAGACACGAGTGCTGATGTGTCCTCACTGTACTCGTGCTCTAATTGCCACGGCTTAGAAAGTCACAAATTATCCTTCACGCTCAACGGATAGGACAGGCAACCTGTGGATGGACATCGATCATGTTATTATCACGCATCAGATGTGAGTCGCCGTGTACAGTACAACTCAAACCTCCATCTCAGGTCTTGTGCGATTAGTCAATGCAAACCCCACACGGGATTTACCTGATATGTTATATCTATTTTTTTGCAGCCCGAGTACCATGTACACTACGTATATAGACGATGTTTCGCCTTCGATCAACTATGACTCAGCTTGGCAGCCATACGGATCGGGTACCGGTGGGTACTACGCCATGACGAACCACGTTAGCTCGACAGTAGATTCGGTAATGGAGCTGAAGTGAGTGTTGCGGCATCTGATATGAAATCTCAAGGCGAGTGATTGACCTCCTATGCTCCCCGCAACATCCTGTTCATCCTCTAGGTTCATCGGCACATCAATTCAGCTGTACGGAGGCAAGCATGACGATCATGGGAATTACTCGATAGTGTGAGCCTTATATAACCTTTGTTACATCTTTTGTTGCCAGACGCCAGGGATTGACAAACCGAGTGCCTGATGATCAGTCTGGATGGCGGACAAGAGGAACGATATAACGCCTACGATTGGCAATTACTGTACCAAGTTCCAAGTGGGTATCAAATCGAGGTCTGCGTTGACCTTTCCGGAAGTGTCCACGGAAACTGATGATTTCATCCCTTCCAGTGTTCACCGCTTCGGGGCTCGATGATCGAGAACATACGATACAATATCGCAATGTCGGCTTGGGACCGAACAACTTCCTTAGCTTCGATTATGCCATTGTCAATTCCAGCATCAAACCAGCAGGATGGGACGAGGCGCAAGCTGACGGTACATCTACAGCCATAACTTCTTCACCTGTGGACTCGTCCGGTACCGGGACTACGATACCAAACAGTACATCGTCACCAAGTCCAGGACCGGTCGGAGGGACAGGGAGTGCTGAGAAAGCTGGACCGAATATCGCGGCTTTGTCAGGCGGGATCGCCGGTGGTGTCGTGGCTCTGGCGCTGCTGGGAGTATTGCTATCCTGGTTCTTCCGACAACGAAAGCGCTCGAGCGAGGGCAAGGTCGACCAGTATTACACGCGAGGATATCGACCGGGCCAGCCGACTCCTTCAGGCAATGCCGGAGGTCGAATCGACCTGGTAGATGATCCAAGAGCAGCTGCTACGGCAGCCTGGGTCCAGAACGCTCCTGCTGGGTCACTGATGGACCGGAAAATGGGGCTGCATTCTCCCGGTATGTCCACGAGCCACAGTTCGCCGATGTATACACCGCACGGGTACGAGTCCCACGAACAAGCTCATCCCGGATACTTTGGCATGGCTCCGCCCTCTACTGTACCACCGTCTTCGGCGTCGTCACGTCACGGCCGTCCAGCAGCATCGGCCGCAGCAGCAAGCCATACTGCCCCTTCATCATCGGCATCTGCACCAAGTGATAGATACCACTCACCAGGCGGTTCAGCCGGTCCTTCGCTGCACTCGCACTCCCGAGATCCCAGCTTGCCATTCTCTGTCGGCACCAACACCACACGAACCGAGTCCAAGCCCTTCGGTTCGCCGATCTCTGACGGAACAGGCGCAGCCACCATTGCAGGCGCCCGAGCACCGGATGCCGGTACTGGTACAGGCACTGGCACTGGCTACGGTCACCCCTATGGCGGTATGAGCTCCGTACATTCGAGGGGACCGAGCTCGGGATCGTCAGATATGACTTCATTCCAGCTCATGCAAGCTCATCAGCGAGCTCAACCTTACGCCACTAGTAGAGGCCCAATGTCAGCAACCTCATCGAGAAGCGGAGAAAATGGCGTTGGTGGTGGTGGTGGTGGTGGTGGTGGTGGTGGTGGTGGTGGTGG
>KI669492.1:1391773-1516621 GCA_000507405.3 Kwoniella heveanensis BCC8398
CCTATGGCGGTATGAGCTCCGTACATTCGAGGGGACCGAGCTCGGGATCGTCAGATATGACTTCATTCCAGCTCATGCAAGCTCATCAGCGAGCTTAGCGTTACGCCATTAGTAGAGGCGCGATGGCAGCAACCTAATCGAGAAGCGGAGAAAATGGCGTTGGTGGTGGTGGTGGTGGTGGTGGTGGTGGGTCGGCCGTGGGTGGTGGGAGTCAATCATTGGCGAGGATCGAATCTCATGGGGAGTTATCCCCAGGCGCTGAGCGAAGGAACTTTGCGTGGGGTTGACCGGAACGAGAACAGTCTGCAGGGTCTCTTCTCTGGGAACACTCAAGTATGCAGTGCCTGCCTGACACGATCATCCTGACGTGTATCTGAGGGTGTACAATATATAGACCATACAGTATCCCTGTGAGAGATCACACTTACAGTACACGCGACCGCTCGCTTCACCTTGTCGTCCTATGCTAGGATCCTGTGCGTGTTGCACAAGAGCTCTCTGCTCCAAGAACGACGACACAGGTATCGTAACCGGACTCTATAATTTGGGGGGATCGCTTTGTGTTTCGTGCGGCTCCGTGTGGTGTGGCTGAGATCCATGAGCGGAGACTCATGGATCGAGCGCAAGTGATCGACGCTAGTCTTGTGTAATTCTGATCGACGCTCTCTGGCCCTCGGGTACAGCGGTGCAAGCGTCGCTGATCAGCGACAGTGTGAGCGATATCAGTCATCAATCAATCATGGCTTAGGCACATTCGATCGCATCGATGTGGCTCAAATCGCATACTTTCAGACCGATATCAACACTCAACAGGTCACGGTAGATAATTGAGGCACCACACACACGAACACACTCCCACGCGGACTTCATACACACAGCACACAATCAATCATCACTCGTCTACGTCTCCATACAGCAGTATGCACATGATCGTTAACAAGCGCGCTCAAAGCCAGGGAAGCCAAGGTAAACTCGGAGGAAACGGAAAGGAGGTGGTGGCTTGCTTGTGAAAAGGGATACCGTCAAATCTTTCAGCTCTGGCACTATGTTCCCATGATCCTCATCGTTGAGCGAGCGAGCGACCTTGCCCCCCCCACTGTTGCCAGGACATAGGGTCTGACTACGAGTATTGGACGGACTGACAAGCGGGAAGGCAGTCAAGATGTTTCAGGCGTACGATCCAAGGGACCTTCGGCGGTCTGACCGTACACAAAATGCAAAATGAGAAGGGCACCCATCCTATACATTCCATGCCTGCCTTCGTCAAGACAGACTTGAGATCTTAATAAACTTGCATCCAATCGTTGTTGCTCGCAACAAGCCTAGATGTGTATCTGTCTCATTTCTGTTTCTCGTTGCCATTTCACATATTGTACCATCGTCGTTACTATCGACTCGCCGATTCCATCTAAGGAAAAACTTGCTCCGGGTCTATCACACACGTCCGACCGGTCTGTGTCAAGTCTGAAGGAACGTCGCACCGAGGATTTCTGCAAAGCTGCAAAGTAGAACTGGTGTAAGAAGGAACACCCAAGAATCTGTGCTCTGAGCGATCGATAATTGGGAAGCTTCCCCTGATGATCGCAAAATGGACATTACTGTGGGTACTGTGACCGCGACATTGCTGATTATCACTCCAGACAGGCGACTGATGACCGCTACGGACAAGGCGCTAACGGAATGTTGTCATAGATCGACGATGCGAGTCCTTTGATATCATATTACTCTAAATCAGGAGGATGGGTTGATGACCACACTCAAGGTGAGCCAGAATCAGAAGCTCAATGCCGGGAAAGAGCAGATGGACCAGCCTGTTCACTTTTACACGTGCGGAACGTTCATTTGAGACCAGCTGACCTAGTACAATACCCCATTTCTAATGGGGGGATAGGCACAAGTGGATACGACCCGAATGTCGCTTCGTACTCGATGCGTACCTTCCACGCAACTATGGTTGATGTGAGTGCGACGGGACAATGCACTTTACCTGTATTGCGGGATGAAACGTCCTAGACTGACGGGTGGACAGGGCGATTATGTGGAGTTCCGATTCAACGGTACGGCCATAGCAGTATATGGCGCCAAGCGATTTAATCACGGAGTATACGGAGGTATGTACTGTAACTCTTGCATCACGGTCAGGATGACATCGTGGCTGGGGGCGCTCATTCTGACCCGTGATTGCTTTGCATGTGACGCAACTCGCGTAGTTGTCGTTGATGGCGAGGCTGAAGAGTTCTTCAGCGGGTACTCCGGACCACCCACCTTCCAGCAGGAGCTGTACAAGGTTGATGGGCTAGCAGCAGACAAGGAGCACGTGATTGTGAGTTTGGACTGCCTCACACATACATGTCCATTCAGGTGTCCTCATGGTCAGCGCAATACAATGCCGCCAAATTACAAGTAGAGGCTGGGTTCGAACGATGCTGACAGTGTGGCGACTCTCCGTCTCACGCCGGGCTGTCTGTATGACAGACTGTGACAAATCATCCTACAATGAGAAATCCGACGCCCAGTGAGATCAGTGAGGGGTTTTTGGATATCGATCACATCGTCGTGACGATACCTGGGTATGTGAATTCATCCACAGTATGCGGTATTGCGATCAAATGCAAATGCCGGGCTTCGTTGATGAGGTCTATCCCTTGGTCAGCGACGATCAAATGTACATAACCACCATTGAGGACGATGACCCGGCGGTCACATATGGATCGACGAACTGGAATACCGTGAGAGATCCGAATTTTTATGGAGGCACTACAATGGCCGCAACAGAGAAGGGAGCGTCAATGACTGTGCAGTGAGTGTGCTTGCCAGTCAACATATATTCGTAACACTCTTCCGTCAAGATCAAGTGACGAGCAACTTATATTGGTGTCACGACAATATCCAGATTCAATGGATCTTCAATTCAGTTCTTTGGCGGATTGAACACCGATCACGGCAATTACACTGTCAGGTTCGTTCTCACAGCTTCGACGAAAATAAAAACAAAAACATCAGTCCTCGTGCTGACTTGTCGATTACTTTCCCCGCAGCATCGATGGAGGCTCCGAACGGACATTTGATGCGGTGAATTGGGACAGGCTGTATCAGGTGCCAAGTGAGGACAAGCTCATTTGACGTCCAATGGGGATTTTATACAATGCATGGTGCTGATACTGATTGGTTGTCACTTTCCGTTCAGAGTACCTCGTATCAGGTCTTGAGGACACCCAGCATACGATGAAAGTGACAAATGTCGCTCACAGCGGGTATCCTACCTTCGGCTTCGACTATGCAGTTGTCCGATCCTCAGTGCCCCCGAGCAACGGTACTGTTAGCTCCGCCGATGAGTCCTCACAGCCAGACACAAGTACTGCAAGTGGCGGAGACAAATCGGTCAATGTGGGCGCTATCGCTGGGGGAGTGATCGGAGGTGTTGTAGGCCTCGCCTTGGTAGCTGTGCTAGCTTGGTACCTCTTCCGACCTAGGCGGCGGAAGACTTCTCAATTTCCACCTCGGCGACCATCACATCAGAGAAGTCTTTCACCTCCCCCTATGTCATTCGTGGGCTACCCAGCAAGTAGTAGCCCAGGTAGCGATTTCGAGCCCAAGTTCCCTCGTACGAGGGTAACGGACGCTGCGCCCACCGAAAGCGAAAGCAGGGGCGAAACACTCCCGTCCATCACTCAAAGGTTCCGATCCGTCTTTGGCCGAAGTCGCACCAGGAGGGGGAACGAAAACGCACCAGGGGACGCGAGATCGCCCTCTCCAGAAGGATCTGTAGCGTACTTCTATGCGCCGAATCCCAACGCGATTCCTGCTGCATTATCACCGCAAGCGCAAGACGATGGCACAATCCTTCGACCGCCGCCTTCCGATCTGCCACGTTCCGCCGACTCACGTGGGTCCGTCACGTCCACATACTATCCCGAAGATACCCCTGCATCCCAAAGGACCGGGATGGCTGTAGGTCCAAGACCGACTTCGATACCTTCTTTCAGCTCCTTTGATGGCAGCAGTGGTACGGATTATAGCCATATCCCCCTTCCACCTTTACCTCGCCTAGATACAGTGGATCTACCACCTAGACCCTCGACAAGCCATACCGAGAGGAGTTCTGTACTGCTACCGTCTACCGCAGTCCAGACTCCTATAACATCCGGACGAACCTTTGGTCAGGGTGCCGGCACCACGTCTTCGACACCAGCCCGTACAGATATTAGCAACAGTCCCCAATCGCCTCCGACGACAGGCTCGACTGCACCTACCAGCACAAGTGGCGGCCCGATACCATCCGATTACAAGGCTTCATTGCTCAACCTACCTTACCCACCCAGCCCCGCCACTGCTTCAACCAACACCGCCGACACTACCACTAGTCCAGATATTTCGGGGTCGGTTAGTCGACCTTGGAGGCAGCGGATCGAGGTGCCTACGCGAGAACAGAGGATCTCGGCGTCGCTGGTCAGCCCTCCACCAGACTATCATCAGGCAACACAAGCTTCGCTGGACGGTAGTCAGGGTAGTCGGGGTCAAGCATGACGGAATCATGCGACTATCTAACTCGTCACTGCAAGCGCAATCCAAAGCAAACAGTATATCCACGATCTATAATTCAGGATACCCTTCCGAGGTTACATAACGTCGACCTGCGACGATGCTATTGCAGTATGCAGACCTATATGAACAGTGCGCCAATGACATCTCTGTTCAACGTGTATTGTACATACTGTACGCACAGAGGATAAAGGAGTCTAATCACCTACCGGACCGGACAAAGGAGTGACTGACAGCCCGTCTTGGCAGCCATTGCGCTAGAAAGCACCAACAGACGACTGACTGCCGTTTCCGTCTATTGCGTCTCAACCGCTTTCATAATGTAAGACGGTGCCTTTGGGCTGGTCGTCGGTCAGGAAAAGTGCACGTACGTGACGAAAGAATGGGTAGATTGCTGGAGCGGATGTGGAATTGGATTGGCTTCAGACAACAAGGGGAAGTGAAAGGCCGATGAATGTGGAATGATAATCGCAGATACACCTAGAGTCATGCCTGATGGGATCTGTGAATTACTTGCTTAGATTGTGCTGGAGCTTGCGCCGCACCAATCTATACTTTGTAGAGTGTGTGCGTCGTCGACTGAAATGCACTCATTGCATCACTTTACGCCACTTGAGAATCTAAGAAGATAGTCGAATTTGACATCGTTTGCTACGCAGTCGTCAGTTCCTGTTTGATTGTTTCCCTCATCCTTGGTTCATGCAATATTGTTCAGTAAACATTCGAGCTTCCGGAGATCCAGCCACAGAAGACGTCGTAAACCGACAACAACTTAGGGTATCGACGATTTAGTACAAGTAAAGTGGGTTAGAGTCGAAGTGGAGAGAATGGAGATCTTGGTCAGTATCGAGAGACATGAAAACCATGATGGACGTTACTCGGGCTGAGATGCGCTGTATCTGTATGGCATGCCGGCAGATCGACGACAGCTCACCTCAGATCGCATACTATGCCAACTCCACATCCGAAGGGTGGTCGAACAATCACCAAGAGAGTGAGTATCACCTATGATTATGCAACACAATGGCTGGCACCCTCGGGGGTGTCATCGACTAATTGTGTGTCTTATGTTTGCTGGCATAACTTACAGGTGGCGGAAGCTCCGATCCATATCTCAAACTGTATAATAAGGGAACGTTCCACTCGACGATGGGAGATGTGAGTTGATCCACTTCGCCCGTCCACCTTCGGAACTTTCTAACGTTTCAATGGGAAAATCCAGGGCGATCACATGGTTTTCACGTTCAACGGAACTGGGGTAGCTCTATACGGCTCGAAAAGACCGAATCATGAGGTCTGCGGAGGTAAGCTCTGTGCGGGGTCGAGGGGTAAAGTATGGCGCAGCTTAGTGATACTGACTGCCGGATGGTTTTTTTTTTTTTTTTTTTTTTCCTTCATTGCAGTTCGAATCGATGAAGAGAACGAGGTGTATGTCTCAACCTATGCCAAGACCCCCGAGCTTCAGAGGCAGCTGTTCATGAGAGACGACCTTCCAGCCAACCAAGAGCATACGATTGTGAGTCAGCGAGGAAGGAAACATAGGCTAAGGCTGCGGATCAAGAACATCCGGATGCTGAACTAAGCGAAATTGCTTGTGGTGTCATCCTGTAGACCGTGACCAATTACCCAAACAAACGAGATCCTAACGCACCTCAATCCAACTCAACAGAAAGATCCCTCGATATCGATCATGTCGTTGTTACCTTGCCTATGTAAGTGCACATCCATTGCTCCTCAAGCAGATCCTTCCTTTTGGTCTCGTCTGCTCCTCGCCATTATCATGGCTCGCTGACATTCGCGCGTACATTCCTTTAGTTCTGGTCCGCTGTACACGACGATACTTGACGATACCTCGTCCTCAGTCACATATGATACCATGTGGCGAAAGGTGAATGACACAGACGCTGGGTTCTACAACTCCACCGCTCATTCAACTTCAAGAAGTAGTAGCGTTGTAGACATAAGGTGAGTTCGGTTATGGAGCGAGGAGATGCTTGAGCAGGGGGTAAGATATTAGACTGAATGTCGGAAACAGGTTCAGTGGCACATCTGTTCAGCTGTTTGGGACGATCGGTGGCGTGCACGGCAATTACAGCGTATCGTGAGTGAGGAACACATAACATGTAGGTGATTTTTCTGAGAGCCAGAGCTGACCAGTTCGTCGGGCTTCCTATGTAGCCTCGACGGAGCAAGCGAGATCAGATATAACGCTTCGAATTGGGAGGTCCTCAATGGAGTGCCTTGTAGGTGTCTATATTGGAGATGGCTACGATGATGCACTAACTGCTGGTTCGATCACCCCAGTGTACACTGCCTCAGGTCTTACAGACGATCAACATGTTGTCAGACTTGTCAACCGCGGAGGTACGAATCAGACCCTGGAGTTTGACTACGCCGTCGTCAACTCGACGGTCGCACCTACAACCCGACCACAAGGTGCTCAAATATCGACCGCCACTATCGCAGCGCCTGTGTCATCAGCATCGTCCGTTATGTCCGTCAGCGAGACACCAAATGCAGTAGACCAGAGTCCCGCATCGAGTGATACATCGTCATCTTCCGCCGATGACGATGATGATGGCTCACAAGCTGGCCTGATAGCTGGCAGCGTTACTGCCGGTGTCGTAGCGTTATTGCTGGTCATTGTGGTGTTGTTTCTGTTCTGCAGAACAAAGCGGCGTCCACCTAGATCTCACAAGGGTGCTATTAGTCGTCCCAGACCTCGGTCTCTCCGCTCCTTCGAAAAGGCAACACCTTTACCCAGGAGGTTGATGACGTCTTCGAGCCATTCTGGAGAAGAGCGGCTCCTCGAATCGCCTCCTCTACCCCCACTGCCACAGCGGTCTACCATATCAACCATCAGCACAATGAACCATGGTAATGTGCCCCCGCCGCTATCTGGAAAACCAAAATTCATCGGTCCGCTTCATATGCCATACAGACCACGTCCCGACATGGCTTCTAGTCCCGAGGAGAAGCTTTTCATGGTCAAACCTACCCTTCCTCCGTTGGCAACTCGATCGAGGGATAAAGACTTATATTCGATGACCTCTTCTTTGTCGGAGTGGATTTACGAGAACAGCGGTGGATCGGTCAGGTCAAGCACCTTCATGTTATCTCCTGCCGCATCTTCGTGTCAGCCTGAAGATGCTTGTCAAGCCGCCGCGAGAGATAGGACGAGCACTCGACCGATATCAAAATCCTCCTTTTTCGACAAATTCACAAAGCCAAATCTGGCAAATCTTCGTCCGCCACCATTGGCCTTGCCGACACACAAAGATAGGATGACCGGCTCGCATTCCTACACAGTGCTTAGATCGCCTAATCAGACGGAGCATGTGATGGCTGCCAACCCTAGGGTGTCGACCAAATCGACTCCAGATCCCGCTAAGAGCCGACACAAGAAGACGTGGCACAGTGGACCGAAGACAGCGTCGATACCAGATGCGGACTGGCCGGATGACAGATGAGGAGATGGTCTTCGACGCAGATATGTACTGGGTGCCGGAGGGCAATAAATATTAAAGCGAATGCTTTGATTTTTGTCAAATAAGTAACGCTACCGCTTTCCTGCCATATAATCAGCCGGCATTCAGAGCCACTCCATGTCTTCTGCAACAGTTTGGATTGTATGTACAACCTTCAGGGGTTGTCATTGATGTGTGAAGCTACGTTGTACTGTACTATCACAGCGGTAGAACGCGGATAATTCAGGTTTGTAGACTTATAGTTAGCATGGACAATACTGACATCTTGTGATCTCTAAATCAGTGTATGGTCGATGAATCGGGTGTACTGTACGTACGCTTCACACCTATCTATGAGAGGTGTGGGACCAGAACATTGTGCGACACCCCCATGTATACTGTACATGGAGTCATGTTAGAGATACGTGGTCATGTCTATAGTCTATGCCGTAGTCTTGTCTCTATGGATACTGTACCGCGTTTGTACTGTAACTGAACGCAACTACTTCTCATCCCTCCTCTGACAGCGTATCGCTCCCTTCTTTTGTATTATCGTTTGGAAAGGGCACCTTACCAAGCGATCTTTGCAAGGAAACCCTTAGGGTACCGCCTGATGAAGAACTTTCTCGTTTCATCCAATGACAGAAGGCCCAAAGCGAAAGCGAACGGGATGAAAATGTGTTCCACCGGTACACCCTATCGACGCACAGTCAGCTCCATCCACGATGATCTGCTCAATTGAACAGAATATCACTCACTCTAGTTAGGAAGGTATGCTGGAAGAATGGCACGTAGCTGAAGAAGAAGAGGAAGGCCAAGGATGAGAGCATGGATGGGATGATCCAGTAATTCCGCTTGTTCTCATCCGAGAAGGCGAAGGGGTTGGCTTGGAAGATACTGAGTCGACGTGTTCGGGTGGCGAGGAGATTGCCGAATTGCATACCGACAAGCGTGAAAAAGTAGCTGTAATAGGATCGCAAGTGGGCATAGATCAGAGCCTGAGTCGACTGGTAGGGGGCGCGGTACCGATCACTCACATGGACTGAGCCTTGTTGACAGCTTCGGCGTATGCATCCAGATCGTATTGAGGAGGAAGCCCGCCATACGCCAAGACACTATGTCGCGGTATATGATCATCAGCCACCATCGCACACCACCATACCATTGATGAAGTCACTAGCACTCACAGTTCAGAGAACTTGAACCCTTGTTTGTCGAGCCACCAGAATGCCATGCTCATCGCGCATAGACTCTCCAGCATACCCAAGAATCCGTAGGCATGAAACAAGAACTTCCAGTTGACCAGTTTATCTTTCTTCGTGTCTCTGGGCGGCCGAGTCAGGAGACCTGCTTCAGGCTTCTCAAAACACATCGAGATTGCGGGTAAGACATCGGTCACTACACAGATGATGATCATCTGTAGGCTTGAGAGGATTTGAGGAAGACCCAAAAGGACGTTGAGCAGGATTGGCATGAGCTCGGAGAATGAACCGGCGGGAAGCAAGTACAAGCAGGTCTGAGTGGCATTTTGCAAACACGTCAGTGTGAGCAGAGTCCAAATAGGGGTAAGATCGACCTACTTTACGGAGGTTATCGAAGACAAGTCGACCGTATTCTACCGCCACAGTAATGGACGAGAAGCTAGCAGAAGATGGATAGTACAGTATGACTTAGCGCCGAAAAGACATTATGGAGGGAGAAGAGAGAAGAGCCTACTTACGACTCAAGTAGAATGAGATCCGCAGCCTCCATGGCAACATCACTACCGCCACCCATAGCGATACCGACGTTGGCAGCCTTGAGACTTGGCGCATCGTTCACACCATCACCTGTCATACCGACTATGTTCCCTCTTCTTTGGAATTCCTTGACGATTCGCAGTTTCTGCTCAGGCGTTGTACGAGCGAATACGATTTCTCGATACTGACAAGCTTGCTCCCATTGTGAGTCTGACATTTCCATCAGATCAGAACCGGTGAGCACCAAGCTTGGGTTTACGTCAAGATTTTCGCGGTCGAATGGTACGATAGATTCCGTTGACATGTCGCGAGGTAAGTCGGATACGTGATGTAGTCGCTCAGAGGTAGATACGATGCCGCACTGTTCGGCGATGGCGACGGCAGTCAGAGCGAAATCACCGGTGACCATAAAGAACCGTATTCCAGCACCTCGCATGATTCGGACAGTCTCTGGGATCTCAGGTCGAGGAGGGTCGACCAACCCAACGAGACCGACGATAGTAAGATCCTGGTTCAGGGTGGTATTGATCATATCGGAGAAATCGGGATGATCGACTGGCACCTCCTTTGACAAGGTGGAACGAGGGATGACTCGCTTGGCGAGCAGGAGTACACGCTGACCTTTCGAAGCCCACTTCTCTTGGACGGCGGTCAATTGTACGAGGACTTCAGGAGTGAGCCGCAAAGGTGGGCCGCCCGAAGGGTCGTTGATATACGCGCATCGTTTGAGGAGGACATCGGGGGCACCCTTGCACATCAAGACCAGGTCCTGCATGCCGAAGTCATCGGACGGAGAGACTGGGGATGGTCTAGCGGGCGAGGACGAGGATCGAGAGAGAAGCTGTTGCACAGCATACTGAATCAGCTAATATTCCCATATAGTCTCCGTCACAAGACAGGCATGTCATACCTTGAGCATGAATTTGGTCTTCGAGTTGAAGTTGACCTTGTACACTTCGGTCCAGTCGGCGTTAGAGTCAGCCACCGCTCGGAGGTGCTCGGCACCTCGTAGGATGGCAGAGTCTGTGCCACAGAAAGGCTGTGAGAATATTCCCCCTCCTCGTTTAATATAAGGTGAAGATACACTCACCTGTGGCGTCGCCGTTGACCGTTCTAAGGGCGATAGGCTGATCACTTGTGCTGTCGTCAAAAGTAGCGGCATTGCAGACTCCCATGACAGAAGCCAGCTGAGCCACCACTTCGCCAGCATCTTTTCCAGCGACCATCCTGTCCCTGGCTTGTCCAAGATCCATCTCGTCATCCAAGACCGCCGCGTTGGTGACCGTCATCTTGTTCTCGGTCAAGGTACCTGTCTTGTCGGAGCAAAGAACATTGACCGATCCGAGAGTTTCCACGGTCATCAAGCTCTTGCAAAGCACCTTGTTCTTGACCAGAGTGTTGGCAATGACTGCCAAGGATATCGTGACACTTGCCGGAAGACCTTCAGGAACGAACGCGACGCAAACCGAGACGACATCGATGATCAAAACAGGAACGGTGATGAACCCCTTGTGCTTCTTGTTGAGCCAGGCTGCCCATAGAATGATGACCAGTGAGGCGATGGTGAGAGCGCAGCAGACGATGATGATGACGAATCGCAGGATCTCTCGTTGCAGGGTGGTAAGCGTAGGAGCCCCCGCTGAAGAAAGCTTGGCGATTCGACCGAACACTGTTAAGTCACCGGTCTGAATGACCACACCTGGGTATCGTATGGGAATCATCAGTTAGCTAATATGCAGCAAAGAAGGTTCATGGGCACGAGCGGCGAGACGATGGCCGAAATACTCACCGACACCTGAGCCGCTGACACATAGTGTACCCTGAAGACCGATGTTCTTGGTTTCCAAAAGGTTATCGTCGGTCATATCGACTGTACCCTGGATCGGCTCAGATTCACCAGTCAAGACCGATCGGTCTAGCTTCAGATCAGAAGAGACATCGATGAATCGGACATCTGCGGGGAGCTTGTTACCGAGGGTGATGTAGACGATATCACCTGGTACGAGTTCCTTGGCTGACATCTGTGCCTGGTGGGCATCACGCAGAGCAAGGACGGACGAGGGCAAAAGGTTGGTAATTGAGTTCATGACTCGATTGGTAGAAAAATCTGGGACAAAAAAGAGTAGCGTCCGACGTCAATCCCGTGTCGATCATGCAGTATATAACATTGATTCGTGAACAATTGCCTACCTTGCCAAGCATTCTGGAGATATGGGTCAAGAGGGCTTTTGATCAGCTCAGATACGTTTAACAGTTCAAGTAACAAATACTCACAAAGACAGTCTGAAGTACGATAACGACAAGCAATACCACTGCCAAAGCAAGATTGGCGGCGGCAGGATTGGGTTCACCGAGAGGTTTCCTAATCAGAGGCAAATGCAGATCAGTCCGAGGGCCTCCTTATTGCGAATTGACTGGTGGAAGGGCTCACCAAGCAATGAAGCAGAGGATGGAAGCTATGAGTAGCAAGCTTCCGAAACCACCGAGAACGTATCCGACCCATCTGCCCCAACGAAGAGTTGAATCCCATCAGTCCATAGCACGGTATTTGACACGATCCGATTTGGAGGCGGCATGAGGAGATACAATACAAAGGGCAGTGTGAGCACAAAAGACTCACTTGAGGAAAATGTTATTCCTGGGTGGAGAGACAGCGTTGGGACCATACTTGGCCGTCTTCCGTTTCACCTGCTCGCTATCTAAACCGACTTTGGGGTTGACCGACAAGCGCTGGGTGATCTCGTCTACTGTGAGTCGGTGCCAGTCTAGATCTGCGAGGTCTTTGACGGCGCCTTTCTGGGCAGCGATGGGTTTTCGTTGAGTCTCGGTGACGTCGATCGAGAGGGTCCTATAGCCAAGAGTATGTGTGATCAGCTTCAACGTCCAACGATCATGTAATACCATATACTGCGGGCTGTAGACAGGAAAGAAGTTGAGATGCGGAAGGAAAGGGCTCACCTGAACTCGCCGACAATCCGACTGGCACTATCCACCCTCGCCGGACCAGCGAACGAGAGCGAGTTATACCTCTTCAGGTCCCTGTCCCGACGACTTGGGCCTGGGTTGTCATCAGCAATAGTGATAGTTCTGGGGAGGTTGCTGAGCAGTGTGTGAGGGGTGTGGTAGGAGTGATGGTCGATGGATTCTTTGTCCAGAGCTCCATCGCGCTCGACGTCTGCTAACGACATAGTGACGGGGTATAAGGATCAGGAGGTGGGCAATGGCACGGATGAGGAACGCTGGGCTGGGAGTCGAAGGAACGAGAGTGAGAATGAATTTGGAAGTGACAATGAAGGGGGTCATGTCGGATGCGAGAGCTCTCAAGCAGTCCTTTTATATCTTTTCCTTCGTGGATCATTCTCAGCACGATATTGTATCTCGTCAGCGCTCGTCCCGTACACTGTACCAGTCAACAATGTCATTGAGCGCTGCTCGCAAGCCTGCTTGTTTGCCTACACGGACTACCGTGCACTGACGATACACGAGCGTACACCATACAGGTGCAAATGTCAGTAATCGCAATATCCAATCGCATCGCTAGTCCGTTCACTAAGTACACCCATACTGTATATTACGATACTGTACGAGTGCATCCCTCGTCCAGTCAGTTATCCCGCATGTTTCATGGCGTTTGACGAAAATCAGTAGCTACACTATGAGCGATTTTCGTTCGACATACAGTACTCGTACAATACAGTTTGGCGGTAGTGTGTTACGCAGCATCATAGTGTGCTGGATCATGACAATCAATCAGTCGATCAGATCAGTTGGGGCCAAACCAATCGAGCAATCGAGAAATCAAATTATCAGCGAGCACAAGCCATCCATCTATCCATCCATACGAGACAAAGAGGCCAGCAGAAGGAACCGACCTCATATCACATTGGGGTCGAGTGTGAAATTGTTGACTTTGTTTCGCTGTCTGTGAGTTAATGTGTAGTGAAGCAAATGCCTCCGCTAGCTTCGGCCGCAGGTACAGAACCTGATGTATGCTACCGGATAAGCTATACTTTACATAGATTATTGGCGATTCGCGAGACCGCGTGCAGATTGGGGGTTTCTTCTCCTGATTGGTACTGGGATGGATAGGTGTGAATGTCGTAACTATACGAGTTTGACTTACTGGATAAAAGCTGAAATGGGGCAGTATGATTCACCACAATCAAGCGATAGCGAGGTATGTGAATAGGCAACAACAACTTACCAGTAGTCGGCGAGAATAAAACAGAGCGAAACGAAAAACGAAAATGCCGGACCAATCCCAGCTTAGCTCATGTTTTCGCCTTGTCGAAAAATCGCTCGTACTGAAAATATCGAATCGCAGAGCAAGCAAGGTATGAAAGAATTGGCTTGCTGGCTTGCAGGCTTGCCCGCTTGTCACGGCGATGGGATCATGCTCCCTCCCGCAGGCGCGAAATAAAGAGACATGAGACAAAGACGAGCGTGTTCGAGCAAAAAATAGCTCTCGGTAGTGTTATTTTGCCAATAAATGTCCTGTCTTGTACCTAGCTCACCACGCCGGGCTATGACTCCCGAGGCCTAAGGTATGTCATGTCACTCAACTCACTGCTCGCCGATTGTGCGTTTCAGATACAGATCCGACCGTCTCCCGAGGATATTAATAGTACTCACTCGGCATTGGCGAGATAGTGATATTGTGGTAAGGCGTCAATCTTTCGTGCCTTGCACGGCGAAGAGGGGGTTTCGCCGCATAATCGCTCATCTCTCGTCTCATCCGTATACAGTAAGTACCTACTAATGTCTTTCGAATATATAAGCATAATAATACTCTATTGAGTAGACGGGAGGAGAAACAAACAATTCTTGTTAAAAGTAAGCTGGTCTGGCGAATCAGAAATTCCCTCATCCCCCTCCTATCGTAGAGTGGTGATCTTTCGTTCGTGCCTGCGTGAGCACATGTCATGTCACCTAAGTTAGTTGTCACTCGATCGAGCGGAACCAAACATCCATCCATCCATCTAACAAACATATCAGGTTATCGAGGTATCAACGTTTCAAATTTCGTCCTCGAGAAGAAATGACGAGCAGGTCAAATTCGGATGTGCTGTCTGCTCTAGGCGAAGACTGGACATCCCCATTTACAAGCCTCAAAATGCCCTGGAAATGAGAGAGATGTGATTTGCAAAGCACTCTTTAGGATGTATGAGCCATATAGCGAGATGTGCAATTGAGTCGTGATCATCTTCTAGCTCGGGGCTGTGCTCAGGTCATTTCGGGACCGGGCCTAGAGAACGAGTCTGAGCTCGCTCGCTCGCTCTCTTTCTCCTCCCGTGGACTGCTTTTTTTCTTCTTATGTGTTATTTGCGCGGATAGACGTTATAAAGCTAAGGGAAGGAATACCGAAGAAAATTCATATCATACTGATCACAGATAGCTACATGAATGATCGTGATAATAAAGTAGAACAGGGCCGATCGTGGGCTGTACATGGAACACTCAACTACTATGGTCTGTCCTATTCAGATCCGATATCCGATATCCGATGCGATCTAATCGTGTATATAATCGATCGTCCGATACACACGGGCTTTCAATCATGTTGAAGCGCTCATCGAATTGAACGAGCAACATCAACTGAGAAGGAAGAGAAAACAGTCAAAGAATGTATGCCGGTGAGGTGAGTGATATTGGGAATAAGAAAAGAATGATACAGTACGTGAATCAAGCTGCACAAATACATGAATGCTAGTGGTGTTGTTGAAGCGGGTCAGAACGGAGAAAGTGATTCCAGGGGGAGCGGAAGAAGAGTCATTGTAATGTGAGGGGAATCCGAGTCGAAGGAAGTCTATAGTCTATGTTTCGTGTCGTTGATGATGAGCTATCTTGATCTTGCGCTTCTTGCTGCTGCTGTTGCTGATTCTTCTCCGCCGTCTTCGTCGTCCGCACGTAGTCGTCGTATATATATGTCAAGAGGATATTGGTGGTCCGTTGTTGCCAAGTTCGAGCTGTCGTGTATGTGTGGAACAGATCCGTCTGCAAAGCCTCGAGAGGTCTTCCTCTAACTCCTGTTTTGGTAATACCCTTCTTGAGCTGGGAAGTATTGGTCCCCTTCTCTCGAGTGCCGTCTGCCCTCTTCTCCCTCGGCGCTCCCACCACCGTTGCCGGTATACATGCCTGCTCCCCCGGCTGGGGTATAATATTGACTATGACCGCTCAGCGGTCGACTCGTCGCTGTGGACATCCTTGACATCGTCCCTGGTACTCCATCAGCACCTCCCTCGTAGGGATAGCCATCACCGTTCACCATACCTCCCTTTGCCGCTTGCTCGTAAGCGGCGGCAGCTGATAATCCACCCGCACCAGCTCCAGTTGCCATCAATGCAGGGTTGTTGTTGTAACCTTGTTGTTGGAACCCATTTATAGGCGAAGTGCGATTCGGTGAAGTCGACTCGCTGGAAAACGATGGCAAATGATGCGACCCATAGGTAGGCTCGTAAACATTATCGCCCACAGGCTCCATAATGGATGTCCGTCTAGCCAGGCTGGTACCGTCCATGGTGGAGGGTGCGGCATCTCGAGTCGGGTAAGAAGGGGTAACGGGGTCCACCTGAGTCATGGCTGGCTGAACCGATGAGTCGTCATCGGACGCTACAAATCGCTCTACTTCTAGACCGTCTTCGATTCGGTGGGTGTGCTTGCGCCACAGGTATCCGTAGCCTACGAGTGGAGGAACGATTCAGCGTCAGCAAGTGTAGGTTGAAGTAACCTTTCATATTTGCAATCTCTCATGAAAGAAACCGAAGAACTTGTGTCTTACTCACCCAGATTCCACAGCAGACCAAAGAAGAGAAGAACGACTGGAATACCGAAGGCGACGATGATAACGAAACCAATGACCGCTCTAGGAATAGGCTTGACTCCGATGCTAGGAATAAAAGCGATCAAGAGACCGAAGGCTATCAATCGGAAGAGCGATAGCGTGGTGGAAATCCAATCGCCCTTTCGATCCTTGTGAGGTCGACAAGCAAGGAGTGACACAAGGATGATGAACTCTACCACGACATTGCCGATGACTTGGGCCCAAGCTGAAGTTGGACCGAAGGCGATGAAAGCCGCTCGAGCGATCATAGCGAGGACCAGAGGCGCAAACCAGTAGAAGTGGAACTTCTGCCTGTAGGCTCGGTACAGGACACCAACGGAGTGGAACCACCTGTACGACGTGTACAGAGGCGAAATACCTGGTGCGGTGGATGAGGGTCTTCGATGTCGGAGGACAGATAGGACAAAGACAGTCGCGAGGGGAACAAGGACGAGGAGGATTGCGAATACAGCGAAAAAGATCGAAAGGCCAGAGTCACCGACGTGGAACTGCCAGAAGCCGAAGATAAAGATGGGGAAGAACCAGATGAGGCACTGGGAGAAGTACGCATGGTGATTAGCCGATTGGACGGTTGAGCTGCTGTCGGTTCTTAGATGCAAAGTGGAACCGGACACTCACAACTCGCAGAGCATTGCCCATGCAGAAGTCCCACCACATCCTCCGCAGCCTTGTCGCCCAGAACGTGTCCCGCTTGCCTCGTCCAGCTTTCTCCGCCACGAACAGCACGCCGAAGAGGAGTATGTGGAAAGCAATGGCGATAGCCACAAAGGCGAGGAAGAAGAAGAAGACCGTATCGAAAGCGTTCGCCTCGGGGATACTGAGTGTATTTGAATACACTGGTAGACCGCTGCTGAGTTCCGAAGTAGCATTCTGAGCGAGAGCGGAAGTGATCTTGGCCCTCTTCATCAGATGGGGGATTGACTCGGCCGCAGAGTTGGATCGCGCCGAGATAGTATTCTCAGCCAAGAAGTTCTGGAAGGCAGCTTTGCTTGCGGTGACCTCGTTGAGCGAGGTATATACATTGTAAGGCGAAAACTTCCTGTTGATGTACTGAACATCGGGGTAAGCGGTCGAATCCATATCTCCGCCCGTCTTGGACCTCATCTTGTTGATCGAGCTTTGCACCGCTGACGACCTGAAAAGGCCCAAAGCCCAATGGAAATTCTGCGTGAAAGCCGAGTATGCTAATGGGTAGTTGAGGTGCATCAGACCCGTGGCGGCCGCAGCCTGAAAGATGAAAAGGATGTCGAACCACCTGTACTGAGCAGGCGAAGGGGAGTTTACCGCGCCGGTATGTAGCAGACCAACGAGCAGGGCGGCAAGGGTGAACATAGCCGTCGCCCAGCTGACAGCTGTTTGTCGGGTCGACCAACCGTTGGACAGTGTGGCTTGAAGACATGCAGCGACTTCGCCAGTGCCCTCTCGGAGAAGCTGCACCCTTGCGTATCCCTCAAGATTGGGAATGTGCCATGCGATGCCTGGAATCTGGGACGTGTATTTCGTCGGAATCGGATATGTACCGTAGCCTGCAGAAAGGGCGTTGAACAACGATCGATTTACCATCAGACTCCGGGTCAAAGACGATGTATGCCTCCTCTTTAAGAGAGCTTCGGGGGTTCGGGTGAGAACAGGAATGGACCAAGGGAACCACTCACCTGTAAAGTTAACCTGAGGGAGAGGACATATTACTCCCGAAAAGAAATCACACAAATTGATAGTCTGATTTACCGCTTCGATGCCATACACATTCAAGTACAAGCTCGCCGACACGTTCAGATTCGATTCTACCGATGCTAAGGAGAATGAGAACGTGGCTGATTGATTATGTCGATGGTATGCTATGTCGAAGGTGTCTACGATGACGGCTTTGGCCTCGGCGCAGTATGAGACGGAGTTGGTGTATAGTGATGCGCCAGCTTCGTTGGCTGCTGATGCCGAGGGGAGCAGCGAGAGGAGGGAGAGGAGGGCAGGCGCCGTCCAGGCGGAGAGAGAAGGTATTCTCATGATGGGCGTTGGATGCAGGGTAGGAAGCCAGATTCGATCCAGCGAATATGAGGAAGTGAAGTGAGGACGAGTACGGAAAGACTGATATGACCTTTGCTAGAGAGTGAATTGCGATGTGTAAGTCAAGAATGTCAAGAATCCCTCTGCGCGACGTAGAGGTATTATGCTTATGCGGGTTCGACACCCTATGTACCCAACTACTCACCTCGACGCTTGCCCTATACGTCCAAACGATCTACAGTCCACGAATGGATTGAACAATACCGCCGCCGTCCGGGTTGTGTGACGCTGCGTTGTAAGAGCGCACAAAAGGCGCTTCCACTAGGGGGTAGTGGTGAATTGGCGTGTCCCTCGATAATAGTAATTTGATGGTGATGATGATACTCTGCTCCGAGAATTTATTGCGTCGGACGTTTGAAGCACAAAAGAGTTGGATCCGTCCTAGGCACCTATACTTCTGACCGATTGGACGTCCTACTACCAAGTGCTCTGAGCTTTCTTTTCCGTCGCCGTTGCCGATGCCGTGTATGCAGACTGCTCGATAATAGATACTTGATACTGCTAATTGAAGCTTGCTTAATGCTCGATCACCAGGATCGACGGACGCCCTTGAGAAGTTTTGTGCGTACCGTATAGTCGTTATGGATTGGGGAGAACGACGAGAAAAGCTATATGCGATTGCTGTTCGACCGGCCGGGTTGCGCAATGGTATGATGCGGTATGCTATGCAAGCTCGCAGTAGCCCGTCCGAAACTCGACAAAGAAGGTGCTATTATGAGTGAGACAAAAAGCTGATTGATCGAGATATGAGTCGCCGGAATGGAATGCAATGCAATGCCTCTTGCTGCGTGACGAGCGATACGTACGACGCGGCCGAAATCGAAGGCCAAGCAAGTCTCTCACTTTCGCTGTGCGCTGCGACGGGAGGGTGATTACGGTGATATGGTGATTCCGTTGTTCGGTTCTTCGGCTCAAGGATTAAAGCTCTTGGAAGGTGAGAACAACGAGCGAACGAAGGGAGGGGTCCTTTCTTTGATCTATACAGTGCCAGTACTGATACAGTACACTCACTCCTATGGTACAAAATGGTCTGCTTTGTTTCAAGTAGCAAAGAGGTGATATCAATCAAAGCTATGAGTGTAGACAGTACTCGTAGTAAGTGACCTAGACTGTGGAAAGGGAAGGCTAGGTAGTACATGTATGCTGCTGCTGCTGCTGCTGCGAAAATTAGAGTTGAATCGGTCTGACAAAACGTATAAAGTATTCAGGGTAAAAATGCACCAGAGCTCAAGATCCAAGACGACGTCAGGGTACTTCGCTATAGTCAATTACTCATTCTTTGCTCGTGATCACCACTCACTGGACGTCACCGCCGCGCCTCATACATACAGTAGTCATCAATCAATCTCAATCGCCACCGAATAAAAAATACACTGTACCAATGCATATGGTATGGTATAGGTATACCAAAGAAGATGATAATGAACATGACATGACATGACATGACATGACATGACATGACATTGGGTTATGAGTTTGACGTCAGAACCAAGGTCTATCTATGGTCTATGGTCTATGGTCTATGGTCTATGGTCTATGGTCTATGGTCTATGGTCTGTGGTCTGTGGTCTGTGGTCTGTGGTCTAGGGACCTAGCCTATGGTCTCTGGTCTTTGGACTTTGCTTGGTTCAAGGCATGCTGAGGTCAAGCGATGCTGTTCACTCAAGTCGGAACCTCATGTGTACACGAACGAGCCCGTCTACATACACCGTTCGGATGGTGGATGATACACCCATGAGACGATACTCAGCCACCTGCCTCATCAATATGATAAGATGCCGTGATCTACAAGACAAAATCTCGGTACAGTAGCTTGTCCCCTGTTCATCCCGTGCTATTTTGCACCACTACAGTGATGATGATGATGATGATGATGATGATCCGTCCGACATCCGTCGCTCCATTGCAGTTTGCTAGGCACTCAAAACACCCATATTACCGGCTTGTAGCTTGTCTAGGTTTGGTACGGAACAAAAACATGTCTCTACCAAGAAAGCTACGTCGTCCCAAAGTTCTGGACCCAGCTACATTACGAACCATACATAGTCCACGATCTCGATTCAAACCAATTCCAGACACTCTTCTTCATCGCTTGATCTGATGAGTGATGAGCAATAGAAGGAGGAGCAAGATGCATTTCCACACGTATTCCATTATTATTGATATCAATCAAACTTATACATTCGTACAGAGTGAGAATCGTTCAGAAGTCCAATTTATCATCATCCATCAACTCCCCCAATCTCCGCAGCATGGCAAGCATGGGGAGCATGAGCCTGGATGTGAAATGGGTATATATATGGGTATCTTCATTCTCCTGGCCTTGCCCAATCAACGTCCGCTCATTGATTTTCTCGGGTTCCTCGACACCCGCTCGCATCGCCTAGATCTCGGCCCCTATGATAGCACCATCCCAACAATCAGCGTGGATCTCATTGAGCTGTCTGCCGCTGCTCAGCCTTGTCACTCACACTGCATCCTCTTCTTTTCCTGGATAGGCGTGTCGTTTTCGTCCGCGAAGGGGTCACCGAAGGGATCGTTGGGGTCAAGCAATCCACTTCGGCCTTGAGGGTAATCGTCCTCTAGACTCGCATACTCCCTGGGTGGAGCTTGGCGGTGACCAGCAGGAGCTGCGAGCGACTGACGTCTGGACGCGGCTCGTGATCGAGAGTATGCCTGGTACTCTGGGTCGGACGAATCGTAGTCTGAGAAGTCCGAGAGGGATCTAGGAGAAGTATATGGTGTCAGTGTCCGTTACGAGTTTGGTCACAGGCTGAGGGGTAGATCCTCTCTCTATCTTACGCCATTTACTCACCCTTGATCCACTGAGCCGTCGTCCGAGTCAGGTCGCATGGGCGGAGGCAGCCTTCCACCCTGAGCAGAAGACCCAATGGGCGCACCAAAGTCGAGATCCTGAAGATCAGAGTAAGCAGACACCTGCTGTTTGGGCTGCTTGACGGGCGTGGATCTCTGGGACGATTGCTGTCGACGAAGCTGACGTCGAGCGGACTCTCGTTTCTGGAACTCCTGGAGCTTGTCCAGTTCACCAGTTCGGTCCGCCTCGAGCTTCTGAGCTTGGAGTCGTCGGGCCAATACTTCGTCGTCATGGTTCCTGGCACTGGCTGCGTCTGCTTCATCCTCGGAATCAGAGTCGAGAACCGCCGGTTTGGAGAGCTAACCGGAAGGAATATCGTATCAGCACTTGAAAAACATCGCTCATCAACTCGTAAAAGATAATGATCTCCTTGAGACTTGTCAAGACAAGCAGATTAAAAGGACACTCGCCCTATCGTATAGCTGGATAGCCTCTACAATTTTCTCGTTGGCCTCAAGCAGGGTCCCGACATATTCCTCGTCAGTGACAACCTGGATATATCGAATCACAGATCGTCGAGCAGCCTTGGCTTTGTCGAGGTTGTCTTGTACCTTGGGATTCTCAAGTACGTTCTCCACAGTTCGGTCAATGTGCTATAACCGGTCAACGGTCAGTATGTTTAGGCTCGCACCGCAAGAGGCTCAGTGAAGCAGATGATTTGTAATTTGCTTACCCTGCATGAGTTGACCAAGTTGTTGGCGCACTGAATGGCGTTGGCAACGGAGATCATGATCTGAGGCTTTTCCTTTTGGAAGTCAAACGGCGGTCGCTTGGGCTGAGAACCCCTCTTCTTGGCATCCTCCTTCGCCTTTCGCCTCCTCTCAGCCTCCTCGGCTGCTTCCTTCTGTCTCCTGGCTTCGAGTGCTGCCATGTCCTGCTTCCTCTTCAGTTCCCTCTCTCGTCGTTCGACTTCCGCTTCGCGTTGCTCCATCAGGATCCTCTGCTCTCGCTCTCGCTTTCGCTGTTCGGCGTCAGCTTTAGCAGCAGCCAGATCGGTATAGGTGTCTGGACCCCGTTGACCCTTGGCCGGGGCCCAATCGTGCGAGAAGATATCGTCGTCAAAGGTGCCCTTCCTGGCGGCAGAGCTGGTGGGAGCGGATGAGGTTGAAGTGGAGGGAGTCTTGGCGTGACCCATGGTTGTGGGCTGAAGAGTGAGTATACATGATCAGTAGCTGTTGGCGAACTGCAATGGTCGACAGACTCCGCTTACCTTCTTGACGCCCGGCCCAGCACCGCCGTATTTGGCGTAGAGCCTAGCTACTTCCTGCATTCTCGGCTCGTCCTGATAGTATGCATGAGTCGTATAAGCTGTGGTACACAATGTGATGAATGTCTCCAAACGACAAGCTCACTTTGTATTGGATCGACCAGGCATGGAAAGTCAAAATCATCCTTCTCTTGACCTTGGGATCGAGCAGTGACTACAAGAGAGGCAGAAGGAAAGTCAGCTTGTTGTCGCCGTGAAGAGATCGTCGTATAAGGGTACCGAAGACACTCACGTCATTGGCCATTTCCTTGAGCCTGTCCATGAGCTGCTGGTTCGCCCAACCCAACTGGAATCCCTTGCCTGCGTTCTCCGTGAGAGCACGAAGAATCACCAGAGCACGGAGTTGTCGGTGAACATTGCCGTATTTCAGTTTCTTTCGGATGGCTCGAGAGGCTTCCTGCGGTGGCATCAAGAATGCGGTCCCAAATTCCTGTCAGCTTTACTCTTCAGTACGTAGGGTAGCGGACAGGCTGTCCTGACCCAGAGAGATCGAGTAGGAAGGGTTATTGTCGGTACTGGGCAGCGGAAGATAAGGAATCAAAGACTTACGGTTGTGCCCTGATACGCTTGAATATTGACGCTCTCTACGAGTTCTGGTATGCCGTCCAAGCTGAGCTCTTCGTATCTATCAGATGAGAGCACCTCGATCCAATCTGTGATCGAGGAATGCGGTTTGCCCTCTTCGAAATGAGAGAGGATAGCCTTAGCGTTCCTGATATACGTTCCGGCGTGCGACATCGTGACGATGGGATGATCTGTTGCCTAGCGAACCGGGATGCGAGGTATGGGGCAAGTTGGATGACAGGAAGGCTTGGGAAGCTAAATACTGAATGCACCGGTACAGAGAGGAACGTAATGGATAAGATGTGAGTAGACTGGATGGGTGAGGATGAGGCGTGTTGTGATAGCTGTATGATGGATGCTAAGGATCGGATCAGGGGCGGGTATAGCACACTGTAGCACGACAGGTTTAGGAGGAATCGTTCGGCAACGCTTACCGGAAATAGCAGAAACACAAACGTCATTCCCATCAATAAATAGCACCCGCACTACGCTAATCTAGCTGACGGGAGTATGTGTTCCACAGAAAAGGCATGCGCAAACCCCCGGGGGGTCCAGCAGGCCTATATTCAATGGTTACCCTGGCGAGGTTCTCCCTAGTCATATCAGAAAATTGCCACGGCATCGTTGTTTGTGCATCCTTGTCAACGTTCTTTATCACTTGTCTACCACCGTCAACGACAGTACTCCTCCACCTTGGACGTCCGCTGGCTCCCGCACAACATACAGCTGTCGACGGCGGATAATATTTGTGGCCATTTTCAAGGCATCACTCGGACTGTGATTCTCGACCGCTAACCCTCTACCGCGTTTTATTCAGCTGCCGAGGTGTCCGGTGCGCTTCCACCGCCGTCATTCTTGTCCCCCCTCGCCCCGCCGCCCTCCGTGTCGTCTTCAGGCAGGATGGACGTTGACATGGCTGTCTCGTTCCCTGGGGTGATCGGTGAGCACAATCTCACATCTGGAATGGGATGGCTTGTCAGATTATGAGCTCACGCCTTCTTGCATCTATGCTTTGTGCTCAGACCCCTCACTCGCCTCAGCCGAAGCTTTCCCTTCTCGCTCGCTCTCACCCGCACCCCCAACCGATGACGTTACCGCTCCAGACGCGCAAACATCGCCAATCAAAGGCAAGGGCAAGAACCGGACCGTGACGAAGGTGAAAGAGAAAGCTCCAAAAGCGAAGAAAGCTGCACCTGGATCAGCTGCCGATTTCAGGCGGAGAGAAGCGAACAGGCTAGCCGCTGAGAGATCGAGGAGCAGAGCGAGTGAAAAGGCTGCTGCTTTGGAGAATGCGAGGCAGTCACTGGCGGATGAGGCTTTGATTTTGAAAAGGCAGATCGCTTGGCTTGAGGCCGAATCGACATCTCTCGCGGACGGAGCGACATCTCAACAAAATCAGCTTGAGGATAGTAGCCGTGTCGGACACGAGTCATTCGAAAATGACTCACGGGTAACCTCCGCTCAGGGTGACAACGAAGGCGCAGTATCGGCGCATCTCGATGGCGGCGATCACTCTTCACAACATGGCCAATCCGACGACCACGCCCAGAGACAAGAGCAAGAAGCCCATTCTCACACCATCCTGGCCGCCTTGACAGACATCACAGGTGTTGATTTCTCCGAAGAGAACGATGCGAGCTGGATGCAAGGGATGGAGTCATTCCTTCCAGATAGCGATTCTTCGGGTCGTTTGGGCGAACTAGCTGCCGTCGCGTCCGGCGCCAATGGAGAGAACTCCTCCACCCACACTCACGAACAAGTTTTGGATAACCGCTCGATAGAGACCTCAATTCAAACGACAGCCACGCGCCACGCGATCGAAGCAAGTCTTCAGCTTGCCGAGGAAAGAAGATTCAGGATGCCAGCACCTGCTGAGCCCGTCAACAATGCGGTTACCGTGCTCGCAGCAGCGATCAACACCGAAATGGAGAGGTTGATCATGGAAGACCTCGCCGACACCAAAGCAGCTATCGTACAGGTCGAGAAGCAGATCGCCGCCATGCGCGAAGGTCGATCTTTGCCGGCGGAAGATCTTGAATTCGACACCTCTTCCCGTTTGCCTCCTTCCATTCTCACGAGCGATCTGAGCAACCTGTCTTCTGCGGCACAGGAAGTACAATCTGAGATTTCGAAAGTTGAAAGCGATTTGCCGAGCCTTCATGAGGCACTGGGCAAGCTACGGGACGAGAAGTCGGTCGAAGTGGACCAAGTGACAGATGTCGTCAAGGAGATGAAGACTATTACGATCGAGGATGAGGAGGCGGGGCACAGATTCATCGCTTCGCTGAAATCTGTAGGCGGCCTAGTGGAAAGTCTATTGAGCGAAGACAAGACGCAAGTGAGTCATTCCTACTCTGTCTATTCGTGCGAGGAGCTGGCTGATCCGCATCCCGGTTAGCCCGATCTTTCCTATGCATCCGGCACGTATTCGTCCCCAGCTATCGCACGACGAAGACGAGGCCGACCACCCAAAGGAGACAACCCTCGAACGTTCTACCAGTCCTTCCTCCTTGCTCCGTCATCATCCACGCGAAGCGAACACGTCCTACCTCGCGAGCCGAAACCCAAAGCTGAACCGAAGCCGAAGAAACCCAAGTATAGGAACGTAAGAGAGCGGCTAGCGACACGGACTAGGAGAAGTCGTCTGGGACAGCACATGCGTCTGCCAGGGGTTGCAGACGAAGACCGACAGGAGAAAGATGTGCAAGAGGACTTGCGCCAGCTACAGGCGCATGCGCAAGCGCAAGAGCAAGAGCGAGAGCATGGGGGCCAACTCGAAATCGACGGTCTTATCGATCCGGACCTGGTCAAAGGGGCCGAAACTGATACTCAACCGCACGAAGTGTTGACCGAAGAGGCGGACCCCAGACAAGGCATAACACCGGATACAGACATGAACATGGTTCAACAGGCAACCGAAGATGTCACTGCCGATGCCGTCAACCAAGCGGAAGCATTTATCCTGTCTCAGCTCGATTCGCAAAACGAGCAGGTAGAAGGACACGACGAGAACGATCATAGGGATCATCACATTCCGCCACTCGATTCGACCAGTTTTGCAGACTTCTTACCAGCGCAGGAAGAGCTCGAGCGCCAGGCTGGGCAAGAGCAAGAGGGTCAGAGTGATTTGACTCACGAAACTACTCTCGATACCACCATCCCTCCTGCAGCCCAGGCGGAGACCTCTTCGAATGACCACCCGCCACCAGGTCAGGAAGGGGCGAGTGAAAGTGAAGCGGCGTCGTCGCAGTCTCTCGCCGAGTCTTCAGTATTGGCTCGCTTGAGGAAGGGACCGCCTGGAAGCTGTGATATCTGCATGAGAACAGAGACGACTGTGTGGAGGAAGCTGTCGCTCGGGTCGCAGGATCTCAAGGTGTGCAATGGTGAGTGTAGAACATTGCTCACAGCTGCGCACCGGTTTTCCTCGATTGAGGTCTATTGTCCATGGTCCAATGTTTCGCTGCACCGAAGCTGACAACGCATGGCCCGTACGTACTCGAATAGCATGTGGAACGTATCACCACAAATTTGGCGTGATCCGTCCTCCGGAGCTATGGAACGATGGCAAATCGATCCGAAGGCGACGTACGAATCCTCGACCATCGACAGCTTCAGCGACTGCGGCAGCTCAAACAGAGGGCGAGGAAGCAGAAACGGCGAGTCCTCGGCCCAGGAAACGGGTCAAGAGACCCAAGAAGGCTCAGCCGGATGACCAGGGAAATGCTCGAGCTGGTGAAGAGGTTCAAGTCACCAACGATGGTATCGTTGCCAGTCAATCACACACTCAAACTCTGGAGCAAGATCATGAGGAGATCGCGCTTGGATCCGAACCTGACGGAGGCCAGGGCCACAGCCAAGATCAGGTCGGTAGCGCAGGTCAGGAACTATCCGAAGAAGACGGGCGTAGAGCTGTGCTTGACGCTGCGTTGATTGAAGGTCTGCAAGCCATCGAGGGCAACCACGACCATGATCACGATCACGAGTCCGTCGGCGATGTGGTAATTGTCAGTGAATTTGAACATGGACATGGACATGAGCACGACGAAGGATTACGAGAGGTCGTACAAGCTGTTCAGGCAGCTAGGATGGCCATGGCTGAGCACGGGGCTGAAGCTGGAGTTGGGGTTGGTGATGAGGAAGAAGGTGAACAAATTGTAGTCTCTCACGATGAGGGAGCACCGAATCATCCGGAAGGCAACAACGATAGCGAGATGGCCAGTGTCTTTGCGATATAGGTGTTTCACCGGAATCATCTTGTCAACTCTGTATTCAACCTTGGATAGAGCATCGCGGCGCCTCTATGCGATCTGTTGTTCTTGTCCGTGCGTGAGAGACAGTCTAGACGCATAACAGAGTCATTAAACGGAACACCGGCTCAAGGACGATGAGTGGATATAGCCTATGCCTATATGCACTTATGATCAGGGTAAGTACCGTATACGTATACAAGTTTGTATGTACATGCCGTCCTGAAGGTCGCGATGTCAGTCAGTATTGCGACAACCAACGCAAGATGTCAATTATTGCATTTGGGAGTATATCGCTTTGCTTTGCTTTGATAGAAATCGACTGTACTTGAGTACCCAGTCGAGTAATGTATCCTACTTTGTGATTGCAAAATAGTGAACAGTGAACGGATGAATAGTTGACCAGGAGTCGAACAAGAAGAGGACAAGAACCAGATGAATAACGATGGAAAAGGCTAAAAGCTAAGAGTTCGAATTTTGATGTTCCCCTTCAAGGTCAACCAACCTCAACCCCAACCTAACCGACTTGCACTTTCGTGGAGCCTTGCTTTAATTTTCTTCTCTCTTAACACTGCCAAGTACGCCACGCCTACTGCGTCCCTGTTACAGCTCTTCATGCCGTCTGGCATTCACGTCGCCCTCAGCGCCATCCACAGACACTCAAGCATCCACGTCCATGTTTCCCTCGTCCGCCTTCTTCTCAGCCTCAGCAGCAGCCTCCTTGGACGCCTCCCCGTCCTTCTTCTCCTCAGCAGCGACTTCCTTCTTCTCAGGCTCGGCTTCGGTGACCTCGTCCTTCTTTTCCTCAGCAGAGGCTTTCTCTTCCTCCTGCTTCTTCTCAGCGTCTCCGGTTCCGTTACCATTAGCGGCTACTTCGGTAGCAGAAGCACTGCCATTGGGCTTGGGCTCGCTTGAGGCGATAAAGTCGGTCCATTGGTGCATCAACTTTGACGCTCGGTCGGTAATCTTGAATTCCTCATTCCGGGGGATGTCAGGGAGGGTCACGATCTTCTTCATGACTGGATGTGAGAGAATGGTGCCGGTTAACTCCAGGATCGATATCTGGTATAGTAGTGGTGATCGGTAAACCCGACGATGTAGGAAGACTCACCCTTGCCGATCTTGGAGTATTGCAGAGCATCTATTGTCATGGCGTTGTAGGACTCGATGGTCTTGAACAGCTCATCGTAGGTAGGCATTTCCTGCAGGATCCAGATATCAGCATTTGGCTTCTTTCTGTGTTAACGACGCGGTCGACTCACTTCGGCTGAAGGCAAGGTCTTGCTCAGGAACGCTCGTTGAAGCTTGTGTCGCCAGTCCTTGACCTTGACGCATTCGGGGTTGGACGCTAAGGGGTCTACGAGTGGGGTCAGCGGGATTCTGCGCACATGTTCAAGGCAGATCTCTGCCGTGCGGGGATAGAGGGACACGAAAAAGACACCTAACTCACCCTCATCTACGGTCTCCTGGTTATCGGGCTTGGCGGCAGCCTTTACAGGTTTGGCCTTCTCAGCCTTGGGCTTAGCGGCGGGTTTGCTCTTAGCCTTAGACTTGGGAGCCTCAGCTTCCGATTCCACTTCATCGACCTCGGCCTATGGAGTGTGCATGCAGTCAGCCGGTTGCACTCAAGGGCAAGCCTGTCTGTATGGTGGGAAAAGAAATCGGGTCCGTGGTATTCTCTGTTTAACAGGCCCTGGACATCTGATTTGACGAAGGGGCGCTCAACCGATAGAGAGCGAGATGATGACGAACGTGTATAGCTTTTGGTCACGTATGTGCAGGAGGGTTCATGGGTAGCAGAGAGGCAACGGGCAGGATTATTGGTAGCAAGACGAAGAGAGATCATGACCACTCACCTTGCTCTTGGAAGCAGTCTTGGCCTTCTTCTTCTTATCGGCCTTCTTCTCTGCGGCACCCCTCTTCCTCTTTCCACCACTGGTAGGCTCCTCCTCCTCTTCCTCATCCTCCAACTCGTCAACAGCGTTCTCGGCCTCCTCATTGGCTCGGTGGATCTCGGCCTGCTCCTCATCCCATTCCGATGGATCCTGTGCGGTCAGGTACGCGTCTCGCAGACCACCGGTGATCTTTCGGTGAGGCTCTGAGAGCCAGCTGGAGATGTCGGAGGGGGAGAGGGGCTTGATCTCCTTGGATTGGAGCCATGAGCTGAAGGGTAAGCGTGAGATAGATCAGCATTTCAGCTTGAATGAGGCAAGTGAAGCAAAGCCGTTGTTCCAGGCAAGTAGGACGCGGGCCGCAGAATCGGTCGACACCATCTGCACTCACTAGTCACCAGCAGGGAAGAATTGACAGCAGTAGATTGACGGGTTCTTTCCTGGTCGTTGCTTGAGGACGTTGCGAGGGATGGTTTCCGGGTCGGCAATCTATTGGTACGGTAGAGACATCATATAATTAGATCACGGAATGTGGACGGGCATACGTGACGCGGAGCAGCTGTAGTGGTGATGTGCGGGAGAGGTGGATGCGCCTTGACGAGGAAAGGAAGGAGGATACTCACCCTTGCAGCTAGTAACAAGAATGGCAGTCCGATAGCCCCGGATGTCAGCATGTACATTCATCTGACAGAATGCTGCACCGCTCCTGTCATGTCGAATGAGAATCTGTGGAAGTGAACATCAAGGAAACACGCTCAACTCACGCCAAGGAGGGTACCCTCTCAACCTAGCCAACACGATATCTCCTATGTCGTACGAGCTCTTCTCATTGGCAGCGGCAGCAGCAGCCTGACCCTTCTTATTCCCTCCTCCAACAGACGGTCTGCCCTTGGCCTTGCTAGCGGGAGCCTTCTTGGTAGCTGAGGAAGTAGACTTGGGAGCTTCTTTCTCGGCGCCCGCGGCTGGTGAGTCGGATGCTTGAGCAGCAGGAGCAGGGGCGGCGGACGCGTCGACGGGCGTGGAAGCGGCTTCGTCGGCGGACATTATGGACTGGAGAGCCAGACAGATCGCGTGAAAAAGGCAGAACGGAGGTCAGTGAACATGCCACGGGATTCAAGGAGCTGTCGGAGGACGGTAGCTCACCTGGATGGATGGATATCAAATCAGCGCGGCTAATTGAGGTATAGCTCGTGTGAGGTGAAATGGGCAGTTTGTCGATAGACCTCTTTTCGGGTGTAGCGTAGAGGAGCGATCGAAAATCTACATTCGCGACGCCGAGAAGAAAGCCGAGTCAGTAGAACATTCCTTTCGATACGCGTACATCCGTGTCAGTAGACAGGCGGTCAGTGAAATACCGTAGCTCACGTTAGTGTACGGGTTGTGGTGTTGTTCGGTGGTAATGTGTAATGTGTGAGGGAATAAGAAGATGATGATGGGGAAGAGCTTATGAGCGCGGTACGGGGTTGACGAGGGACGATGAGTGAGGAATGGCCATGGGATCTGGGCTGGGTAGGGTGAGGTGTGTTGTGGTTAATATTGCTATAATCGGTCATACTAAATAAAGTAGCGTCATATGGGTGGGCTATTCGACTATTGGGCTATTGGGCTTATACGCCAACATTAGATTACTATTACTGGAAATGGTAATATTCAACATATTCTACTAATATTCGGCGTTTTTAGCGGGAGAGGTGTCAAAATCGACGCGACTGGCAGAGAGCGGCTATTTCGCTTAGGCTTGGGCGACCGCCTTCCTCCAAGGAATGCTCAGCTAGGCGCGCGCGTCCAATCGTGATCAGTGACGATGCTCTCGAGAGATGGGAAGAGCCTGTGAGCAAGGCAACCTTTGTCCATTCAGTGCTCAGTGCGTACAGATAGAAACATACATCTCTCATCGGACCGCTTGTTCCAATCCCTCTCACAGCTAAATCGCAAGACCCACTTGCCGCCATGCGTACAGCGACCGCCCTATCCGTCATCGCTGGAGCGTTTGTTCTCTCGCCCGTATCTGTATCGGCGTTCAGAGATACATCGCCCTTCCTGCTCTGGAACACTGACCCGTGCGTTATCTTGTTCTTCCGAATATTCAGATCAGCCCAATCCCTCCCAAAATTATCCTGAAGGGCTACATGGGTCCTCCTATGTATCAAAATGCTCTTTTGCTAACGTCGGCATCGTTGGTACATGTCAATGTGTATCGCAGAAGCCAAATATTTGACGATGCCTCGAAAGTGATCGGCGGATCGAGCCTTGTCGCCGCTGACGAGGTGTACGGCAAGCTATCGACATTGGGATGCGATTGGGAGAATGTGGTGGTCATTAACGTTGATCAGGTGAGTATGGCATGTGAAGTGTATTGTCTCATCATCGCCCTCCCTCATATGTATCTCGGTGCTCGGTGCTCGACAGTGCCGCCGCGGTGGTGGCGGTACCACGTTAAATTGGGCACACGTTCGATGCTTGATGGCGTATCAGGAATGAGATCTGAGTGGACCTAGTCCTGAGACCACGAATGTTCCATCTCCGTCTGGGAAACAAGATATACATGTCTCTAATGCTGATATACGATCCCATTTCTTCTCGACACGCCCCCGCTCCAGTTGCACAACTCACACCTTCCAACCCTACCCTCATCTCATCCAACGAACGACGCCTTAATCCACATACCATACCTCACCAAGCCGACCCGACGGGGTCTTTCAACGGGCCTGGAGTCCTGGGCGTCAAACTGCGGTGCTGAAGTAGTCAGCTCATTCGATGACGTCGAGATTGGAGAGAAGTTTGTGATTGCGCTTGATTCATCAGCCGACTGTGAGTGTGGGTGTGTCTTCGCGTGGATCGACAATTCCTACCTTTTCAGCTCCACCGCCATACGTGCACGCATCAACCCTCCCCCCCCCCCCCCCGCGGATCCATCGAACTACGTTGTAAGGGGGGAAAACGCTCCTGTATCCCCCTGGAGGTACCTCCTCCGTTTATGATCGAATGCGTGGAAACTAATCGATCTTCATGCTACAGCTCTCCCTTCTATCCCTTCGACTCTGTCCGAGCCATACATCGTGCTCCTCACCGGCTCCTTGTCAAGTTCATCCGCCGAAAAGAGACAAGAACGACCCTTCCCTACCCACATCACCGAGTCCGCCACTGCCACTGCCACCGAGACGGAATCCGCTACTGCCACCGAAACCGGGTCGGCCACTTCCACTGCCACTGCTACAGACTCCCCTACCGAGACTCCTCGTCGGAACTCCACTATCCCCACCGGCGGTCCCTTGCTCGAGCGAGTCCAGCTCCTGACGACTCCCATTATTACCTCCTTGTTGATCACTTTCGGACTGTTCATCCCTATTGCCACGTTCGGAGTGATGATGCTCACTAGTATCCAGGTACCTCCTAGGATGATGGAGATCTCGAAGGGTCTCGTAGTGGGCAAGGAGAGGAAAGATCAGTAAAGACCCGCAAACTTGAAGACAAGGAGGGTTGATGAAGCGAGAGGCTGTGATTTGGTGTTTTCAATGTCACCGCGTGATCCTTCCCATTGCCTTTCTCGTTCTCATCCACTCAGATGACTGGCGCCTTCGCTAGGCATCGAGTGCGCGCGCCGTTCTTAATGATATGATAGATATCCAAAACGGGTTCCATGCAACGTGTTGTTAGTGTCTGTTAATTTTGAGATTATGTCATTGTTTATGACATACAGTGACTCAACATAAACGGCGTTGTCAGCACAAAGCGGAGAACCGTGACAAGGTCAGGCTAGCACAGGTTGTCGTCGTGTCTGGCCAAAGGTTCGATCGACCGTGAGCGAGAGGAAAAGTTCCACGAGGTGAAGCCCTGGAAACAAATAGGGTATATGATGCATAAGACCAGAATCATCGCTCATCGGTTCTCCCATATGAAGATCGAAACCGAGCCCAGCCACGAAACTAAAGGGCTCTCTCTCTCTCTCAGGCGTTCGAATAGTACAGGCCCGCTTCGCCTCTTACTTCCTCATGAGCAAGTACACGTTCTCGCCTACTACGACGCCGGCGAGATGTCGATATGATCCTCGGAGAGCCATGAGTAATCCACCGAAAGAGAAGTAGGCCGTTCTGCGGAAAGTGCGTGTGTGTGGTCGTCCACATTGACGTCAGCTTGGGTTACAGGTTTAAGCATGGCAGTTTCGGTGTGCGGAGCGATGTGCTGCTTGAAGTGTGGGAGGTGAATCGCAGGTAAAGGCCCGTCAAGTTGCTTAGACAGTGCTAAAAGGAAAGAGAGAGAGGAGAGGTTTCATTGAATGGCGCACGACTCCAATCAACTCACGTTTGGTTGTCACCCTGCGCTGAGTCGTCAAATTTGTAGATCTGGATTGATAGAATGTGATTAATCTCGTCAGCCTCGCCACTTCAAGAAAATGGCAACACAACGATCCCGATCGCCACAGCTAATGCCTTATAGGAGTCTGCCCGCCCGCGTCTCCGCGTCCCTTTTCCTTCGATCTCGACTCCTTATTACATCTGCTTCTTGATGTCCCCTCGCTGCCATGACCTATGCGCCCACTTTGACCACTCCAGGGGCTCAATACGGATTCGAACCCTGTCAATTATCGCCTTGGGCAAGAGCTTGCCAATCTTGTGCACCGCGACGCGATGAATACGACGCATCCGCCCTAGTAACCCTTGACTCCCAGAGTAACGTGAAATCATATATGAAATCGAGCGATGCGTGCGCTTCCCATTCCCACTCACCTTTCCGTACATGACATACTCATAGTCCTCCGCTAACCCCTGGTTATCGCTCCTCCATAACTCCTTCTTGATTCTCTTCGACCCTTCCAGCCCATCCCCGTTCTCGCTCCCGCCGTCCACGTCTCCATTACCGTTGGTCAAAGCTTCCAGCTCTTCAGGCACGAGTGAACGAGCGAGGGCGAGGGTGAAGACGTCCCCTGTTGATAAAGGGTATAATTCGTTTGCGATATCGAGGGTTAAAGACATTGAGAGGTTGTGCGACGGGGCCGTTATTCGCGATACTGTTTGAGAGCAATAGGGTGAAAATCAGATTAGCGTGTGGGTTCATGAACGACAAGGTATCACAACTACAGATGTCAGGCCCATATCATTGACACATATCCAGCTGGAAACAGGCATAGATTGCACAGATACATGGTAGATCTCAGTCCAGGAGCACCCTCCCAACTTACCTCGATCAAACTTCTTGCCATCCTTGTCTACGGTCTAGGTGGGCGAAGAAGCCCAAACGACACGAACGCACGCATAATTAGTCACCAATCTTGCAACCATACGCCATATCTGGAAGATTTTCCTTCCAAGCCTGTATCAGACTGCGATATGTTCCAAATTCTTCTCGAAGCTCACCTCGACCGTGAATCGGTCCTCGAAGATGATGTTGCTGGTGTCGGCCATTCTGCCTGTCTATGTTGTTGTCGTTGGTAGCCTTTGGTTTGTTCAACTGTGTGCCCAAGTTGTTCGGCTGGCGCTTTCTTTCTTTGCCGTGTATTGAATCCTGCTTGGTTGGCGTCGTCAGTCGTTGATTTCAGTGGGACTGATGTGATGCTTGTGTTGTAGGTCTGGCGATTGAGTCGATGTTGTCATATACAGACCAGTTGCAAGTCGACCTGGACTGACAAAGTCAAGTATCTCTTGAAATCTCTCGAGAGAAGATCGTCCTGGCACATCCATTTTTAAACGAGTGACCCACTTTATGTTTTTCAATACTCCCATTATACCATGTCACCGTACAATCCATCCATCCCATTGATCCTTCGCCGCCGTTGAAAATGATTCATCTGCGATATTCCAAAGAAAGAAGAATACACCGAGTCCTTCAAGCATACTGATCAATTCATCACACGACGTATATACCTCTTATCCACCATCTCCTACCGCACAAGTTCTCGCGCTTCCCCAAGTGAACCGACTTTTCGCCGATTCCGCGTGACGAGACCGAAGTCACCGGGTTCCGACTTATCTCATACCGCTCCGAGCAAGGAAGGATCTTTGTATTCGATATCAGTAACGACAGTGTATCTGCGAAGGAAAAGAAGTCTATCCCTTACCTACTAGCTGTTTAGTGTCCCATCAATATGTCTCACGGCGATCACTCTCGAGACCCCTGGTGAGCTTGATCGACGTACATCTTACTTGGGAGATTCTCAATCACCGGCGCTCGGATGTCCTTACAACCTGTTCATCAGGTAATGGCTTGATCGTTCAAGCACATTGCGATATTCAGTACTTGGAGTGCTAACGATGTGCTTTGTCTTTTGCGCCTTGAACGCCGCACGGTAGTCCGTATGTCATCCTAAACGATTTCGGAGGAGCCTTCTCCATGGGTGCGATTGGTGGTGGTATCTGGCACGGTATCAAGGGTGCGAGAAATAGTCCTAGGGTGAGTGAACTATATCGTCGGATCCCTTTTCCTCTGAGAAGAGACATCATAGATATGTGTCCCTCGCTATACTAGCTGGACGACAAAGGATAACATGGCGACCGGTGCCAGAATCAACGCGATCAAGTGTAAAATCGGTAGCGAAACGCTGACTGGGGCCTCAATGACCGAATATCAGGGCGAACGATTCGTCGGTTCTCTGTCGGCGATAAAAGCTCGAGCGCCTGTCCTCGGTGGTAACTTCGGTGTATGGGGTGGTCTGTTCTCAAGTTTCGATTGTGCCGTCAAGGGCTACAGACAGAAGGAAGATCCCTGGAATGCCATTATTTCTGGTTTCTTGACCGGTGGAAGTTTGGCCTTGAGAGGTGAGCTCCGCACTGCCTCCCTCACTGTTCTTTGCTACCCACGTATGGTCGTCTCAGTGCTGGTGGTAGTGGAGCGGGCTGGGTCAACATGCTGGACTCGGTAACGCGCTGTAGCGTTCTTCTCGCCCTTTCTTGATGCAATGAGTCGACTCGCGCAGCCAGAGAGCATCAGCTAATGTATCATGTTTCATTTCAATAATTAGCTGGACCCCGATCAGCGTTTGGATCAGCAGTAGGATGTGGTATCCTGCTAGGAGTGTTCGAGGGTGAGTTATCGGTTGTTATCCGATCATGGCAACCAGTCATCCTTTGTTTTTTTTTGTTTTTTGGCCGTACAACGTTCACGCTGACCCTCCATTTTCGCCTATCTCACAGGTGTCGGTGTGCTCATGAACCGAATGATGGCCCAACCTATCCCTCAAATGCAATGTGAGTGACTGCTCTGTTGATCAGTGGAAAGATCGCGTCTTCTGTCCAGCTGTATTCAGGGCTCAGCACTAAAATTCTCGCCCCTCTTGCTTTGTAGTACCGGAGCAAGCACCCGCTACACCCGCCGTCTCCGCTTGATCGCCTTAACCTGATTATTCTTGATTCACTCATCGCTTTCAGCAAATTAAGATCCTCACCTGCTGGTCTCCTCAACACGACCTTTGGCTATATCAACCTCGCCGGACATAAGAGATGGATATGCCAACATCTCATCCAATTTCTCGTATCCATCCTACTTTATACCTTGGCTTCGCTTGGCTCGGCTTGACATCGTTATCATGTCCGAATCACCTCTCTGCATGCATCATATAGGCTATAGCTTCTCTCAGTGTCGTTATGCGATGGATCGATCTATCGTGTGCCCGGTCAATGGATGATTTCGGGTCGATCGGAGAAAGTCAAAGTGGAGGTGGCCGAAAAAATCAACAGGGCCGGCCGCAGTGGTGACGTCGATCGGGGTGAATTTCGAAGACTCTCTTCGCTACTTACTTGTCCATCGTTCTTAGTCGTGATTTGTAAACATGCTACCTTCTTGAAGAGTTCCACAGAACAAAATCGGTATTGCGCTTGCTATACAAAGCGGAATAGAGAACTAGACCTTCATCTCACTGTCAGGCATATACCCCACGTCGGAAGATATCCGAACGGGGCCAAACAACTGGAATCAACGGACGCACCATGATATCTACATCATCAGCTCGAGCATTGCGAGCGGCCACTCGATCCGGCGCAGTATCTCGATTTCACACGTTGACATCTGCTGCTCGATGGATGGCAACGAGGACTGGAAGCAGCGGCATTACCGCTATGCCTTGGCCTCAAGTACGCTCAACCGATATGACTCCACGAGCTGGTGATCTCCGTCCTCGAAGCAAGGTTGTCACCCGGACATCGGCAACGAGTAGAAGAAATAACAGCACCTACACCACATCCAAACCATCCCAAAAGTGCCCGTCATGTTCGGCAGCTGTTCTACTCCCCCAATCACCGTGTCCAAACTGCTCAGCCCTCTTACCGCTCCCTTCGAACCTCTCGCACCATTCGATCCTCTTCTTATCAAATCCAGTCGCCTCTTCTTCTGCATCGGCATCTCTCGATATATCTCAAGAGCTAGCCAATACACCGGCGAACGGATACGATATAGATAAAGCTGCACTGAAGAAGAATTGGCTGTTGAGACAGAGAGACCTGCATCCTGATAAGTATCAGGCGAAAGATGATGGGGAGAAGAGCGTGAGCCTTGCGAGGGAGCTCAGTGGGAGGGTGAATGAGGCGTACAATGTCCTGAAGGACGATCTGAAGAGGGCGGATTATATCGTGAGTGCTGGTCACGTCTTTGGGATTTCGGGATATTTGGTAACTAAAGATTTTCCCCCCAATTTCGTTTAAATTGGTTATCGATCTGATCTGCCGTCGGTTATGCCATAGCTCTCCCTGCACTCCCGCGAGACAGAAGAGACGGACAAGATCGACGATCCGATGATGTTGGCTGAGATCCTCGAGGCGAGAGAAGAGCTGGAAGAGGCTTCATCGCAAGATGAAGTGGACAGAATACGGGCTGACAATCATGGTGAGTGGCGAATGAACATGAGCAATGCCAATTTATCCTTTGCATACACCCCCCTGCCACTGCATGAGCGGGTCGACATTCATCCGACGGATTCCGTCCAATGCCCTTCCATAGGATGGCGAGTGTGTCTGGTCATCCTCTTTGCAAAGCTGACAGCCTGACTAATATCATCGATGTCGTGTCCGTCTTGCGGCACCGTAGAAAAGGTCGTCGAGACCACCTCACGACTCTCACAAGCGTTCGCGCAGAACTCGCCAGATCTGCACGAAGCCAAGAACCTCGCTATCCAACTCCGATACTGGCGTGGCCTCGAAGACGCCGCGAAAGACAAGGTCATCTAGTACACGCTGATAGACTGTTATCTGCTATAGCATCTGAGTCAAGGCTCGCATATAATGGCAAACGAGACATGCAGTTACTGTAGGTTTACAAGTCATTCCCCTCGGGGAGAGTTAAGCGTGGAAGGCAACTACGGTGAATCCTTTGATCAGGTATTCAGAGTATAACGTCTAGGTCATGATTTGACTCATCCCGTCTTTGTTACGCAGAAAAAAAAAGACTGAGGCAGACTTTAGAGGTACTCGGTCATGTCCAAGAAGTCCAGAACCGGACGAACAAAGCGAGAGAGAAGACTGAGCAAGTGCAGAAGAAGCGTGCTTGATTAGTCGTACAGGTCGTTCAACATCCTCACCTTCAATTTGACTGACCTAAGCGTTAGTGAGGTGGATTGACCATGGCGAGGCGGACGAAATAGCTGCGTGCGATGATAAAGCTGTGGGCTTGTCGCTCGGTCATCTCATTTTGTTGCTGAGCTCAGATGGAGCTGTACGAAGCCAGCTGCCTTCGACGATGCGCGCGTACTGTGAAGATGCAGGAAGAAAGGATCAACGACTCGATATAGCTTGTAGTACTGTACGGTACAAATTGTCGTTGATCTGTCTGCCTATGAAGTGCCTCCCAGTTCAGCCTCGATAAGACATCAAGCTGTTCTTTATTTGCCCAAGCGGCCTGCATGTCTTTCGCATTGATCTCGATCGGGCCCACGTCGTCAGCCCTAAGCACAACGCTCTTTTGCTACTCCCCTACTCGCTAATCACACAGTACAGTACGTCCCATCACACTACGCTCCACTATGTCCGAAAATCTCTCGCCTGCCAACGCAACTCGTCTTCCTCTAAGGGGTGTAGATGCCAAGCGCCGATGGTTGGCACGTTTTAAAAAAGAAAGAAGCAGAGGGACAGAACATGACATCCCCAGCTACTGAAGAGGGGGACACTATCACCACCGACACCGACACGGTCGACAGGGCTTCGAGCGGCGATATTGCTTTCACCAGGCCGAGGCCCTCACCGACGTCAACAGCGACTGAAGAAGTAGAGGCTCCGGATAGTCTCAAATCGCTACCGCGGACAGGTCGTACTGCTGTCGATACAGCTGCCCCTACCACTGCGACTGCCACCACTACTGTCACCCGTCCTGAAATCGTGTCCTTGTCGGCGCCAGCATATTCATCTCCCAGAAAGCGGTTTCAGCCCCGCGTCGATGATGCAGAGGATGGGACGATGCAAGCGATTTCATCCATCGACTTTGCCCCACCTTTTCCTCAGACAGGCGTGAAGAGTGGCAAGAGGGGGATTAATCCTGATGCTGGCACGGAATACGATCTTCGCGCTCGCTCCGCATCGGCATTCGGTAGCACTGCGCCTGGTGATGATGCATCGGCTGCAGAAGACGTAGCATGCACGGCTCGGGATACACCTACCGCTACCAGCAGGCGAGTGCGCTTTTCTGCGCTCGACCCGAGCGACAACGCTTCGAGTGTCCCGGAGGACGAGATTACCGGTATCTGAACGATGCTCGGCGCAGTAGAAGCAGGAACAAAGACGGAGTCAAGGACAAACCCGGTTGCGCTTTTCAACCAAGAGTACGAGGCGGGGATTAGGGGTCTTATTGCCCAAGCGAGGTCCCAGCTGGACAGAATCGCCGCGGCTAGTCAACAATCTGAAGCAGGGTCTAACAAGAAGCTGACAAGGGCCGAAAGGCAAGCCCTGAAAGTGGACGAAGAGGAGTGGAAACACAGGTTGACGTGCCGCCAAAGCGAGTTGAGCAAGTTTGAGGAGATAAAGAGTTATGGCGTGATGTATCCGGATCCGGAGGAACGCATGAGAGAGTATGCGAAAGCCCATCCTGAATTCGCGAAGGCTCTTTGAATAGGAAACAATATGGGCAAGAGGGGTCGGTTCAGGAGACTTCTGGACAGGTCGGAATGAGTGAGAGTAAGAGGGAGTGAGGTGGCCTTTACGGTTGGTATAAGACGACGCCAGGTTCCCGACCTTTTTTTCTTTACTGCACATATAGCGCTTCAAGTGAAGTACAGATTGAGAGGACTCGCACGATAATCTGATTGCGAACAAGAATTATGGCAAGTATCGTGTAGACAGATTTACATCGGCATCGGGATCCATTGGTGATACAGACAGATGTCGTGAATGTGAATGAATCTATTGAGTCTCTCCGTACCCTATGACATGATTGGCATGCAGTTGTTCAGTAACCGTACATTACACTTGTCAAACTCAGGGCCTGCATGTGCCGCTCTTCTCGCCATCATACTTGCCTCGCCGAAGCCTCATCTGCCAATCGATCCCCTCCCATAGGCCTTGACCATCCCCTCGCTTGCTCTTCGCCCGTCGTACCACCCGACAGGAGGCACGATCGTAGCGCCACTGCCCTCTCTCTCGCGAGGCTCTCTACCTGATCCATCGCCATAGCCGCCGCTGATCCTCTCACTATCTTCACTAAAACGCAGAGAGTCGGTCTCGCTGCTCATCCTTGAGAACTCGGATTCGCTACCTCCTGCTAGTGGGGTAGGTGAACTTCGCCCATCGTTGTCAATCATGTGGGATCCGAGGATGCCCAGACCGACCGAAGCGGACGCTGATCGAGGTAAAGCGGGTCGACTGGGCATATCTGGTCGCTCCCCATGAGGTGATCTGTGGCCTGGCAGCTGCACGGGTACCGTCAGTCCTCCACCACTGGATGCACCGCCCATGCCGCCGGATTGTGCGTTTAGCGCGAGGCCGAGCGAGTCCACGCGCGTCTCAAGCCATCGAGCAAAAGTCGGCGACATGCAGAATGAGGCGTAAAAGTCGTTTTCTACCCTGCTCTTGGTACTCAGTCCTTTCGTCTTGAATGCTAAAGGGTTGGGGCCATGGTTGCGAAGATGCGAGAGGAAGGCAGGCAAGGAGAACGGACGGATAGCCCCGGCTGTGTGCGTTGCATTAGAGACGGGAGCGGTAGCCGAATTTGGATGGGAGATGACAGGACTAGGGACAGGCGATGGGTTTGGAGAGGTGGAGATGGTGGGAACGAGCGTTTGAAAGTATCGATTCAGAGGCACAAGGAATCGTTCGGTCAGTTGCTGGAAGTGCGTTCGCAGAGCTTCGTTGCCTTCGGGATCTGTGCGGTGGGTCAGAAATCTCTATCAGCTGCGATTCGTTTCTCGATCGACCTTGGCTCGAAGGACCTCAGCTACGCTTACCATCCAGATTGCCCTCAGCTGCCAATGTTTCCAGCTTCTTCAACAACGGCCGATCCTTCTGAACACTCCTATGTCTCCGACTCAAAAATCCCTCCGGCGTGTCTTTCATCACAGGACTGGGAGCGACTGCTGGACTCGTTCCGTTCGGCACCACCCTTCTAGGCCTTTGCGCTGGTATCGATATGACGTTCGGCCAGTGCGACGCGGCATTCCGAAAGAAAGGGTTCGTTACGCCGACGACGACGCCAGCTTGGGGTTTGTTTGAGTTGACTAGGAGGGAGAAATCGTGGTCGTGGATGTGAAGGTATGGCCGGAAATCGCCTGCTGGGGGTATCTGTAAGGTAGAAATGGGCGATGCACCTATGATCAGCTACCTTGTGTGTATTTGCCGCCTAGAGCCTCGCAAATTGCGTACATACCGGCCGCAGCATCTCCCGTAGCCACCATACGATCTCCGAGCAGGTCTTAGGATCCGGCGCAATCACTAACACCGGTTCGGCCAGGATCAGGCACTCCCACAAAGACCACAACGACGGCAGGAAGGAAGCAAAGGCGCGAAGGGGCGTAGATGTGGGCAGCGAAGCGAGCAGCTGGAGGTACCGGGTCCACGCCGTCAGTCTATGGGTCGCTTTTTCCTTTTGACCTTGCAATACAACCTAGACTCACAGGTTCTCGGGCTGTGGGCGAGGATATTCCAAACGCTTTGCCTATTTGAGGAGATTCCGTCCGGTCAGGCAATTTGACGGTAATAAGATCCGTCATCAATGGTAATTCAAGCACGGAATCGGATGAGGGGTCGGGCCTACGCAAAGCAGAACTATGTCAGCGCGGTCGAGATCACGACCAATCCAGACGAACTTACCAGGCAGCTATTGAGTGACATGCGGCTTCGAGGGCAGAATAGCCGTATTCGAAGAACGCGGGGGCGACCTTCTGTAGTACCGCTGAGAACAAGGCAGGAAAGGGCAAATGTGTGAGGATGACCAGGGATTTCTGCGAGCGATCGCATCATGGTTGGTGAATGATCAGTTGACTATCGATTGAAGTCTTGGAGCTCTTCTCCACGTGGGCTCACCTGCATGTATCCTCTTGTGATGCCCTTATCCCGCCTCTGCTCAAACCACACAAACCCATACAGCCATTCCCGACCTCTCTCATCCCATCGCCTATATTCTTCAGCCTTATCTCCTGCCTTCACTGGCCCACTGGTACTTGTCGCGAGAGCAGAAGTACTACCGTTGCCTCCGCCAGGCAATACTTCGGCTTCACCAGGGGGATCGCCAACAGACAAGTCCAACATCTCCTCCTCGACGGTCTTCACTACTCGATCGGGCATTGGGGAGGGAGGTTCCGGTTGCAAGAGTGTGTGTGGGTCTGGTGGGATTTGGCGGATCTTGAAGGAGAACAGGATCGAGCCCTCCGAGAAAAGCGAGGTATCAGGGAAAGAGGAGAATGCACTATTTGTACAGGTAGATGTCAGTATTATAGCTGGTCGGTTCTGATGTCTCAGCTGTATCTATTGAACCTTCCAGCATGTGCTGATAAGATACGCAGACCAGCCAAAAATCACACCACAACACTCACACATTCTCTTTCTCTCCTGGTCCCCATCTCCTCCCGCCAGCTCTACGCTCAACGACAGGTCCTCTCTCCAAATCGAAGTTACAGACCACGACTTCTTTCACCCATCTGCTCATTTTGTTCGCCGTTCCGTCCGAGACCAAAGGCGGGGGCCGTGGCTCACCTGGCCGACGAGACCATCCTATCTTGCTTGTCGGAGTCGCTCTGGAGGATGTTGCTGACATGGGGGTGTTGTCGAGATGCAGCCCATTGCCCTTACCGATGCCGCGATTCGAGCTGATGGTAGAGGAGGATGTGTCTAAGGACACAGATGGGAGTTTCATGTTGAGAGATCGGGACCTGCCGAGAGTCGACGAAGAGGTCCGCCGCGTCTGGTATGCTGGTCTCGATACAGGGGCAAGAGATGGAGAAGGATTCGGTGATGTTGTTGGGATTGCATTAAGAGTTGACGTAGAGGAAGAAGCGACGGCGCTCGAGTCGTCCGCGACGTTGTTGTCTGATACAGCAGATCTGCTTGGTCCAGCGACGAGAGCATGACTAGCGAGTTGCTGTTGTCGTAATTCTTCTGGCTCGTCATTCAGACTGACACTCCGTTCTACGTCTCCGCCGCTGCCAAACACGTTGATATTCGAGCCAGGTAGAGTCGAGCCAGACGTCGACGGCGGAGATTGGCTACTCGGTACGGGAGAACGCGTGAACAGGGATCTACCGAATAATCGCTGAGGTATGGGAGCCGACACGTCCCTATCCCTTGAGTGCGGTCTTGATCGCACCTGAGGCGGAGGAATGGATCCCGATGGTTCTGGCTGTAATGACGAGGAGGATGAAGAAGTGAGAGAAGAAGGGACTGGCCGGATGGTCTCTTGGTTGTTTGACCTAAAAGGTACGGCTACGTCTACGACTGTTCCTCCGCTCGATGGTCTCCTCATTGAACCATTGTTGTTGATCCAGCTTGTACTGGAGCTCGAGCTGGCACTTGCATTGGAGTGAGAAGAAGAGAGGGATATGTCGCCCCCGGCATCGTCGTCGTCTATAATGAGTAGTGACATGCTGGACCGACTGAACAGCGAGTCAGGATCACAATCAGAATCGATATTCTGCTGTCAACCAAGGGGGGCGCGACATGGAGGGGCCGGATCAGTGACTTGACTCAGGAGTAAGGAGTATGGAATATGGAATGATGGTGGATGGTTGTGAGGTGTATCGGCGGTCTATGCTCAGTCAATCGCGCAGGATAAAGACAAGAGATAAAGTGATCAAAGTGATGGCGAGTTGCTTTGTACACCAAACAACTGATTGGGATTGTGATCAGCGGTGGAGATCAATGAGATCAATGCGGTAAGTTGAATGCGACGTCACTCGGCCTCGCTACCACGTGTATATCAGTCTGGTCTGCTTCCGGCGCTAAATCGACCCACACATAGCTCCCGGTCACATCGCTGCCTTCTTTCACCCTTGGTTCATAGCACAGAAAGTAGCTGAAGCTGAGAGAAAGACCCTTGCAACATTGGCTTTGATACGGTCTGATCGATACTGTGCATATGCGTACATGCTGGTTGGATGTATGATTCAATGATCTGATTGATTGGTTGTGACTATGATCGTTAAGCTACAAAAGAGTCCAAAATTAATGGGTGAGATAGGTATCAAACGAAAGCCGAAAACGAGAAAAAAACTAGTACAAAGGGTAACAATAATCCACAAACGCTCAGCTCAACTCAGCTCAGCGCATCTATCTAGAACACGGGACCGGCTTGCTTGACCGCAGGGGCGAGACCCTCCTCGTACTTGGCGAAGGCCTTCTGGAACATGCCACCGAGCTTGTTGAGCTCGGCGTCGAAGGCCTCCTTTGAGGGCCATACCTTGGCAGGGTTGAGGATCTCGCTGGGGACACCCTCGACAGCCTTGGGGATGGCAAGGTTGAAGATAGGGAAGTTCTCAAATTCGGCCTTGGAGAGGGTACCGTTGTGGATGGCATCGACGATGGCTCGGGTGTACTTGAGAGGACATCGCTTGCCGGTACCAAACTTGCCGCCGGTCCAACCGGTGTTAATGAGCCAGCAGTCGACCTTGTTCTTCTCCATTCGGTCGGCAAGCATGTGAGCGTATCGACCGGGGTGGAGGACAATGAAGGGCTGTCCGTAACAGGTGGAGAAGGTGGGTGAGGGCTCGACGATACCGTCCTCGGTACCGGGGGTCTTGGAGGTGTATCCAGCGACGAAGTGGTACTGGGCTTGCTCGGGAGTCAGTCGAGAGACAGGAGGCAAGACACCGAAAGCATCGCAACAGAGCATGATGATGTTGGAAGGCTGTCGGTCGGCGATACAGGGGATCTTAGCGTTGGGAATGTACTCGATGGGGTAGGCGCATCGGGTGTTCTCGGTGATGGAGACGTCGTCGTAGTCGGGCTTTCGGTCAGCGGGGTTGTAGACAACGTTCTCGAGGATGGAACCGAACTTGATGGCGTTGAAGATCTCGGGCTCCTTCTCGGCGGAGAGGTTGATGGTCTTGGCGTAGCAACCACCCTCGATGTTGAAGACACCAGTATCGGACCATACGTGCTCGTCGTCACCGATCAACAACCGGTTGGGGTCGGCAGAAAGGGTGGTCTTTCCGGTACCAGAGAGACCGAAGAAGAGGGTGACGTCGCCGTTGTCTCCCTTGGCCTGGTTGGCAGAGGAGTGAAGGGAGAGCTGACCGAACTTGACGGGTTGGAGGTAGTGCATGACGGAGAAGATACCCTTCTTCATCTCACCGGCGTACTCGGTACCGAGGATAACCATCTCCATTCGCTTGAAGTTGACTTCTACTGAAGTGGTGGAGGTCATACCGGTGGTGAATCGGTTGGCCGGGAATTGACCGGCGTTGTAGATGATGAAGTCGGGCTCGCCAAAGTTTTCGAGCTCCTCGGGAGTGGGTCGGATAAGCATGTTGTGCTGGATGGGAACACAAACAGATTAGCGAAGTGCTCGTGGAAGTACGGACCAGTAGTAGAAGGCAGATAACTCACCATGAAGAGGGCGTGGTAAGCTCGAGAGGCGATAACTCGGACCTTGATTCGGTACTTGGGGTCCCAACCGGCGAAACCATCAAAGACGTAGACGTTCTCTCGAGTGTTCAAGTAGTCGATAGCTCGTTCTCGGTTGATCTCGAAAGTGTGCTCGTCCATCTTGATGTTCACGGGACCCCACCAGATGTCGTCTTTTGAGGTCTCCTCAAAGACAATTCGCTTGTCCTTGGGTGATCGACCAGTCTTCTTGCCTGAGAAGTTGATGAGAGCACCATTTGAGGAGATGACGGCACCTTCGTTGAGGATGGCATCTTCGTAGAGGGAGGCGATGGGAGCATTTCGCTGGGAGGCGTAGACGTCAGTCAAATTCTGCATCGTTTTCTTAGTCATGGGCGGAGTAGCCAAACTCACCTTGATGTGGATTCTGTCGAGGTCGAAACCGGCCTGGGAGAAGTATTTTAGCTCCTTACCGAGGAACTGGTTTGACTCGAATTCAGTGTGGTGGTGACCGTGGACCATTGTGGATGATTGTTATGGATGAGGAAACTTGTGACAGTGGTTGGACGTGATGGACTGTAGGCGGTAGGAGTAAGTCAGCGTTGAAACTAGCGAAGGATGGCGAGTGGAGCTAGGTTTGTCGCTGTGAAAGGATGGTTGGTAGGACATGAGAACCGAAAGGAGGGTACGTGTGATGAGATGCAGTGGTCGCACGACTCAGAGCCGTCACGAGATGAATGAATGACTGGTGGGTGGAGGTCATCTAGACACCCACGGCTAGGTCCACTAGCCGGATCATATACCATATTGGGACTCACCAAATGTTATGATTGACTCTCAATTGGAGGTCGTCGTGTTGATGGACTTCACTGATTGGAAGATCTAAGAAATGCTTGAGAAGAAGCGGGAGAGATATTCTCGAGCATTGTGAGAGCGTTCTTATATATACATGACATGGCGCAGCTCGGGAGTGCATACCATACCGATACCGTACGTTTGGCCGGAAGAGGGGATGAGTGAGGATTCGATAAACGGGATTCATGACACCGCTGGACCGTCTGGACCGCTGGACGGTTGCGCGAGTACGGTGTGAGAGTAGTCATAATCGTCATCAATTGACGCCAGATAGGCCGGTCTGGTCCGGAAAATCGATAATAATATCGATAACACAGCATCGACAGCACCTGATTCACGGAAGGGCCAAGGGCGGGTCTCCAGAGTTCGAAATAACACTCGACCCATTCACCCCCGCGCGAACCGTCCAAATCACGTGAATCGACCCAAATTCGAAAACATGTCAACAATCCTCATACAACTGATCGGTTTTCATCGGTTTGCCATCAAAAAGATGACCCTGAGCGACCTGAGATTAAATGGAGGGAAGGAACAAGTGAGATAAATGGCATGAATAAAACCGATTCCGACCGAAGGATTCGAAAATGACTTTAAGCCGTCTTCTCATTTGCTTGCAGCATTTTCGAACTGGATCAAACCGTAGTTCGAAATAACGACTGTGCAAGTTCCGGTTCTTTCCGATAGGTACTTTTGCCAGATGAAACGGTGATCGAATTATACCGGGAATACCGACGACCACGATATGATGACGGCGGTGTTGGATGGGGCAATTTCTTCGACAAGGTGTTGAGAATGACAGCGACTCCGTCATGGACGGAACGTGGCCGTGGTAAGGAATCCATTTCAATCCTTATCGTCGGCATAACGGTCGTGTTGCACTACGCTGAGACAGCTGGATCAGCTGTAGCACGCTAACACCGCTACAGAGCTGGCTGTATCCGAGTGGATCCGATCAGGATGAAGCACCGTTTGACGACGTGAGGACGACGGCGTCGGCACATCGGTTCTATCCCGACATATACAGGAAGTCATTCGCGTATCTCCGATCTCACAGGCTAGCTAGGCTCCTATGGTTATATGTCCGCGACACCTGTCTCCGCTTCGAGGATGAGAGTCAGAGAGAGCCTTATGCCGCACAACTCGTACATTACTCTCGTGGTAGACGTTGCTTGCTTGCAGGTGTGGAACGATCACCGCTCACCAAACGGTGCGAGCAGCGGACCGACCACCAGATCACTCCGGAGCCATATCTCTCATATCTATACTTCCGCCTCTGTTCACCATGAGATGATGAATGGATGCCCCTCATATCGATGACTGTGAGATGACATGCTAGACTGGCATTATTCACTAAAAGTCCTTGATCTTGCGAGAACGGAACCGGTCGACAAACAATGTTACTGGCAGCTTCAGAGCAAAATGTGGTTAAAATGAATGGCCTCGTTTGTGCGAATGCGAATATGCCTCACGCACACATAGCTGGAGTGAACCCGAATAACAGTGAACCCGATATAGCAGCGAAGAGCACAGGAACACTCCGCCAAAGGTCCTGGCAAATTGCCAACTTCCGTCGCCCGTGCAGTTAAGACCAATGTACATACATGTACTACAGGCAGAGGAGCTCGTCATCAAACCACCACGATCCCTGAAGCCTGACCCATTCACCACCGCCTACACACAGCCGAACAGAGCAATCGCGCGTGCTCTGGGAGTACTTCGGCGCATGACATGAAGAGCTGCCAACAACTGTCACGACCAAGCGTGGACCGTGTGTCGCTCCGGCTACCACGACAATAACGTATGCTGTGTATAGTCTGCCATAGTTCCTTTCAAGTTTTCGGGATCCGAAGAGCATAGCTAAACAGCTAGCCGATTGAGGTAACTGAATATGCTTACATGTTCGGTGATATCCGAAGCCGAAGCAATGACCGGTCATTTCTTATCTTTCGATGCGTGCGTCCCCTTATCGGACCAATCAATCGTCGTTAGCTACTGCTTTCTTACCATTGCAGACTCATCCGGAACAGAGACTCGGTCAATGAAAGTCCGCTCATTATGCGCCAGGAAAGTTGCCCTTGCTTGTCGAGCTTGCCAAGTCGTGGCTTGAGGCTTGAATATGGAGGCTTGAAGCTCAAATGTGGTCAAGGACCCCATAATTAGTTTACCCGTTCGTTCTTCCAGCAGTCGAACGATATGTACCCTGCATTTCCAATGTTCAGTTCGAGCGCATCAAGAAAGGGAGACCTTGGGGGCCATATCTCAGCCATCTACTTGGACTAGGTGGACAAATCAGGGCCCTACCCGACTGAACTAGCCAAGAATTCAAGAGTCCGAAGCCCCTGAACTCCTCATGTTCCAACGCATCGAGGCATCCTTATCTCTGTCTGCTCTGAACGTAGCCAAGAAGAGATTACAACAGCGCTTGACTCGAGTCTCGACCATACGGCATTTACAGATCCCTAGCCAGGAAAGACCCCAAAATCTGGTACGGTACTCACTGGCACACATCGATTGACTGGACGAACTCGGTACTGCTCCGGCGGTCATCCGTCCCTGCTCTTCACCTCTGGTCTCGCTTTTGCTGGCTGTCTCCACCCTTCATTGGTCGACTGACTTCTGCCCTATGGTAGATAATGCCTTGTCATCGGCCTCGAGATTGGCATTGACATGGGCATCCGGGTATGGATTCGAAGGGATGATGACGTTCCTGCACCCGTTTCGGGAAGTATCATCTTATCAGTGGTAGAGCTGAGGTTTCCGGTATGTCGGGTTCCAGAAACATGCTTCACTTTCGCTGATAAGGCCTACGTGTATAAAAATGTGCACGCTTCCTAGACCGTTGTCATGAAATACTGTTCTTTCCCATCACGCAACGTGACGACAATCAACCGGACCCACACACCCCACCATCATGTTCAAGAAGTTGATCGCCGTCGCAGCTCTTGCGGGAGCTGCACTGGCTTCCCCCGTGACGGTAAAGAGGGATGACTTTGGCTTGGAGTGGATCTCTAAGGACTCTTCATTGCCTAAAGTTGTGTGAGTGGTAGTTCAACCAGACTATTATACCTGATTCCATTGCAGGAACAATTTCAGACATACAATCCGAGGATGTCGCCGACGGTGCTAACGATGATCACTTTCTTCACACCCTCAGGCTCTACAACACCGGAGGAACCATCGTCTCCACCTCCAACTACTCGACCATCGACAACGTCAACTACGGCTCCGGCCCTCGCGTGCTTCCAGAGTACCTGATCGGCAACTACAGCATCATCCTGGAAAAGGCCCAGATCGCCATCGTCGACATGTCCAAAGCTGGCGGTTCATCAAACCTGAACTCTTCGTTGTACTTCAACGTCAGCAAGGCTGCCAATGAGCATTTGTGTTCGGAAGGAAGCGATATCGCCGGAGCAGTCATGTTCCACGGTACCAATACCGAGGAAGACACTGTGAGTGGGAAGTGGGAAGCTCCTCCGCATCGTATCTTCTGAACTACAGAGCTTGCGTGGAGTGAGAGCCGGCGAGCAAGTGTGCATGACTGGTATACTGTGAAGGACAAGCCGAGCTGACATTACACGTTGTGTTGGCCCTGCCTCAGTTCTTCGGTGTTGACCTCACCTTGAACTGTTCCAAGCCCTTCGTCGCCACCGGAGCCATGCGACCCGAATCCTACATATCCAACGATGGTCCCTCCAACTTCTACCAAGCCGTCGCGGTCGCTGTCGACCCCAAGGCCCGAGACCGAGGTGCCCTCGTCGTGTTCAACGACCGAATCTCATCTGCCTTCTACACGATCAAGACGAACGGTAACACTCCCGACACGTTCAAGGCTCTCGAACAGGGTAATCTGGGCTCTGCCTTGGGCGGTCAGCCGTACTGGTTCTTTGAGCCCTCTTACCCTGTTGCGAGGTACCATTTCGACTTGAGCAAGAGTGGAATCGAGTCAGGAGATGACTTGCCCCATGTTGTCGTTCTTTTCGGTTCTCGTGAGTGTTGTATGACTGTCGGTATATGGTCTCAGTACGGCTACTGACAAGACTGCTCTTGGGCACACAGAGGGCTTCGACACTTCCCTGATGTACGCTGCGGTCGCCAACGGAGCCAAGTGAGTAGCAGTTTGACATCAGCCCGCGGACTTGTTTATGATGGCTGATTGAGTCTGTTGGTGTACTCCACGAAACTAGGGGAATCGTCATCATGGGAGCTGGTGCCGGTCAACTCTCCACAGCCGCCGTTGCCGTTGCTGGAGAACTCAAGGCGCAAGGTATCCCCGTCGTCGCTTCTTTGAGGCCCGTCACTGGCGCTTCGCCCCCAAAGCCATATGAGCAGAACTAGTGAGTGTCACCTTTCTGTCCGTCCATCCCTTCAATTCTCTCACCTCTTATCTTCGATGTGATCACCGCACTGCATCTACATCACCTTGTCATATAGTACGGTACGCTTCAGTGTAGTGCGCTGACATACTGTGGCCTGGCATCGTAGCATCTCCTCCGGCTACATGCAAGCTGGTAAAGCCCGAATCCAGCTTCAGCTCTGTCTCGCGACCGGCATGGGCTGGGAAGGCTGCCGAGACGTCTTCGAGAGGGACATGCGTGAGGTAATCTATAACGGTGCCACCGAGTACTACTACTCTTAAACAGTTTACCTCGCTCTGCCCCTTTGTGGGAAACAGAGCGGGCAAAAGGGAAAAAAAGAAAAGCACAAAGTAGTCAGATCCAAAGTCTGAATACTCCGCTACACTATGAAGAAGGGATTCTTCTTTTAGGTTCATAAAGGGTTTCGAGCAGAAGAGATAACAGATTATAATCACACAGAAGAAACAATATTAATAGCAACATAGAGCACCATGCAAAACCGTAGGATGGCCCATAGGCGGCCTACACAAATGATATCAGACCATCAGACAGTCAGTGTGAAAACATCTCTGACCAGCATCCAGTAACGATCACTACGGACATGATGTATGCGTTGCATGAGTGTGTAGTAGTGGGTATATGTTTGCTGAACCGCTATGGAAGAAGCAAGACGCACTGAGAGCTGCTCGCTTGCAACCGAAGCAAACGAAGGTACGATTGCTGTTTGTTTCCTGCGCTATACTATACAAATGGGTGTAAATGAGTCTAAAGGTAACCACAAAGCACAACGAGTCGAAGCGTCCGTTCCTATTTCCTTCCGAGGATCCACGTCAAGCGTTCTAAACGAGGTTCTGGCTCTCGAGAAGCATGATGATGGAGTGAACAATCTCGGGCACGGTGTCGTGTCGGATGTCACAGACAAGGTCGGCGTCGGTGGGGGCCTCGTAAACGTCATCAACACCGGTGAGGTTCTTGAGTTCTCCCGATCGAGCTCGCTTGTAGAGTCCTCGTCGGTCGACCTTCTCACACCACTCGAGAGGGGTAGCGACGTGGACGAGGAAGAAGTTTCCACCGCCGGAACCGACGACGCTCTTCTTGATGGCCTGTCTTGACTTCTCGTAAGGGGCGACGGGAGCGGCGATGACGGCGGCACCGGCCTTGGTGAGCTCGGAAGCAACAAAGCCGATTCGCTGGAGGTTGATGTGCTTCTGCTCGGGGGTGATGGCTCGGTTGATTCGAGGGTCGAGGTCACCTCGGAGCTCCTCACCGAGAAGCAGGGAAACCGATCGAGATCCCTGTTGTTGCAAAGTGACTTGCAGAGCTCGAGCGACGGTCTCCTTACCAGAGTTGTGGTAACCAGAGATCAAGATGGTGAAACCCTGCTGGGGTCGAGGGGGGTAAGAGTCTCGCAATACCTTTACGACACCGGTGTAAGAGAACCAGTCGGGGATGGCAGCACCAGTCCTGAGTCGCTTTCGGAGCTCGGTACCGGAGATGTCGGCAGTAGGGGTACCCTTGGGGACCTCGTCGACGGGCTGGTATTCGTCGGTACCGGGGAGGTAGGTCATAGCTTGGAAGGGGACCATCTCGATGGAGAGCTCGTCCTTGAACTGAGTGACCAATTCCTGAGCGTCGTAAGGACCGTAGAAGTCCTTGCCCTGAGAGTTCTTTCCGGGACCGGCGTGGTCTCGTCCGACGATGAAGTGGGTAGCACCAAAGTTCTTTCGGATGATAGCGTGCCATACGGCCTCTCGAGGACCGGCCATTCGCATAGCCAAGGGCAAGAGGGCCAAGTGAGCCATACCCTCGGGGTAAGAGGGCATGAGGGCCTGGTAGGCTCGGACTCGGGTGTAGTGGTCGACATCTCCGGGCTTGGTCAGACCGACGACGGGGTGGATGAGGACGTTGGCTCGTCGTTGTCGGGCGGCTCGGACAGTCAACTCTCGGTGGGCTCGGTGCATGGGGTTTCGGGTCTGGAAGGCGACGACCTTTCTCCAGGCGAGCTTGTGGAAGTGAGCTCGGAGCTCGGCAGGGGTGTCTGAGAAATGTAAGGATGGTCAGCACGGCTAGCACTCGGTGCGGTCACGTTACGATTGCGAAGCAACAGAGACTCTCACTCACATCGAAGAGGTACGTAGTCGTAGTGGGTGGGAGCCTGGATAGCCTGGACTTTACCGCCGACGTAGAACTCCTTGACCTGGTTGTGCAAGTAAGCTACGGCGGGGTGGGCGATATCGTCGGCGCCCATGACCTTCTCAGCTTCAAGAGCCTTGTTGGGCTTGTAAATGTCGGAAACGGTCAAGATGGCCAAGGCGGCGTCGTCTCGGGGGTCTCGAAGGGAGACTCGGGCGCCGGCCTGGAGGCCCAATCGGTCAATGTCCTCCTGGGACACGTCGAGGGTGATGGGCATGGAGAAGAGGGCTCCTTGTCGCTGGCCGTTGACAGGAACGAGTCGGAGGGTGTCTCGGACGCTACGGTGTGGGGCATACGGCGTACCAGACATGTCAGCTTGGACGAGCTTATGATAGAGCGAAGATGCTGGCTCAAGAGCTGTCTCGATTGAAGCGGGACTAGCAGACTCACGAGACATAGTCGTCCTCAGTCATGAAACCCTCAAGAGGGGAGAAACCACCGTTGAGGATGAGCTCGAGGTCACAGAGTTGTCGCTAGAGGGAGCGGTCATATCAGCAAATGTTGCACGGATTGGTTCGCAGGTGTCCACTGATGTACGCCGTCCTATCGCTCTTAGTGAAAAGCAATGCCTCGCCACCCTCCTGCTCATTATCCCACCAACAGTGCTCGACGTGCCGTCCTCTCACTAAGAGAGTGACAGAGTCGTCGCACCACCCCGTTCCATCTCCCTCGCCACCCTCACGAACGCCGCATAGCTCCACACCCAAACCTCCCAGCACATATGCAACGAGCTTGCTCACTCACCTCGGTAAGGAAGATGTCACCGAGCTCTCGAGCCTCCTCGACGAGGGTAGAGTGGAGCGCAGCATCTCGAGCTACAAGGTCCTTGAGGACGCCGCCGTGGGGTGCATTGGCCATTTTTATGTGTTGTTAAGTTATAGGTCGAAGGTGATAGGTGGATAGCGAGATTAGATTGACAGAGCACTTTGTAATCGCCAAGATGAGGAGTGGACAGAGAGAGGCGATCGTTCGGAATACTTTTTGGTTTACGAAGAGAGATGAAGATGGAAGAGATACAGACTTTCGGAAGAAATAGTCTGTCAAGCTACTATGCTTGCATGCGTGCACTCCGCAGAAGCCAAGCCAAGGTTCACTACCACACACGTTACATGCCATCGCAACGTCTTTCCAACGTTTTGTCATCATCCCTTCCACCATTTTTTTTCCTGTTGTTTTTGGGAAGAATTCGCCTTTGAATCAGTGACGTTATCAATCGTCTAACGCGTTTCCTCTCCACCTCTTCCCAAAGTCACTGATAAAAATCTGGAATGACATCCTTGATATGTATGAAGATGATCGCCATGAAATCAAATCGATCCTTTATCTCGTCACCACAGTGGAAAAAGTCAATCACGCCATCGATTTCGCCATCGCTCGCTAAAAAAAAAAGTTCGGCAGGACGTTTCGGTACAGGTGGACGTCGCCGCTGTCTTCCTTTCAGCTTAGAGCACATATGCCGCAAAGTCAGGCACGCGTTTAAGCCGGGGCTACGCGTGGTTGATTCCAGATTCCAGATCCTCTCCGGCACAGAATGCATAACGTGCTTACTACACCACTCGAAGATGTCATCCTCACCGTGAATTCCCAAATCAGTGCCATCTGATAGACACCGATACGAGACAGATAACGCAGAAGGGAGTCTCGGAAGGCCGAGACTGACTCTGATCTCATAGCGGAAAGATGAGCCGGATGTCACAGCAGTGTATGTCGCGCGACCGCATACGGCCGGGCAGTCCAGTAAGTTTGCACCCAGCCAATACCATTTTACAGAGGATTCGTCAACTATGTTCATGTCGAATGCGGTCCCAACCGCCTGTCACCTGCACACACACGGGAAAAGACCGCCCGAAATGGTGAATAGGTCGGTGACTATACTAAGTGATACATATCTCCATATATCTACCGGTTGCCTTATCTGCGTGACCTACCCGACGAGACACCTACTTCCTCTCCAACGCATCAGCCGCCCTCCTCAGCCCGTTCTTCGTCAGCTCGCCCAACACCCCACCGGCCATCTTCGCCACTCCCTTCAGCACGAACCACCCTTCTACACCATCTGCTAACGTACCCATGTTCCCTGCACTCGGCGTCAAAGGATCTTGCGCGTGACTCATACCGAACTCTCGGTCCTTCTCTGACCTTCCTCTGCCCCTCACTCCGTTTGCGCTGAGGGCTGAGCTCGAGGTCGCGCTAGGTCCAGCTCCTGCCCCGCCCATGAGGATCTTCTTGAGCGGTCCGATCTCGTTGATGATGTCGAGTCCTGTGCCTCTCAGCCAATTGATAGGCCCGTTTCTCGCGCGGAAAATATAATGCAGTTTATCGGTCGTAGATAGGATCAAATGATTCAAGGGATATCTCTCCCTCGGGTATGGTGCCAAAGACGTCTTGGTGCCCAGATCTCCACCTAACGATCGCGCTGTTTCTAGCGTTTCAGCTAGAGAGCGTACATCGGCTAGACCTTGATTAAGTCCCTGTCCAGCGAGAGGATGGATCGTGTGTGCAGCATCTCCTACGAGGGCAGTCCTGTCACCCAAGTACTCTTCCGCGTGAGACAGTCGAAGTGGGAAGCCGGCGACAGATGGGCCGTGGATCGATGTCACCATCGGCGGTAGAATGGCCTGCTCCGAGTCTGCTTCTCCGGCCACAGACGTAGGTGACGTGGCGATGTGATCGATGATTTCCTCAAACATCAATGGTGTACCTTTTCCAGCGTCATCGGCAGCGATCATCCTGTCCGTGAGAGTGGTAAGGGTCGATTCCGGCAAGGTGAACCCAGCATTGACCATCGCCGTCAACGCTTCCATACTCAGCCTCTTTAGGGCAGCTGCGTGTGGAGGAAGAGTCGACCAGACCATTGTGCTGGCTTCTTCGTTGAGCGGTAAAAAGGCCAGAGGTCCTGTGGGCAGGAATCGCTGGAAAGCCGTTGAGTTGGGGTAGAGGGGTGAGGGAGGGTGGAACAGCGTGGCGACGACAGCGTGTGTCGAGTAGGCGTGGCCGTATGATTCGATATTTGAGAATTTACGGACGGGCGAGTTTGGACCGTCCGCGCCTACCTGTGTGGGAGGGTAAACATGCAGTATTAGAAGAGCCCATCAAATTGTAGGTGCAGTGAGGACGTAGGGCAAGACCATGGCTTAATGTCGCCAGTGAGCTATGTGCAGCGACAGAATTGCGACCGTGTGGATGCATCGCGTTCGCAGAGTATCCCCTGAGCCGGACTACTCACCACCAAGCTCCCTCTAATCCATTCTTCCCCTACTCTAAGCCCAACCCACCGCCCGCCCTCACCCAGCCTCATCTCCCCTACCCGACTGCTCTCTCTGATATCTACGATCCCGCTGCCGATCTCCTCGATACGACGAAGGAGTGCTCGTTGGAGATTCATGTTTTCGGTCATTCGGGCCATTGGGTGGCCCAGCGGCGGGAAGTGGATCGTTGGTGTGGAGGAGGGAGACGGGTTTGCCCAGATCTAATTGAGTGACAGCCGCAGCTAGGTCAGCACGACTCCAACTAGAAACATGCCAGCCGATTGACGTTCGAAGTAAGATAGCGACCAACAGCGGTGACATTGTAAATCGTTTTGAGCATGACTCGCACTCACCACCATCTCCTCCACAGCGCATGATCGGCTCTCCTCGATGTGCTTCCACACGCCGATGCCTGCGAACATGAGTAACATATATCAGCACGATGAGCCCGATGTGTCAGAGAGTCTCAACCCAACGCAGTCAGTGGTGAAAACGGACTCTCGCAATTGCGACACCTTCTACTCACTCTCCAACCACCCCACATTCTCCGCCGTCAGACTGCTAACCCTATTTTCCCAATCACCCTTCCCAGACCAACTCCTCGTTTTATCCAAGGAAGATCCCTCCAGTAGCAGAATCCTTGTCGTCTTCGATAGCGTCGGCTGAGCTAGCAGAGCACAGGCCAAGGCGAGACCTGCATTGGAACCGCCGATAATGACAATGTCGTAAGTTGATGAATTGGATATGGGTGGTATCGGTTCGAGCTCTGTTTCTACCGCAGCAACCTGATGGTGATGACTTCTAGCATGGCCGAGCTGGCTCCGGACTTGCGATGCGCTCGATACTCTTCCATTCCATGTGGCTCTAGCGCATGGGATTGCCAGCGTCGTGCGTGTCTCCGAGTGGATCGATCGACATGTCGTAGAAGCGCTTCCGACGAGCCCTCTAGATCGTGAGAACCATAAGTTTTTCGTTGCTGGGACATCTGGTCGTACCGCTCGAGGCAGCGATCTGACCGGGTTGCCGGCGACCTTCATGATCGCTTTTTGGCTACTAGTATAGGGTAATATCGTATTCATGCACGAGCAATGTCCCTTTCACATTCATATTTCGGTATTGTGCGAATGTGGGACGAGAAGCGAAATAGCTGGCGGCGAGATCCGCGTCACATCCCAAAATCACCTTTGCTAGCCAAAGCGGGCCGTAGTCTTTGTGATTGATCGATTGCTCCGTCAACAAGCAAGCATATATGCATATGCATGTTGTTCGTACTCGTATGGAGTCAAGAATTCGACATCGCGAGCCATAGTGTCGACCACATATGACTCACGGTTGAGGCTTGCGACTGCTCTAAGTAGCTGAGATTGACCTGGTGCCATCTTACGCGGCGTATATCGATAGAAGCGAAGGCTAGGGCAATGGACTGATCGATACGATTTGATTGTTGTGATTTCGCTCACACTACAGGCGTGTGGGGAGCACTGGAACCAGTGCGTCAGCATACTCTTGTGAAAAATGTTAGGCATCAAGTCCAAAAATCGAGTACTGACGCTACGTATTTCATTACTGGGCGACTGAGCCGATGTTCTGCCTTCAGCAGCAGGAGACACATGAATTCGTGCATAGTTGTCTTTCCCACGACTCCAGCCCATTTATGTTAGCTTTTGGGGTCTCTGTCGCGCATTCTCTTTACCTCTTACCGTTCACCATATATTGTAATCGACCTCCAATCTGTCCTATCTGCTCAACGAGGTCGGTTGCTTTTAGCGGCAACTTATCAGTGCGTCGTGCCTTCGACGTATCTTCCCTTCCCGCTAGACTGTGACTGCCCCGGAGGTCATGACTGAGCTCCACCATGGCTTCTGAGCGGACAGCTGGCTTGAAGGAAACAGGCGCAAATCAGCATGTAAGCGCTTCTCTCTGTTGTCGTTCGGGTACTCTCTCGTCCTGACCAACCTGATGGCAGGCGTAAGAGAAGACAGGTATCAAGGACAAGAATAAGAAGAAGCAGATGTCGATTCTCGCATAATCTCAACTTTTCCACACAGATGATGACATGGTAGAATCCGCAAAAATGATTGGCGGGCTGGCTGCCTCAATCAAACAGACGGTAGAAGCCTCGCACATCACGTATCAGGTCTCCTTTCTCGAACCCTGCTTCGGCCTGACCTGTTGAGCACGTTCACAAGGAGAGCGCTCATTCCGTAAGATAGCTCTCACCCACAGCGTCCGATTTGGCAAGGGAATCTCCCAGAGTACGCTTGACAGGCGGTCCGTCACAGTAGCAGGCATTTTTTTCCATGTCATGCGTTCTCAGTGTTCTGTGCCATACAAGCATACCATGAGTCTGCACCGGCACTAGTGACAAATACCTTCCAGCACATTAAGGCCATGGGACATTTGCCCGTTGAGGTCCGCCAATGAGCACATGCTTGGCCCAGGATATTTGCGCAAGGGACAATCCCGGCAGCTTTCATCTTCTTTCGCTTCTGAGGCTTCGTGGCCTTCTCATCCTATGCAAGGGCGGTTGCCTGCTTGTCGGAGTTCGTTTGAGCCATCTCAGGTCAATGATCTTCGTTCGTCGGATTGGAGCTTGTATACGGGTTTGGACGGTAGAATCAGGGTCAAGGAGGGTAACGGTTAAGCTAGATACATGCGCAACTTTGCGGCCTGAACAAGTGTATATGAATATACAGCTCATAATTTCTTTTAATGACGGCAAGAGATTTGATAGTTTAGCGTTTCTCGGGAGATCAACGGTATCCGACACTGAAGCGAAACTGTCGTTGATGTATGCAGCAGTTCACCCATAGCATGACATACAAGAGATGGACAGGGCAAAATATATTGCTGATGAAGGTGGATGTTGGGTAGAAGTCGATGAGTTCACCAAAAGGCACCCTCTTCGAGTACACCGTCAGACATTTGACGGGCATCAATCTGTACGTTGTACGAGAAAAGCCGCGACGGACTCCGCACCTACGGTCTCAAAACGATGTGGCGTTCTAGTGGCACAGCGAACATCCTTCTCGAAACCTTCTCGAAACGAATCTTCCCATCGCGAATCAACAAGCTTTGACTATACCACAAATATTTCAACGTGTCAGCAACGCCTGCTTGGCCCAATGGTTAAGGCGTCCGCTTCCTATGCTGTTTGGAACTCATAAAGAGTGTCTAAAATTTGCGACGAGCGGGAGATTCTGGGTTCGAGTCCCAGGGTGGGTTGCTTTTTTGACGTGTTTTTGTACGTCTTTATACCTTCTGAACATCTGACGGCGAAATCCGAACGGAAAAAGAGGGTTTACTTTTCGCACTACATGCTTCTCAGATCGGATGACAAAACACGCGGTGGGCACGTGTTGACCACGTGCTTGGAGCGTGAAGATGCCATGTTGTTGCGCCTCATGCGTATCACCGAAACGCCGGCACGTCTTCCCTCTGTCATGATAGACGCGCCGAAGCGCCACATGGACAAGGCAAGCAGCACGTGATTGGGTCTCTGTTACGTAATTAATCCAACGGATCTCCGAACTCAATCGACTGAAGCTCCGTTATCTAGTTCGCCTAATCGCCGCTCGACCCTCGCCTAATTTTCGCTCGCCTATCCCTCGGCTGTCCTTCGCCATACCCCAACGGTAGTTGCCGCTATGGAGAAAGATAAACAGTACCAGGATGCACCACAACGTGAACAACACCTGTAGACCACGTGTAAGGCACGTGTAACTACGTGTTATGTCGTGCGATCTGCGAAAAGTAAACCCTGGAAAAAGCCAAGAAAGTGAGCTTCCTACCGCGATTTCAGGCGAAAGGACCCCTGAGCTGAGATCTTGGCGCCATAAAGGGTCGGCGTTGTGTTTTGCACTGCATCCAGAGGCGACATATGTGTGTATTTGAGTAGTGGACATGCGGTCCGAACGTCTTTCAAGATCCATGCCTGATCGGAAGACGCACTGGCCGGGTGTCGAGAAGGCCGCCGCGATCCTGTGCAGCCACGGAGACTTATGCACTAGTAAGGGTGGCGGTCATTTGGGTGGCACGCATCTTGCGAACTGCCGACCTGGCCACCATATTTGCTATTAGATATCAATGATTTCAGGTCATTCAATCCCTGCCATACCGTATGAGCACATTGACCGTACGTTGAGCCCATCTCTCTACGTCGTGACGATCTGGACACGTCCTGCCGCTGAGATCTACATCGAACCCCAATGTCTTCATACGACAAGCCTCTGTGCTTGTTCCGAGCCAAGAGTGCATGTGCCCGCATACACACGTTTCGCCTGAAGCATATCTTCATGTTGTAGAGTCAAGCACGATAATAGCATCTCAAGAAACGATCGAAGACGGGAATATAACGAAGCAACCTGATGGGGACGGTGGGGGAGAGCGTACAACGTATGTCGGGTAACGTACTGCAATGTAAAGGGCAAGCGATTTACTATGGTCAAATTACACCATACAACCGCCATTGTATTGCACACAAATACCGCACGCCAGAGTCTACGCTTTCCCTAGCCCGCGCGAACAGAAGACTACGACTACCATCCCATTCATCCCCGAGCTCGCACTGACCCGACCAAAGCCGACCACGCATCAAGAAAACAACCCAAACAGGACAGCCCGACCGCGACTCAAGCCCTCTACCAATTACGGAGGGGTGGTGCCCGGTCCAGAGTTTGATGAAGGCTTGCGAAGCGAGAAGAATCTGAAGGGTTTCCTCTCGCCCTTGTCTTCCAGCCCTTCGCCCACGGCAGTCCCACCGCCGATACCTCTAGGCAGAGCGCTCGAACTGGCAGCCTTGAGATGGGATTCAGCGGACGGCCAGCCTGAAGCTCCACCTTCGGTCTCGCGCGTGCCCCCACCGCCACCACCCAGAGCACCAGTCCACCGTTTCCCAAACGGTGCCCAATTCGCTGCCAGAGCCTTCTTCTCGCTCGATGTGGGCGCAAAAGGTGATGGCGAAGACTCGTATGTGCCGGAGAGGGCAAGCGAGTCGTTGGACGTGGTAGGATGCATGAAGCCGCCAAATGTCGAAGGGATGTTGTCGGACGAGACGGTACCGGAGAACCATCGTCTCGATCCAGGCAGAGCAGGCAATCCGGGAATGTTTGGAGGCGAGGCCGTGGCGGCTGTAGCGTTATTCACGTTGATAGCAGGGTTTGACATCGTTGAGGGGTAGCCAGAACCGGGGTTGGACGAAGTCGGGGCGGCGAGCAGTCGGCCGTACATACCCGAGCCTGACCCGCTGTGTCGCTTCATCGGCGGATGATCCTTGAGACGAGGTTCTGCAGTCATTGGGGATCGCCAGATATCCTCTTCACCACCAGAATCAGAACCTCCAGAATCATCGCCGTCATCTGCCGCCTCATCAGACACAGTCACGGGTAGAGGCAAAGGTGGGTCATTGTCGAGGTCAAACGATTGGGGTTCATCAAAAGTTCCGGGAAGGTCTTCGTCACCGCTGACGAGTGGTGTCTGATCGCCTTCAAGAGAGCTGAACAAGCTTTGAGGTAGAAGGTTCGCGCTGAAAGAGGTCGAGATGCCGCCGTTGGGCGATCCGGGATCGTGTCCGTAGATGTCCGATTCAGAGTCGCTAGGTGGATGAGGTGGCGTAGTCGTCCGCTTGACAGCAGCGGCGCCTGGACCGAAATCTTCGAAGCCCGTGAAGTCGGTAGCACGCCTCATTTCGGCTAAATCACGCGACGAAGCGGAATTAGGGTGTTTCGAGAGATGTCCGAATCCAGTCGAGTTGGAGTGAGCGGGTCGAGCAGTGTAATCGTACCCGAGATGGGGCATTCCGGCTTCCGCCATGTATGCCGCAGCCTGAGAAGCCCATTGATCTTGCCCTTGCCGGTCCGCCGCACCACTACCGCCGCGTCCACCACTTGCGTTGCCGCCTGACCCGTTCTTGCTTGCGCCGCCACCACCGCCGCCACCCGAAGCATTATGTTGGTTATAACCGCCGTGTAGGTAGCCCTCTTGAGCAGCTGCTTCATACGCCGCAGCCATCATCATCATTTCTTCTTCCGGTCCCATCTTCCTCGCCGCTTCACCAGCTTCTACGATCGTCTTGAGTCTTTCTTCCGCTTCGTGGATTAACTGCGACAACTCCTCGTTCCGTGATTCTATATCCGCAATCTCACCCTCAATCCCATCCAGTTCAAGTTTCCGACCATCGATTATTTCCTGAGTCTCAACAACATATCTCGCTCCTTCCTCTTGCAGTACTCTTACATTCTTCTCACTTGATTCCATATTCCCTCTTAATTCCCGGATTTCACCCTCAGCAGCCGATATCTTGCTCTCTAACCCGTCACGAATACCTTCCACCACTTTCAACCGTTTCTCAGCTTCACGACGAGCGGCCTCAGCTTGTCGTTTCTGTTCTTCCAAACTCTTCGTACGGGTCTTGACTTCTTGCCGCTCCGCGTCGTCCTCCTTTCGGCGGTTCCGCAACTCGTCAAGATTCTTCTGCAGATGTGAATGGGCGTCATGAACGGCTTGTTCGTGCGAACTCAGCTGAGCTTGAAGTTCGCTCAGGACGCTTTGGGCGACTGTCAGATCAGCCTTGAGAGCTGTTATGACAGGATTGTTGGCTATTTCGGGAGAATCGGTGGGAACGGTTGCGGGTGGCGTGGTGATCAAGTTTACCAGGGACGGTCGACGCGATTCTGAGGGTGATAAGGGACCTGTTGATATAGGTGGGGGGATGGAGTGAGAGGATGGCGCGTCGGTCAACAGATTGGTGCTTGAATCGACCCGTCTCATGTTCTTGGAGGAATGGTTCATGGAGGCTTTGGCTGAGCGGATTTTAAACGAGGCTGTGATCAGCGAACAATCGTTCAAACACCTTTTCCCCGTCATTTGACGATCGTACAGGCATAGGCACTCACCAGAAGAAACCTCCTCCTTGTTCTGAACCGCTCGCATCTCGATTACGCCAGCCTTGTCCAAGGTCGAGCTCTTCTTCCTCCCCTTCTCCCTCTCAGTTCGGGTGAGCGTCTTCCACGCCCACTCTACACTTTGAGGAACAAACCCGATCAACGACCAATGACCCATGCATCCGAACCAGATCACATGTCTCTCTTTGATGGTTGGTGACGCGTGCTTGCCTCTTCCCAGAGGTGTCGGCGTCGGATCGGACAAGAAAGCAGGTGGGGCGATGGGCGAGGTGATGGTTATTGAGCAGATCAGCAGAGAGCGGTAGAGCAAAGTCGGGGTTCGAAGCGAGATAGCAACGTGATTGGCGAACCGGAAGGGCGCGACAGTATGCGTTGGCGTCTCCGCTCCGGAGGCCGAGCTTCGTCGAGCATCGGGAGTCGCGGCAGTGATGGGAATGGGCGTGGAGGAAGAGGGAAGTTGCGCTTGTTCGTCGGTGAGCGGTGGTGCTGATGTGGTGTCGTCTGTCTCGGAACGCCGGATGTCCGCAAGATGACGTCGGAACGACATTTCGGTAAGGTGGGCCCGGAACGAAGATTCAGTCGGGTTTGTGACAACAGCTGTGGCGTAAAATCCCAGCATGATTAGCACTTGTACCAGCTTTTACGTGACGCATAGGCGCAGGAGGGAGGTTCAAGCGCGTGAGATGTGGATGACCAGACCCGACACCGCTCTTGCTCGACTCACCAAACAAAAGCATGATCGCGAAGATGGCAAACCAGAAGAATAGGTTCCTCCAATCCGTTCCATGATGATGATATCCCGAGTTGTGCGAATGACCGTAACCTAAACCAGGAACCCAGCTGAGCCAACCCGAGGGCGCACCTCGTGAAGATGAGTCTGACCATAAGACATCCCCCGCTGCTGCCCAGACAGACTCTGCGTCCATCGCACCTGAGCCCGCTGCTGAAAGCTCGGTGGCATGGTCCGAGGAGGGAGCAGAGCCCGTCAGGACTTGCGATAGGGTGTCCCTCAGTGACCGGAGGGACATCGGATTGGCGTTAAATGGGTGATTTAGAAACCCCGATAACAGATATGACAAGAGAAGTAGTGCGCAGGGGTCGATTTAGGCTGAAAGAGGATTCAGAGGGGAAGGGAGCCGAAGAGATATGCTTGAGATTGACCTTGTCATCGGCGGCGTCACGCGTGTATGTCAAGTCCTCTCGTTGACGTCCTCCTTCCTTGTCCTGGATAATCCACCTATTGACGTCCTCCTGTGCCCTGGACCGAAATCCGACCGAGAAAAAAACTGCAAGAAGATGCCGTGCACCGATGGGACGTAACGTGTTGACAAGGTGATGGTGAGACACAGCGAGAGGGTATAGAGAAGGAGAAAGAAAAGGTCAGAGAAGAGATGTGTGTGTAGATGGAATGGTTTTGGTAAATTTACGTTTGCGAGGGAGGTAAGAGGCGTTCGTGGTTCGTTCGTTCGGTAGGATGACTTGAGGCCGAAAGGAAGCAATTAACTCTCTCTTCGCTGTTCACACTGTAGGTGTAGCCACTAGCGCCATTTGACAGATCCAGAAATACACTATCTAAACAAGTCAAGGCAATCCGCCACATCCATCAAATCACCGCTCTTCACCGTACATCTGGCTTCTGGCTTCTGGCTTCTGGCCGCCCCGCATTAGCTTGGCTGATTAGGAAGACAACTAATGACAGGCACTCTGATTACAACACGATTCGTAATGAGCTGTTGTCCAGCAGCAGCTGCAGCTCTCGCTTTCAAGGACTTCGCTCGCTCGCTCGCTCATTCTCTCGTCACAAGCAAGATCAGATCATCCTATCATTGAGCCGCTAAATCATCAGCTGTTCAAGTTTCAGCTACCTGCATCGTTCTCCACGTACAAATCACTTCGACATCCTCACCGTACTTGTTCAAGTGAGTCCGCTCGCAGACGATTCCGGCTCACACGATTACGCTGCAAAATCCCTCGAAACAGACTGGAAGGAAACATCGCTGACCCCCTCTACTCCCCCCCTCAGAATGCCCGGACCTCAATATCGTGACCCTTGGGCGGCCCGGGAAGCGTGGAGAAAGTCACCCATTTTCAGCAACAGGGCCATGTTCCGGTGAGTGGGCATCTTCAACCGTTTAGTATCTGGGCTGTCGCTTTGTATCTGAGCTGTCGATCAAGCGAAGGCGCAGGTGGAGGGAGGGAGATTTCAGTCAACGAGAGGAGGAGTTGGAGATGAGGCTGTGAATTATAGAATCTGGCGCATGATCGCAAGTCCAGCTGTGGGCGCCGAAAGGGAGAGGGCTGACATCTTCGCTTGCTGCTATCCGTGCCATTCACTCGCGCTCAGAAACATGTTCCCAGGACTGGGAACAGCGATCGTAGCATTCACCGCCTACGTGATATATGACGACTTTATCGCCGCCAAGCCCGCCCACGGACACGGACACGGCAGCGGAGAACACCACTAGACGCGAGAAGGATCTTAGACGAGTGTGCATGTTGGGCAGGGGGAGATGGGGGATTCTTCACTTCATCATGTGGGGATGAGATGGAGATGTATCATTATGCCTGCTAAGGTTGAGAGGACTTGTTTGGCCTGTCTCAGAGGGGTTCGTGGGATGGGTTGGACGATCGATGGGGTCTTCTGCTCTACCAGATGATACTGACCGGAGGTCGCAGAAGGCACATACTGGGGATAGAGTCGGACAGACTGGGAAGCGGGAGGGAACTCGAATGTGCAAAGGGACCTGAGGCGCCGGTATGTCGATAGTGATTAGGCGCGTTTGACCACCCTCATCTCGATCTCTGTTGATACTGACCCAACGAACACCTACATCCGATTCACTGATCATCATCATCATAAATGACATCACAAATATCGATTATAAAACGGAGCTTGAGGGCGATAACCGAAAACATATGCTATAACCATCATCCACCTTATTCACCTTACTCACACCTACGCTTCTTTCTGTATGTCATGTTTACCCTACGTCGAGGAGCCTTCGCGATACGCCAGGACCAGAATGAGTTCTGAGTCTGCCCATTAACTGAATCCACTGCTACCTATGATTCAGACCTTTCCTCCCCTTTCAGTCAATGACGAGCCTGTCCCCCGTCTCAGCACGACCAAGATCGTTCCTCTCAGTATATCCATCCATGTCACTCTCGCCCCTTGTCAACTTTCCAGGCGCGTCGATCCCCAGTCCGAGCCCGAGGCCATGGTTCTGTCCATGGCTGTAGCCGTAGCCTTTGGCCTCTCGATCTCGCTCGTTGTGTTCCAGCTCTTTCTCATATCGGGCATTAGCTGGCAGACTCCACAGGGAGGTTCGATTCTCTGGGTTGCGGTGAGCCTCGATCAGGCCTTTACCGAAATCTGCGACGCAGACCAGACCTAAGGCAAAGGTGGCAAGGAGGATCATGACCGAAAAAATGGCTGTGAAAGAGAGAGTATCGGTCAGTCTCGGTGCGCTGATTGGAATATGTCAAAGACGGCTAGTGATCGAACCAGACAATCAACCTGGATACTGACAGAATATGGCCATGGTGATTCGCGTGTTCTTATAGAGCCCTTGAGTCCGAGGTAGCCAGAGCGTCGACAACTTGTAACTGATGGATTGGCGAGTCAGGCTATCTCGTCGGTTGTTCGCAGATCCCTCACTTACATGAAGTAAACGATGCCCGCGACCATGAGCACAAGGCAACCCGACATAAGGCTATGAGCGGACGGAGGGCAGTCGATTAACGCCGGTGCCTGGGATTTTTGAGGCCAGCAGTGCCAATGGGAAAACTCACTACTTGTTCTCCTTGCGCAGCGCCCATCCGCAGATGAACATGAAGATGACGACCAGAGGTAACGCGACAACGGTGATGATGCTGCGATTCCATTTAGCCTCGAGGACAACATACGCAAGAGCCATTATGTGCGGGACACGACTGACAATTCTGCTCTGTTACGGTCCCATGCGGTCACCAGGATGAGCATCTAGGTGGGAAGATATTCGACGACGACGCTCAGCTGATTCATCATCATTGTTGCCGTTTGCGATACACAAACGGAGTTGGGGCTGTATCTACTCACTGCCACACAGAATGCCGTACCGAAAAACAAAAGCATCTTCAGCAGAGCGATCATCATCTGGTAGTGTCTATGCGCCTCTGTAAGTAGGCAGGAAGAGGCATGCGTGTCAGTATACGCATCAATACGTTTCCGAATGAGTGATTCTCGATCAACACGGTTATACTCACTCTTCAGCTCGGGCGACGCGCCGACTAAACGGAAGACAGCCCAGCCGAATTGCTTGAAGACGAACGGCAGCATCACAGCGAAAATGACGGTGCATAGCCCGAAGATGATAGGCGGGACGATCATGAGCTTTTCGAGAAGGTCATAGAGGGAGTTGGGACCGGTGCATCGCTAGCGAGTAACTTCGACGTTAGTTGATGAGTACAAGCTGCCGGGGAGTGAGTTAAAGTTTCAGTTGAACGGGATCTCACCTCGAAACGACCACATGCACCAGGTGAAGTCTCGCTTGATAACGCATCCTTTGTTTGCGGGATTTGGAGGATTGAGTAGGTGAGCATACAGACGTTGAAGATGAGGTGGAATCCGAGCTGCAAACAGCAGATGAGAGTATGTTAGACATTCAGAGTATATGGAGGCATATTGCCTGGCACTGAACGTATGGTAGGATATTTCACGTTGATTTCAAGGATAGCCTAGCCGGATCACCGAGTCACCGGGACTCACCTGGACGATATTCCTCGCTCGTAGACCGTCAAAGATGTAGAGGATTGAGAAGATCCTGGTTGAATCATGGACGAGCACCTTAGGGTATCAGCGGTCCCCGAATGAAGTAAATCAAACCTGATATACAGGACATGAAGCTTTACTCACTGTGCGAGACAGAAAACCGCCAGATATACCGGTACTGTTCTCACTTTTGAGTTCTGTGATGTGATGTTTTCCTGACGACAGAGAAGACAAAGAGCGGCCCGATATCAGCTCTGACACGATCACGAACAAGTGCGCAAGTGAAATGAAGAGTGCATCGTACGGGAATGATCGGGTGCACAAGTGGTCGGTGCCGCTCACCTGGACGAGGCCAAAGACGGCAAAAGCGATTGCGGTGATGGTGATAGCTTCGAAGGCGGCTACATTTCACGTCAATCAGCATTCCGAATCACCCCATATTGTCTCACTAGGTGCTCGTTCGTTTGACGACTGCCTGTCACTCACCAACACCCATATACATCTTCTCTAGCCTCGTCGGCAGGGCGTGCCTCGAGTGCCTAGCCTGAAAGCCCGCATGATTCCCCATGGCCATTCTGCTTCTCAACCTCGCGTATCTGTCGCCACTGCTAGTCCCGTCACTCTTGACAGATCTGATCTCGTGGTAGTCGTCCTGCTTATCCCAGTAAAGATCTTGATGAGCGATGGTACGTTGTTGTTGTTGGGGAGGTGGTGATTGCGGTCTGGGATTGTCGTAAAGTGGAACTAATTCGTACGCTGACATCTACCGCCGTATGTGATCGCAAAGGTCAGGGGAAAGTGAAGGGGAAGATCAACTGTTTATATGAAGATTGCCTCGATACAAGTGGGGTCAGCTAAGATTGTAATGTATGATATGTATGATGCGCACGACCTCGTGCTGCCTCGTGCTAGTTGTGGGATTAAGCGAGAAGCTTGTTGTGAGTTATCTGTCAAAGGATGCGGGTCAGCGCCTGTGCGTATTGACAACCGAATGGGAAGGAATCAACAGAGCATCCGGCTGCCAAGACAAATAAAGAAGGAGAAGTCGTCGAGTCAGAGAGTTCGTCAGTGCAACAGAACCTTGAGCATGACTGAGTGGTCCAAGTGACAGCGAAGCGCATGCATGTGGAACTTGTGGGCGATGATTCGTACGGGTGTTCGTACTACTGTATGAGTACTCGTACTGTATGTGTGCAACGCAAGAAGGGGATCTCGGGCAACCGGTGCAAAGGGTAATGGACTGTGAGTAGTGATGGGAACATAATACAGATCATGGACAGAGACGTCGTAGGAGCATGTATGTACAGCTTTATAACGAGTGGTCTACAAACTTACCGTGCCAGGCGTGTATGCATGCATCATATCCTCCACACGAGCAAGCTTCCCGCAGGTGTGGTGATGGTGGGATGAGATGATGTGGCATTGTAATGGAAGCGTGAGAAACGTGTTATTGGTGATAAGGGTGTCGGCACGGATGGACGCCGAGGGGCCCGCGTGCGCCCGCGTGGATGCTTGGCTATGGCTATTGGCTGGTTAACGGCGTATTGACAATGACCTGTGCTATCTCTCAACGATTTCAGACGACATCACCCTTTGCTTTAAACAGATCTATTGTTGACAGATCTGAGCCACATCTCAGTCTTTATCCGGATTACTCGGCTCGTCCGTCCGTCCCTCTTTCGACGTAAGAGGTGAAACAGAGGTAGATCGATCGCGAACATTACCGCTAGCCATATCCATCCAACCATTATATTATCCGGCCCGAAACGCAACGCAACGCAACGCAACGCAACATCGTCATTGCATCGCTTTTACCATCATTAACAGAACATCAAACGGAGACCTCCTCTCATCGATTCGAGAACATACACAAGACGGTGCTTAATCATCCCATCGAGAACTGCGCCTACGTTTGGTCATCCTTAAACCCTTCAGTGGTCGATTTTGTCATCTTCAAGATACGCGATATCCGTGAGATAGGAAGGAGATCCCAGCGAATACTAGGTGGACACCAACTCCGCACCGACCATGTCGTTGAACCATCACTTACCGAAGAAGGTCTCACTTGCACCTAAGAAGCACCATGGATTCCAGTTCTTGCTCTTCTTGCTGGGTCTCCTCTTGCCTCCTATCGGTACGTACATCACACTGGTCAATCAACCTCGGGCAACGCGTGCATTTTCCTGTCTCACCGAGACAGTCATGATGAGACGCCGGCTCGGCTGTACTCCATCGCTCGGAGTTCGCTCTGAGCCTCATTGTGCATACCATGCCTGAGGCTGGACTTCACTGACGCTCATGTCTTGTCAATCTCGTCACAGCCGTTGCGGTCCGTTTTGGCATAGGCACGGACTTCTTCATCAATGTTTTCCTCTGTATCTGTGGATGTGAGTGCTTCCCTGTGTCTGTCCTCATCCCCGCCCTGTCGCAATACCAAGTGACCAATTGGGATATACGCTGATCCATCGCCTCAACTGCAGATTTCCCTTGCCATTTCCATAAGTACGTTTGTTCGGGTGCGTCATCGAGGTACAAGCAGCTAACGGATAATTTCGCCCCGAGCAGCTTCTACATCCAGAATATCCGAAACAATGAGAACAAGGCCCGTACACCCAAGTGGGCTATCAAGGTGAGCTACCTCCCATGCCCCCCAAAAGGAACGGCCAACGCGTTCGAATCGTTTGCGGGGTGGATATGTCGGGCGGTGCGAGGCTAACTATCTGTTGATGTGATATCGCATTCTATCAGTACGGTCTCGTCGACAACTCGAACCGAGAGCGAAAGGCGAGGAAGAGCCAGTGGGCAAAGCGGTACGACGAGCGTAACCCTCACTCGACTCATCTCGACGCTGAATTGGAAGAAGGCGAAGAGGGCACCAACTATGATCCTACAACGATCGACCCTGCTGAAGTTGAGCGAAGGAGAAACGAGGGTCTCTGGACGAGAGAAGATGAGGAGTACTACAACTCTGGTGAGTGGAACTTCTCATCTTTCATCCTTGGGCATACGTGCGGCTTGACTTTGTCTCTGTCCATTGGGACAAATTGAGAGAGCTTGACTAATATGCTTACTGGCAATGCTCCAGACCAAGCTCCTAACCAGCGGAATTGGCACTACCCCGCCAACTTTGAGGGTACTGTAGGGGATGGTAGATCGTACAAGCGGAATGGAGGCACTTCGGGCGGCGATAGGTGGCAGGTGAGTCTTATCGCTCATCGGGTGCGGTCATCGCGTCAATCCGCAATGGTCTCGGGCCATCTTGTTATGATATCTCCAACATTGCTGATCCTTTCTCTACCGCTGGTTATACTTCAAGCGAGCCGCTCGACGGTCATCCACTTCGTCCGGCTCAGGGCCCAGCTACCCGCCAGTCGCCTCAACAGACGATGACGTTCCTGAATGGGGTAAAGCCTACGGCTCGAAACGACGTTCATCGAAGCACAAGAAGGGAAGCAAGAAGGACCACACGCACGATTGGGCTAAGAACTCAGAATATGATGCTGGATTCGAGAGAACGTCCAGTCGAAGCAGTGCTGCTGCTGCTGGCGCTGGTGCTGGAGGTCAGAGTAACGGAAGAGCTGGAGGTGCTGCAGGCAAGGGAGGGGATCCTAACTGGGATCACGAATTTTAAGCGTGTCGGGGGGAAGGAGGCTGGGAACGGAGCGAAGCAGCGGCTCAGCGCTTTGTAGGAAAGCAGGGGTCAAAAAGAGTTCAGAGCAGTGAGACGACATCAGAATCGACGGCAGCTGGTAGACCTTGAGCAGAATGTCAAATCTCAAATGTCCAGTGTAATCCTAGTGTATACCCCCGTTGGCCCATCTTCCCTTTCCCATCTGGTGAAATGGAACAGCCCGACCGTGCTTATATAGTGTGGTTGGATACCACTTAAACCGTCTTTGCCTTTGCCCCCTTTCCTCTTGGTCAGTTATATGTAGTTGATACCCCATCTTGTCGGATTGCGTGTGGTATTGTTTTGCGATGCATACATAGTGATTAGTTACATGTTGAATTGCATGAGTGGTTGGTTGGTCGCTTGATTGGTTGTTCCTGTACCATGTGCGTTTGGGGATATAACGGCATGCAGATCGCCAGTACGATAACCGGTCAAACTCTCGGAGTCGTCGTACTCCGTCTGACCAGATGCGGCACTCGAAGGCAAACAAGTACGCCGGTACAGCCTTCGAACCTGGTTTGGATGTTCGCCAGTATTGCCAGACACATGTAAGACGGAACACTGAGCGATAAAGTCTACAGGTCCTCTGGGAGCGAGCAAAAACGTCTGACAGCCCGTTCGTCCCGGATGGTATCGTAGCGCCGAGGCGGGTCCTATACCAATGACCCTGAAATCCGAGATTGTGTGATCAAATAGATAGAGTCGGAGGGGCGCAGAATAAGGCAACAAGTGAATCAAGTGATCGACGTTGATCGTTGACCATCTTCCATGGATCAACCCATACTCGTTCTCCATACACACTTTGCTGCATTCATAACACTCCCTTTATACGTAGTATAGCGTACAGCATACCGTCACATCATTAGTCATCCTCAAGCAGGAGACTGCACATACACCTAGTCGCCCTCTCAGCTCACTACGACCCTGCTGGGTACCAGACGCTGGAGCGCGGACTCGAGATAAGCGTAGCTGCGAGACCGTGTGTGGGAAGAGGACGAGTACGCTGCATTACGCACAACACACACTCGCTCTGGGGAACGCTCCAGCTGCTTATCTATCAGATCGTGCGGATGGAAGGTGGGAAGTCAAGGAAAAAAAGCTAAGGGGCACCACAGTCGCGATACACGACTGTACGCACCTCACCGCACCCCTTATCCTCGCTTTCTCTACAATTCAGAGACTTTATCGTACATCTCACCGCACGCAGACCGTATCATAATCTTGGTCATCCACCCAAGTGACGCCATACATATACGGACAGATATCGCTCCGACCAGCGACTTCACTAGATCATCCCAGCTCAATACCTAGCATTGTAGCCTGCCCCACCTCCCTCCTTCTACATCCGTTGAAGCCATTGCCAGCTGTGACGTCCGACTTTCCCTACAAGCGCTATGTCATCTCCTACCAACATGACAGCGCCTCTCACGCCACCGCAAAAACCCCTCCTTCCTCGCTCTCAACCTCCGCGACCCCAGCCACAACCCACGCCGCAGTCACACTCTCAATCTTCACCTGCCGTCACAAGTCATCATTCAAGGGCGACTACCGCACCGCCCGCTCTCCGTAGACCGCCCTCAGCACCCGATGCCGCTTCGGCATACCTCCTATGGTCTGAGGGTTTGACTACGGGCAGCTCGAGCCAGAGTACAGCCGGAGCTGGGAGCGTGCCTACGGCGATAAGCGTGAGCAGCTCCAGCTCGTACGACTCGTCAAATCGGCACCCACTAGTCACCCCTTCGTCATCTTCCACCACCTTCCCCCTGGGACCGCCTATAGGTCTTGCTATAGGCGGCCATATCAACAACGCCAAATTCGACTCCGTCTCAGGATCAGCTTCCGGCTCGGGTTCCGGCTTCGGAGGACCCGCTTCTGAAGCTGCTCGACACCCCTTACAAAGAATGGCGGCGGGCGGCAGCGGCGCAGGCGCTTCGACAGCTTCCTCCACCACGAGCGTCCACGGCCTCTTGTCATCTTCATCGGCTCAGATCCAGGGCTTGCCACCTTCATCCACGGCGGGCCAACTACATACACCGTCAACGCATCCGAATAACAACGCTTCGCAGCAGGCTACGGCGAGCGTGGGCCACACACCGCAGACGGGAGCTAGTAAGATGGCCGCGGCTGCTAAGAGGGGCTTAGACGGTGTGCCAACTGCATCAGCTGTGGGCCTGGCCAAGATGGAAGAAGAGGAGGAGGGCCACCCGTTGTCCGAGAAATCGTTGAGAGCGAGGTGAGTGGGCGAATGTCTTCCAAGGCTCATCAGCGTTCTTTTCTTCTCAATTGTCTGAAGCCTCGCTACGAACCGTACTGGCTGCTCTTGACCCAATAGAGCTCAAGCTAATTCGCTACGTCTTCACTTTCATAGGGATTATCAAACTATACACACGCTGAACCGTCTCTTCCATCTCCCCTCACGTTGGCGCCTCATAAGACCGCTGGGTCAAGGCGCCTACGGCCTCGTCATCAACGTCCAAGACAGCTATTCTGGGGAGCCGGTCGCTGTAAAGTGCATCACGAGGGTGTTTGATAAGGTGATATTGGCTCGACGGGCATTGAGAGAGATTACGCTGTTGAGGCATTTTGGAGGGCATGAGAACCTGACCGGGTGAGTTGAACCTATGACCGAGAGCATATTTTCATCCGGGAGAAGTGGGGTAACTATCAAAGAGTGCCAAGTGAATACTGACGAATATACTCGCAGCCTGATAGATCTGGATAATGTATGGGAGGGATACAACGAAATGTGAGCGGCCGTGGGGCGTTGGCGTGCTTCTCTACATCCTGCTGACTGATCTCGACCTCATCAGATACCTATATATGGAGGTATGTATCGTGTTGTCACACGACGGCAATCAGACCCTGCACTGTACTTACTGAGTCGGCCGCACCATTCTAGCCTATGGAAGCGGATCTGCACCAGATCGTCCGATCAGCCCAATCGCTCAGCAATTCCCACATCCAGTACTTCCTCTACCAGTTGCTGAGAGGAATGAAAGTGAGTTGGATCGCTATACACCTTCAACTCGTGACCCCTTGATTCTGGGCAGCCACGATGCGTCGTAAAGCTCGCTGACCATATCGGCCACACAGTACATACACACCGCCAATGTTATTCATCGAGACTTGAAACCGGGGAATCTACTCGTCAACTCAGACTGTGAATTGAAGATCTGTGATTTCGGACTGGCTAGAGGGTTCAAGCCTGTGACAGGGGAGGAGGGACAGAATGACGAGCTGAAATTGACGGAGTGTGAGTGGTGCCTGTTCAGAAAAGTCTTGACGCGCTCGATCATGTCTAGGGATATCGCTCATAGCTGAACCATGGTAACATTATAACGATCAGACGTCGCAACGAGATGGTACCGAGCACCCGAAGTCATGCTCTCAAATCGACGGTATACTACCGCTAGTAAGTCGATGTGCAAGATGGACCAAATCGTCCAACTGACCATCAATCTTTCAGTCGACGTATGGTCCATAGGGTGTATTCTTGCGGAGTTGTTAGGAGGAAAGCCCATTTTCAAGGGTAAAGAGTGAGTCTAAGCCATCGTATTGAGGGGAGCATCGCGTAGACTGACGATGAATGTACGTCGGTGTGTCCACAGCTACGTTGACCAGGTAAATCTCATCCTCGGCGTGCTAGGAACGCCTGATGACGAGACTCTAATGAGAGTGGGAAGCGAGAAGGTCAGTCGAATACCAGGCGTGGGGACCCCATATGCTGAAACGATCTCTGTCTTAGGCCAACGCATACATCAAGTCATTACCGTTTATGGAAAAGCAGGAGTTCTCAACGCTGTTCCCGAATGCAGATCCCGATGGTGAGCTCAACGATATCTAGTATCACGACCCCTACTCAGCTGAATCTGTAACACTTCACCAGCCATCGACCTCCTCTCTCAGCTGCTGGCATTTGACCCGTCCCAACGTATCGACGTTATCACTGCCCTGTCACATCCTTACCTCGCATCATATCACGACCCAACCGATGAGCCTGCGTGTCCGGAAGTGTTCAGCAAGTGGGAGCAAGTAGAGTCTCTTACGACAATCGAAGAATTGAGGGAAGCCATCACTCGAGAAATTGAGGAATTCAGGGAGGAAGTACGGACAATGGATGAGGAAGACTACCTGGACGACGATGAAGAAATCGGCGAATGGGGCATCGACGGGGCTGGACAAGACGGACAGGCGATGCTGCACGCGAGTCCCATGCCTGATTCAGGGATGTTGGAAAGAGAAGGTGTGCCTATCCCACCAGTACCCCAAGAAGGCTCACCCTACGCTCAATCACTTGGAATATCGCCCAAGGCCGCCTTCTCGCCCATGGCCAAACGAGCATCTCTCCTTGCCTCGCCGGATCAGCGGAAATCTGTTCTCGCTTCACCTCGGGTGGGCACGCATCAGCATTCTCAGTCCGCCCATTTCCCTGCGCCCGGTCCCAGGTCAGCGGCTGCCGGAGGATCGGGATTGCGTACGAGAGATGCGTCGCCCTCGACGCCCGCTACGGCTCTGTCGGAGGAGTCATTCGGGAACCCCTTCTCGGCTTCCGGTGGACGGGCATCCCGTCGACAATCAGGCCATTCGATGACATTCTCCATGTCTGGTCGTCGACCAAACTCTTTCCTGTTCAACCCGTTCGGCGCTGGTATGACGCCCATGCCGACTCAGAACCCCGGTGGCGGCGGTGCAGCGGCGGCAGTGGTCACGGGCTCAGCACCGCCTGGCGCAGCAGGAACTGGGAGTGCTAGTCTTCCCTCTACGAATGGGGAGCTTCCTGTCGAAGGGGCGATGCAGCGGGAACGGACAGGATCGTCGCATTGGGGCGGAAGGCGATCGAGAGCGCCAAGTCAGAGTGGAATGGGTCTGTTGATCAGGCAGTTGAGCGTGGTGGATTTCGAGGGGAAAGGAGATCATAGGCCGCAGGAGTTGCAAGAAGTACCGCCTATGACCGTCAGCCCGAGCGATGCGCCGCCGTCAGAAGTGAGTGACTTGAGCCATCGCATCCCAGCTTGAAGTCCAAGCTAATTTCGTCAGAACGTCTCGCTAACATGTCTGGAATCATCCTTCAATAGGTGCCCAAGGGATTCTCATAGCCTACGACTACCACTGGGTAACACACTTGTATAGGATTTGAAGGCAGACTGGTCAGATCACCGAGGGTGGTAGAGCCAGCTCGAGACTGGGAGCGTCTAGGTGCAGAAGCAAGGAATCAGTATATCACATTGCACTGCACTACATACACTGCATTGAAGCACAGATGCATGTTCAGCCAATGATGTATATGTAATTTAGCTCCTACAGTATCTTCCGGATTAACATCTGTTGTCCTATCCGATTTCGTTAGCCTATGCACAGGGCGAGATGAGCGAAATGGTAGGATCCAGAGTCCCTGTCGTCTATCTTCCAGCCGAGATAAAGAGATCCCTGATTGATGCCATGGCTTCCTTGTCGTATCGTGCCATTTCGCCTCGTGAGTCACTGTAAGGTGTCCGAGTCGTATGTTGTTGTGTTGTGTCGTGTCGCATCGTATCTTATCGTAATCTGTCGTGTCACGGGATATCATATGGCTGACATGAATAGTCGGTAGACCATCCACCACTTTCCATTCTTATCAGTGTCTATTTCTGTTGCCTGGATAGGCTTTGACCGATCTACAGTATGATGGTCATATTGACTGCTGTTGTGAAGGCGAGTACGACATTTTCACGTCGCTGCTACCTCCCCCATCACCATCTTCTTCGTCAATCGTCACCAAGGCCATGCCGTTCTATCGTACCAGACTGAGTCGGTCTACGATATTTTTCCCAATCGGTCTCTCGCCAGTAATCCCAATCCCCGTCTACCTTGAGCACCTTGCGCAACTTGACTTTATGTTGTCGTCCGCCCTGCTTTGACGATGCACCGCGTGTATCATCATCGCCTCCTGCTCCTGTCCTTTCTGCTACGCTCCCTCTTCTATTGCCCATAATAGTCCCCCTCGCTGTTGCTATGGTCATGTACGGGTCTCGCTCCGAGTCAGAGATCGGAGACGTGGGCGATGTAGGCCTCGACGAGAATGACAACAGACCCTGGACTTCATCAGCTGGATCTTTCGGACCGTGCGATAGCCGATGCCTCAATTCCGGTTTTGTCAGGATCTCATTCCGGGGTCCAGAGAGTGACCTTGCTCGAGCTGGGAAGGAGCGGGAGAGCGATAATGTGCGCCTTATGGAACGATGGTGAATGGTATTTGTATTGGTCGGCGAAGAAGGCGCTGAGTATATGTGAGCGTCTGGACGTGCACCTAGTGGATATGGGTGTGAGATAAGAGCTGCCGGTAGAGATGTCGAGTTGGATCTTGCTCTTGATCTTGATTCGCTGGCGCGCTTCGACTTTGTTGAGCGAAGGAGGGAGACGATGATACCCATTTGACCGAGTCAATCTCGAGCCTTGTCCAGAACAAGCCGCTGGCTGTGAAGCCCTCGTACATATCCGTCCAGCGACAAGCCACAAAAAAAAAGCCTTTCTAGGTCCCGTGTATTATCGTCTCGATAGTGATGAAGCACCGAGCGTATGTATGAGAGAGAAAGCTGGCTGCTCAGAAGTGATGATGAATGAGTCGTGCTGTACTCTTTGCTGAGCGACAAGATAGCAATCGTACCAGTGCAAGGAGGTGATTAAGGGAATCGATCTCGCCCTTACCCTCACTCTCTCCCAGTCCCTGTCTTCACCCTTTATCTGAAGTCTCATCTCATCGCTGTCCCATCCTTCAAAGGAATCAATTTCTTGGTACTTTGGAGATTGGATGTTAAGATGTCCGAAATCCGCCTGGGCCTCATGTTTTAGATGCTTGACGACGCGTCGATGCATGGTATATACGTCATAGCCGCACGTCACGTGATTGCTTTCAACTTTCAGCCGGATCTGCGCCGAAGCTGAGCTGAGCTACAGCCAGGGAACTCAGTGTTTACTCAATTCGTCCGTCGATGGACATGGATACACCTTCAAGTCATATGAGCGAGCATATGACGCCTTATCAATTGGCCACAGAGATACGACCGGAGGCAGAGCTGAACGAAACGCTCAACAAGTATCACACATACAATAGGAGCTCGCGCAACCGCCCAGTATCACCAGAGAACGGAATGCTCTTCCCCCGCTCGAGCATCTCAGCTCTCGCAGCGACGATCATGGTCGCAATCACAAGTAGTACACTCCTCGCTCAAGCGCAGGCGCAAGCGCAATCGACGCCTAGGGTGTTGGTGTATACTGCTACGGCAGGGTATAGGCACGATAGTATACCCACGGCCATACAGGTGTTGGGTGATAATGCTTCGAGATATGGTGTGGAGTTTGTGTTTTCAGAGTGAGTGGGGCATGCATGGCTCCCAATTGGCTGGCACTCTGCGATCTACATCATACTATAGTTTGGGCAAGGAGCTTCTTGTGCCAAGGATGACTGACTCCCGCATCCTGCGATCGCGTAGGGACCGTACGATGTTCACCAACAGCACGCTATCGGGTTTCGACGGTGTCATGTTCGTCTCCAACTCGGACGAAGGTGAGCCCGACTAATCTTAGTCAACGACCATCCGGCAGCAAAAATTTTGCACACAACTGATCTTTTTGATTGATGAACTCCCCCCTGTCGCCGCGCTCAGTGCTAGACGAGTCAGGCCAAGCGGCGCTCCAGACGTTCTTCCAATCAGGAGGAGTGTATACCGGCGTTCATGCTGCTTCGGCGTGCCTGTTCAACGACGAAAACTATCTTCAAGCTGTAGGAGGTATGTGTGTCACTTCCCTGGTAGACTGTACACTTCAGGCCCTCACTATGGACAGAACAGGGTCCGGTGCGCTGACAGGCGCGCGATGTCATAGCTCTCTTCGACTACCATCCACCAATCCAAACCGCTGTGAGTCCCGAATCGACTTCCGCCCACTTGATTGGGTTGATCCGCTCGCAGTCGACCCAGAACTGTGAACGACGAGTGTGACTGATAAGGAGTGCTTGTATGGTCAGACCTTCGAGCGATTGAACGACTCTCACCCTTCTACTGCCAATGTCCCCGACAGATGGACTTTCGTGAGTTTCTCAGTGCCTCTACACTGCACAGAAGAAGTTGTTGAGCTGATATATATCGTGCGCTGGTCACGCAGCAAGAAGAGGTGTATCACTTCCGATCGAACCCTCGAGATCTTGGTGCCGTTGTGCTCATGACCGTCGATGAGTCGAGCTATGTCAGTAAGTCTAGGTTCTGTTGAATTTGACACATTAAACCTGCACCGTCCCGAAATGAACCGAAAGAACGTGGATACCGAGTCGCCGGACGCAGATACTATTTGCTGACATTCGCTCTTCTAGATAACGGCAGCTCAACAGGCAACTACCCGCCCATGGGCGATCCCCACCCGATCGCATGGTACATCGAGTCGCCGCAATCGGCTCAGCCGCTCGCAGCTTCCGCTCAGAAGGCAGGTCGTTCTTTCTACACGTCTCTTGGACACTTAAATTCTAGTGAGTGAGGATGTGACGTCGCGCGTTTCTACGCCTAGACACGAACAGCGTATCCTTCAAATCCTTTCCCTTCGGTCCTAAAAGCCTTTGAGCTATGCTGATCTGAGAAATCATTTGTCCGCTGCTTCACAGCATGGCAAGATGAGACATTCATCGGACATGTCATGTCCGGTCTCAAGTGGGCGCTGGACGGCGCTTCCACCAAGGCATACGGCGTGGGCGTCGTAGGCAACGGTAGTGCCACCGGCGGCAACTCAACTTCATCCGCATCTTCATCAGCCTCAGCGAGTGGTGGAGCCGCTGCATCAACCGCATCTGCAGGAGGCGCAACTGGCAGTGGAAGTGGAAGCGGAACGAGCGCTGCGCCGTCTGCGACTGGGTCTGGAGGATCGGGATCGAGCGGTGCGATGGGGTCGAGCGCGCCTGGGAAGGCTGTAGCCATAGGTGCGGGGGTTTTAGGGATGGTAGGAGTTGGGATGGGTGTTGCTCTGTAGTTTCTGCTCTCTATCAATCACATCATGTAGCCTATCTAAAACACACAATGTATGTCGCTTTAAATGAGCGTACGATGGACGAATCCTACCAGAACACTTTGGCTGGTCCAGTTGTGGGGATGGGATCCAACCGGGGCGCCGTCGTCCGAACTTGTTCAGATTCAGGCACGCCGTCGCGGATGTGGTGTAATCAAGCATAATTTCCAAGGAATCGCAATCGCAATCAGCCGTCAATGACAGTCGATATGGTGTTATAAACCAAGCTTCTCAAATCATCACTATCCCAGCGCATATCTGTATACATATCGCTTTCATATAACAAACCTTCCATTTCTTCCATTCACCCACTCGGAATCACGATGGGACGACAGGCGATTGATTACTCTGTTTATCTCGTTACTGGACGAGAATTCCTCCCTCCTGGCAAGGTATGTCCGAAACCTTTACTTCGCAATCCAGCCTACCTCCCTATGCGACTACCTCGTGATGCCGCTTTAGTAGCTGCTCGACCCGATCGTTGGTCATGGGGACTGGTGCAATTGGCTTGGCAATCGACAGCTCTGAAGAATATGGTGGAAGCTGATCAGGTTTACCTTTCGTACCGCAGGACTACTATGAGTCCCTCGAAGAGGTATGTCTGCGTCCCGCCAAACCAGCTTGATAGTCAAGGCCCCCGTCGGGCTTGATCCGAGATCACGATTCCAGACATACCCTCGAAATCGCATCGTGATCAAGTGAAAGATCACGAAGCGCTGATGGTGGAATCCGTGCGATAGTCTCTTCAGGGAGGTGTGACCCTCGTTCAAGTTCGAGAGAAGAACGCGGATACTGGCGAGGTGAGTTGCCCGTGTATCATGGATATCTCGGCCACTTTCACGATCCTCTGTCTACATGTAAACCTACTGCATCAGGACATCAGTATCAGTACCTTGCCACCATGCATGTGCTGTGGGAAGCTGAGTGAACGCTGATCCGCTGTAATCCTGGCTCGTTCCATTAGTTCATCGAGATTGCCCGAAAGACCAAGGAGATCTGTGATAGGGTGAGCGCATCTTTTCTGTTCATGGGAAAACCTGCGATACCCAGACTGTAATTGAAGCTGATAATCAAGATGTACTGATTCACCCATGCTCGCTCTGCAGTACAACGTTCCTGTCTTGATCAACGACCGAATCGATGTCCACCTCGCTGTTGGTGAGTCCATTCTCCGCCTTACTCTAAGTCTTGCTTCCAAATTACGGACACATCTTGCAGCAACTCTCCAAACCTGTTGAAAACCTACTCTTCCCTCTGCTTTAGATGAGTCATGAGACTGACCATTTCTTCTTCCTCTCTTTATAGGCACCGCGGGCATCCACATCGGCCAGACAGACTGTCCCCTCCCCCTCGCCCGAACTTTGATCGGAGACGACGCCATCATTGGTCTCTCGGTGTCCAACGTCGAGCAAGCGACTCGTGCGGCCCAACACTCTGATATCTTGGATTACATCGGCGTTGGAGCTGTCTGGCCCACGGGCTCGAAGGACACTAAGGGCAGGAAGAGCTTGGGTCCGGATGGTACGGGGGAGATATTGGATTTGATCCATGGGTCTGGACTTGAAGCTGTTGCTATCGGTGAGTGCAACGCAGCTGCGCAAAATGCTTCAGCAAAAGAAAGCCGATCTGGGCATTGATGGTCTGTCCCGTGATACTAACCAATTTGCTGAGCTTGTGCTGATTCCCCTTCTGCAGGCGGTATCCACTTGCCCAACCTGGCTCAGCTGCTTCACGGCTCCGTCGCCCCCAAATCCCGAGACGCCCTAGCCGGGATCGCAATCATCTCAGACATCGTAGCTTCCACCACCCCCAAAGAGGCCGCTGCGAATCTCCGACTTGTCGTAGACTCTTTCAAGCGATCCAGGCAAGCTTTGAAGGATGAAGCGGGCGTTTTTGGCGGTTTGGGCCAGAAGAGGGCCGAAGTTGATGCGAAGAAGCTGGCGGAGAAGGTGCAGGAGCTCATGGCTGTCGTCAAGAGGGAGACTCCCTTGGTTCATCAGGTGGGTGCATGCGTGATCAGTTACCGCACCTTGCGATGTTATCAAGTCTATGACATCGGAGGATACACCCTGTCACAGTTCCTGTTTATAACTGGATAGCTGACTATCACGCTACTCGATACCCCTTGCAGATGACCAATACTGTCGTTGTCAACGACTCGGCCAACGTTACGCTCGCTGTCGGTGCTTCGCCAATCATGTCGACCCATCCTCGAGACGTACACGATCTCTCTCCTGCTATCGGAGCGCTCCTGATCAACTTTGGGTGAGTCCAGCGTCTATTCTACTGTTGGTCAACTGAACCGAGCCCGGTGCTCCTCTCCGGCCAGAGGCTGTTCGGAACCAATTGGATCTGCTAATCTCACTCATTATCTTTTGCTTCGACCGAATAGCACAATCGGGGATAAAGAAGGCATGAAAGTCGCTGGTCGACAAGCCAACGTCAATCGCAAGCCTTTGATCTTCGACCCCGTTGCCATCGGTGCTACCTCGTACCGTCGCGAAATCTCGGAGGGTGAGTGGAACGGTCTTACGGTGTGGCTCATCTGCAGTCCTTCTATACTCGTGCCAGTGATGCTTCTCGAGTAAATGCTTAGCCTACCTACGCCTTCGGGTCTGTGTTGCACCTTTCAGAGCTGCTCGCTCATTGGCAGCCGACCATCATCAAAGGCAATGCAGCGGAAATCGGAGCCATGGCAAAATCGACCGAAGTGGCTAGTAGGGGTGTTGATTCTGTGGGAAGTGGATTTGCGGATCCTGGAGCTGTTGTGAAAGCGCTTGCGAGGAAGCGAGGTGAGCGATGATTTCTATACGAAACATATCATCAGGACCCTCATAATGGCATGGTCATTATCTGGCTATGTTCCAATGCGGCAACAGCCGTCGACTCCCTTCCCCGACCATCTTTTACACAGCCGTGTAGGTGTAACGCCATCTGCTGACTCCTCTGACTTCGATTGTTTATGCGTTTTCGTCTCCCTCCGTAGCCGCCATTATCGTCCTGACCGGCGAGAAGGACTACATTTCAGACGGTTCCGTCGTCATCAAGATCTCGAACGGAAGTCATCTCCTCGAACGCATCACCGGATCAGGGTGTCAAGCAGGCTCGTTGATTGGGTGTTTCGCCGCTGCCGCTAGGCTGGATTACCTCGCCAAGAACGAGACCAAGTTCGAAGATGACTCGCAGCTTGTTCAGGGTGATATGCTGCTCGCCGCTGTTGCTGGGTGAGTGGAGACGAGGTTTCTCGTCTCGAGAGCGGGTCCTTCGCCACACATCCTCCTACTGCTTTGTCTGACTCCGAAGGAGAAGCCCTTAATGACGATGTTCTTCCATGGGATACTTGCTGATCCGATCTTACGCTGCTCGTAGTATCCTCGTATACACCGTCGCCTCAGAGGTAGCCGCCGCGAGACCCGATGTGAAAGGGCCAGGCACATTCCGAGCAGCGTTGATTGACGAGCTTTACAATCTCACGCCAGATGTGGTGGCCGAGAAGGCGAAACTCGAGATCTTGTAAGGGTTCGTTGTGAAAGCTTCCCAAGGTTAGAAGATTAGATGAGGTCATGGTCGTGTCTTCCTGACAATGTCCACTACCAGCGTGTCGACCATGGCTGTGTACGGACTTACATGCATACTCACACTCAGTGTATGATACAGCTGCCGGATATATCCTGCGCCTCACTCGCTACCTCGGAACCTGCTTAAGGATCTGCCGAAGAGACTATGGAGACCCCTAGCGTTCCCCTCAGTCTCGCCCGTTTTTGCATCGCACAAAGTACCATTTTTGATTGTGGTCTCCCATTCGGCCCTCTCTTCAGCTGGCATACCAGCCAGCCTGTCAGCGAACTCTCGAGTATATCGATCCAGGTCCTTCTGTCTCTCTAGGCGATGGACGTCGCTCAATGATTCGGTCTCGAGGGATCGCTGGATATATTCGATGGCTGTGATCACGCTTCTGAGGCGGGTTTTCTGTGCCTCGGGCCCGAAGATCTGGTGCGCCTGCGCCCGGGCCTCGGCATCAGTCTGATCTGTTTCGAAGCGGTCATCGAAAGCCTGGTTATGAGCGTCAGAGTCACGAGTGCCTGAAGGACCGGCGACGGTGGCAATCTCACCCCTACTTAAGGACGGATGAATTGTGTCGCGAGCACGATGAAGAGAGGACAGACTGCTGAATGTCTGACCGTTTGGGCTTCGATTGCCGGAGTGAGTGGTGACTGTCAGCTCGATATCACCTGGTTGATGTCCGTAACTTGACATGTTGAGTGTAATATATCGATGTTATTGACTCCCCTCCTAGAGAAGTGTGGCGGCAGAGGTATATATATATATATATATATATATATATATATACTGTGCTGTACGCTTCTTTGCCACCATGAAGTGGTTCAGATCCTTAGGGGGGTTCAAAGTATGACCCAATCCAGTGCATCATATGCATAACCTATTTGACGATCAGACAAAGGGTGTGACTTGCTTCTGATTTGGCGCTCCGCTCACTCATCCTACGGACTGCGTCCGACCCATGCCTTCCTAACATCGGTCCGTCGAACCTGCATGCCTTATGCTGCGCAGTATGTCTCCATAGCGTGCAGTACGTGTCATATCTACTATGAACCGCTGAACCCCATCTTCGACCAGAGACTCCGTTTCTTGGCACCGGTACTCTCAGGCTCTGCCGACTCCCAAATCGAGCGCTCGGCCTCACGCCTCCCCTCGTCAGTCATTCTCTCCAGACAACTCGCCAAATCCACAGTGGTCCGTTCCAGGACATCTTGCCAAATCGCTTGACTGGTATAGTCCGGCTCTGGATCCGTGCCTTCTTCTCGGAGGCGGCGTTGTGCTTTCTTTATCGTCTGTACGAATTCACTCGCTCGTTTGCTTTCGAGCTCGTCTCGCAGTTTGAGGACGTCGGTGTCTGTAACTGTGGGCTGGTGGAACGTGTGTTGGGCTTGCCTCGACGACGTCGTCGCGATGTCGTCATCCGTAGCAGTAGCCGCTGATACTGCTGTTCCTGTGGCAGAAGGGTTGCCTGAGCCTGGGCCAGCCCGAGTCCGAGTAGTCCGAGTCATCGGATTAGAAGAGGTGGTTGCCGCCGTTCGAGTGCTTGGAACACTCGGGTGACCCTCAAATCGGGTACTCTGTTGTCCGCCAGCTGACATCTGTATATCCTATACACGAGTACTGCACTCGTAATGACTCTGAGGACCTGAAACTGGCAGCTTCCGACTATAATGTATGATCCGAGGGAGATCGCACTGATGTATATATGTGTAAGATAACAAGTCACAAAGTGTCGCGGGGAAGTAAGGGAAGAAAATGTACTTGGCGTTTCCGCACGATCGGTTGGACACAACACACAGTACTGTACATGCATCGTAGAAAACGTACACGAGTGCGTGTCCTGTAGTATGAGCACGCGAGGCGAGTCCGAGTGCAGCTCGTCGTGAATGGATCCTCGAGCGAGCGTAAGACTCTGCCTCTCAAATTAGCATCCTTTGTCTCGCTCGTCGCCTCGGAGCTACACGCATAACCTCTGGTATGGAAGAACATCCCCGGGCAGTTCCTCGATCCGTACGAGTAGCGATATATGCGCTCTTTATTCGTGTGCTGCATCATATCTCACACTAAAATAACATGACGTCCGTTCACGAATACAGTACATGAACGCCTAGCCACTCAGCCGGATGACTTGCCCGAACAAGGATCGCAGAGCAAGCTGCTCCTTCCAGCGGAATGATCCGTCGTCCCCCCATCTTTCAACTTGGCGGTCCATCTCTCCAGCTCACCCTTGTAATACCTCTGACTCTCTTCCCACATAGCCCTATCCTCCTGCGTCTGTCCTTCGGTACCGAGGTGGTTTATTGCGCTCTGCACCCCGACTTGGCATTGCTGAATCCTGAAGTCGATCATCTTGCGAGACTCGCTCCAGGTGCCATCGTCAGGGTCTTGGAGGCGGGTGACATTCAACCCTGTAGCAAGAGCACCGTGACTACCAGTGCGAGTACGGGGATTACGATGAGCGGAGGATGCGCCTGTGGGGCTTAATGAAGATGGTATACCAACCGAAGGTCCCGTCCTGACACTGGTCTCGGTACCAGCTCCAGCTCCGGTAATGTTCGACCTTACTTGTGTGGTCAAGGGCGCTTTCATCGGTTGGAGACCAATCACCTCGATGGCGTCAGGGTCTGGCTCCTGAGGTTCAGTCATGGTGTATCGTATTGTAAGGGAAACGGCAAACAAGGCTGGCAGTGTGTATTGATATGCTGATCAACAGCAGGAGGAGTAAAATTCAGGGTTCATTGAGCGTGCCGTCCAATGCCTCCAGCGGCCTTCAGCTTTTTGTAGCTCGAGTCAGTGACTGGGTCTTCGGATGCACAAAGGATCTTACTGTACGTATCGAATCTGAAGGACAAGCGTAAGTTTTGCCAACCAGCTGGTGAAGACCTGCCTGCTCGATGCACGAAGGCGTCATCTAATTGCACAATGAAGGGGTTCTGCTGGCTTCGTTCGTTGCACAGCGCGAGGAATGTCTTCCAGAGTCCCTAAGCTTAGTGAATGAGTGAGCGAGTGAGCAAGGCAAGACTGCCACAAGACCGTTTTACGTTGCGCTACTATGCACATGTGCCACATCCGGCTGATACACTTACCCGAAGTAGGAATTGAGAACCCCTTCCTGTCACTGATAACGTTTTCAGTCGTCAGAACCCCTGGTTAAGGTACAGGCGGCGACAGCGTCAGCGGTAGCGATGCCGGTCTGAGCCTGGGTCATGAAATGAGGAGCTCGAGGGCCGGGGTGACGAGTGATCATTACATAGACCATCCGCTCAGGGATAGTATCGAGTGCGGGATGGTTTGTACATTAGCAAGTGTAACAGAGGACCCTCGCGTTTTGGTAACGGGTACAGGTTAACCCGGGGTCCGTTTCGCTGTCATTTTTGCCAAGCACGACCCGGACGACCGCGAGTTTCTGGTAGTAGCGGATGCTCTAGAGGCTTTTGCGTCCAAAATAGTGTCTCACTATCCGGGACACTTGTCATACCCAGATCACTCATGCACTGTACGCTCTCGTTTCCGGCAGCCAGCGAGACGATGCGATTTTAGTGCAGGGACTGTTGTGTACAAAGTCCCATCAATTTGCCGTAGACTGGTCAATCGGGGATTACCTCACATTACAAAACGCCTAACGGTGTAACCTAATCAGGTGATTAGAAAATATCTACTAATGTTGACATATACAAAATGAAAATGAATCAATGCAAACACGCGACAAACGGGTACACAACAAGCAATAACCTATGTGACTGATGTGACTTGACTACACTGTACGCTGTACGCTGTGTACGCTGTGTACGCTGTGTACGCTGTGATCCCCTTTCTTTCATGCGTAAACTGTCTAAACTGCCTGTCCACTGTCAACCAACCTTAGCTTTGACACCTCTTTCAATTCATTTCACAGGTCGATCTTCCCCGCATCCCTTTTCAAAGCACTCACTCATCCACTTATACCCAGCATCGATCATCCTAGTCCTGTGACTGATCTCTGACACGCACGACCAGCTCGAAAAAAGGGGGCAAACAACACAAAGCACAAAGTATGGCGTCGATAGGCGGGACCGAAAGCAGCGTCAATAAACCCACTTCTACGTCTCAATCGCAGTCTCAGCCTAAGACAACCAACGTTGAATCAACATCCAAGACTACATACAATCCTAACATCTCTCACGAACCGTCAGCAGTAGGGTCATCGTCTGTGCCACCAGCATCATCGACAACAACAACAACACATATCTTATCTCCTTCTGGTCCTCTTTCGTCATCAGCAGATACACAATCACACACCATCCCATCACCACTACCACCTCCTGCTGTGACCATCACTCCCGCGTCACCAGGATCAACGCCCGTATCGACCGACACTGCTCGACTCGCCAACCCGATTGAGCCGCCTACTGCAACCGCTTCTACCACGATGAAAGAGAAGGGCAACCAGCCGACCGATTCCGAGATAGCTCTGCTCTCAAAGCAGAACCAAGCTACCAACAACACGAACGGCATTAGCGCGGGAACATCATCAACTGGTACCAGCTCGAATGGAGAGCCAAGCAAGGGGAGCTCATTGACGAACTTGACTAGGCGTCTGTCCGGAAGAGGAGGGGCAAAGGACTCAAAGGCACCCGAGGCTGCTGGATCGACGACCATAGCGAGCGACAATGAAGCATCAAAGGAGAAGCCATCGATCACTACGCCCGCAACCACCGCCAAAACATCCATCCCCGACTCGAGACAACCAGCCTCCTCCGCGTCAAAACCCGCTGCTGCATCAAGTTCAACTCAACGAGCATCGCAGAAGAAGAAGAAAAAACGGAAAGGTCTTGCCGGGTTCTTGCTTACGCTCGGATGTTTGTCAGCAGATGAATTTGAGGAGGATCCTAAGAAGGTGAAGGCTACACAAACGACTCAGAAGCCAGGAACGTCGGTGACTACTGCATCCGCGACAGCGAAGACGACGTCGACCCCTACGACGAAGAAAGTGGACGAGATACCCACAGTGGCCGTGAGCTCGGGCCATCAGGCGGATGCGACTGCTACTACCGGGACGACTCTTGTCGATGCCGCTGCGGAGGGAGACAAGGGAGACAAGGTTGCGGATAAGGCTATCAAGCCCAAAGAGGAGGTCGTCGTTGCTCCTGCTGAACCTCACACGCTGCCTGTGGATGAGGTGAGTTGATTCCTTTATCCAACTTCGCCTATGCGCTCCGAGCTGACACTGCGATTAACAATTAGACTGCCGGGGTAACGTCCTCCGCTGTGCAAGCACCTGGAGGTGGATCGGCTCTTCTCGGAACCCCAACGAAACTGCATCCTCACCGACAAGACTCGGAGCACGCTGCTCCTTCGTCATCCGCCGAGGCCGAGCGCACTGAAACGAGCGGCGGATACACCGATATCAGCAATTCCGATATAGTAGACGAGAGCACAGGCGCGGCACATGAAGATGGTGTTGATGAATATGGGTTGGAGGAAGATGACGAGGAGGATGAAGAGGACAGGCTGATTGAGCAAGGTGGCATGGGTATCCCTCTTGACGAGGTGAGTAGGGTGGCGGCTGGGTCACGTTACATTGCGACGTGATCGATGCTGACGAGATACCTGACTGTTATATAGAACGGACACCCTGCTCCCCTCCTTCCACCTATCTTGAAGGAGCATCACGGCAGGAAGTGCCTCGTCCTCGATCTTGACGAGACTCTGCTGCATAGTAGCTTCAAGGTGCCTTAGATTCGGCTTCTGTTAACACTGGAAACCAGATGGCTGACATTCCGCTCCCACCAGTCTCTTCCCTCTGCAGACTACATCGTACCTGTCGAGATCGAGTCTCAGATCCACAATGTATATGTAATCAAGCGACCCGGTGTGGATCACTTCCTCAAGGAAATGGGCAAGATTTACGAAATCGTCGTCTTCACCGCGAGTTTGTCGAAAGTGAGTTGGTGGCCTGGACGACTTTTGAGCGAGAAAAGGCAGTGATTGATTCGCTGTACATTGCAGTACGCCGACCCCGTGCTCGATATGCTTGACACGCACCGTGTCGTTACTCACCGTCTATTCCGAGAAAGCTGCTACAACCACAAAGGCAACTACGTCAAGGTGAGCAGCAGCGATTATTTGGACGAGACATCTCGAGCCTCTCCCGATCACTGTTATGCTAACTCAGGTCGCTTGGCCCTTAGGACCTATCACAACTCGGTCGGAGCATCGATACATCCATCATCATCGACAACTCGCCTGCATCATACATCTTCCATCCCAACAACGCTGTTCCCGTCTCAACGTGGTTCAACGACCCTCACGACACCGAGTTGACCGACTTGTGCCCCTTCTTGACGGATCTCGCAACTGTCGACGACGTACGAGGTGTGCTCGATGGCCGACTATTTTAAGGTCTCTCTGAATATCCCTTTCGCACATCGCATCGCCTGACCAGTGCTCCTCACCATCTCGGCCTCCATTCAAGAAGAATCCGCTCGTGAACGGAAATTAACACATGACGCTGTGACACTGTCACCTCTAATAATCATTCACACCATATCTTAGGTGGTGAATCGCGAATCGGGCCATTTTCAGTCACTCTCTGTACCGACATAAAATCGATTCACGGCCGATCCGAAGCATAGACTCCTCCTCTTATCTCCTTCCTTACTACTTGGTCTAATTCGATACGATTACTATAACCCCGCCAAGTCGAGTCAAGACAAGATTAAAGCCGAGCATGGTCTCTGACAGCGATATGACACGACAAGTCACCGATCGCCTTGTAATCAGTAAATCTGCTGTCAACACAGCATACGTCCTTTTCTAGATCACCGTCGTCCTTCCATCTGCTAGTCGCTTCGCTCCCGGTCCCGGTCCCGCTTCCGCATACGTGATCCATGTATACCCAGTATAGCATTGCTTCTTGTTCTTATCGTATCGTACAGTACCCTCAAGTCTCCTCGTAATCTCCTCACATACATACATATATACCCATCGACGACACACGCTTTTCCTCGACCTTTCTGTTATCACTCAGCAATTTCTTTCCTGCTTCCTCTATCAGTTTCAATCGCTCCTTGACTCATTGACTGGCTTGTATATACATACGTATGGAATATGAAATGAACATGTCTGTACATTGTGTGGCTGCGTTTATGTCCGTGCCTGCGGACAGCTGTCTGTGCGCGTGACTGTCTGCCTTCTGCATATAGATCATAGGTTCAATCCGGTATGGTTGGAATCGTTCTGATTGATGCCCAGCTTACAGTACCAGCTTGTTTGGCGGTTCACAGATAGATGATAGTATATTGCACAATCATGCATGATACGAGTATTGCCATTCTATATTTACATACAGCGCCATACGACCGCAACTACAAGTATATCGTACCGAAGAATGGGTAGAGCATTGGTCCATACTGTCTGAGTGACACACGGCGGTTGAACGCGTCTTTCGTGTGTGTTGTGTAGATCTCCCGTCATCGATCGTCTGAGCGCTATGCTTCCCCTCGCTCCAGCGTGCTTAATTGTCCGTTCCATATCAACCATAGTACAATATCGCCTCATTGTCCTAGCCTATACTGGCGGCGTGACCTGACTTGGGCTGGGGCAATCACTCGATTTGATTATGGGTCCACATTGTGATGTTTTATGTCTTCTTACCTCTCGAGCTGGTGCGCCGCGTTGCAAGATGTCGATGGTCACTTCCCTTGATTTGGATCGGTCCTTGTGTTGTAGACATCCAGCCGATTGATGGTATTGGCGATCATGTTTACAACTCGACTGTCATCGATCGATCGATCCCTCGCTATTCGTTCCGCCGTATGTCGTATTTCGTTCATGAAGTTGGTCCTACATTACACCGGTCGCATCGTAATATACATCGTCCGCCATCGATACATGGGCAGGTTGATGTCGTTTCAAATTAAGAACGGCCGAACAACGAGGGGAAAGGCATTTCTTTCGTAGGTTGGAGCCTGGCCGAAGTAAACAAATGTAATGCAATCATCTTAGCTGAGTTGTGACTAGGTGAACGATCCTCACATTTGAATATTGAAAGGGAGAGGTTGAGATATGAACCTCGCGTCTGGGAGAAAGGGCTTCCGCAAAGCAGTGATCATGGCGAACGCAACGTGACGGTCCACTCACCAGTTCTTCTCGTCGTACACGAATCCTTTGCCACCCTCAATCATGTGGAAAGTGTAAATCAACCTCGATTTGTCCGATGGGTTAGGCGGCGACTTGTGCATCACGCTCCCTACGACGGTATCCCCCATTCTGTCAGTACTGATAGCTGAGAGCAAACATAGATCGATCGGAGCAGGTCTGCCTGTAGCAGTACGATGCAGATACACAAGGTGTACCAATGTCAGCCTCGCTCACTCACCATGGATCAAGACCAGAGTTCCAGCAGGACAAGCAGCTTCCTTCCACCCGTCCATCTCGTCCCATTTCTCCTCGTTCGGTTCGACACCCTCGACGTCGATAAAGGTAGTGCCCTTCCCAGAAGGGTGTCGGACGAAGCGCTGATGGGTTCGCGAGATCTTGTGAGAGCCCGGAAGGAAGGACTATGGAACGGAGAGTAGGAGCCGTGCGGGAATCACGAGGAAGACCAGACACCAGGTCATATACGTCAGCGGAGGCCTCGCTACGACATGTGCGAATGGGCCGTTATTCAGCGGCGGATCAATGATGAGATATTTTCTGTCTGCTGCAGATGTTCACAACGCACGCACCAGACAGCCGTTCTGAGGCGTACACTCCTCCAAGGCGATCCATGCGCCGATAGCACTGGGAGGGTCAGTGTAAAGGAAGGTCGAGTCATTGTGACAGGGGACTGCGCGCTCGAAGGCAATATAGTTTGATAACGTCAGCTACTGCACGACTGGTCTATTACACTTTCCTCTTGATGTCGCAAAAGGAGTGGCAAGAGAACGATCGGATGTTGTTCGAGCACTGCATCATGAGGCCAGCTACATCTGCGCAGAATCAGGAGCGAGGACGAACAGCGATACATGTGACCTCAATGGCATTGCCCGTAATTTAGATGGGGTCCACCGTGACCAACATGAAACAACTCACCCACACCGCCAATTCTAGGCTGTTTACAAATCACCATACTCTGCAACACCCTCGGATCCTCCTGCTCCCCCAGATCTTTGGCGACCTGTCGCATCCTCTCGTTCTCGAGAGTGTATTTCCTGAAGACAGGATTGAGCACGGCAAGAGCGTGGCCGATCTTGTTAATGCTCTGCGCGGGCGGAACGAGGAGTTGGGAAGGGGAGGAGTCGGTAGCTGGCGAAAGGGAGGAAGGTTCGAGGAAGTATCCGATCTATGAGGGGAAACAGCAGAAAATCGTCATGACATAAGCTTCTTCCTTGATGATCTCCTGTTTTACAATAGATAAACAGAGGATAGGGTTCTCTCGTCTCAGCTCACGTCAGCTGCCAGCTTGCTCTGGCTCCTCGGATCCCGGTCTCCGAAACCAGCATGGGATCGAGCGTACGAGAGCAGAGAATCACGCACCTTGTCACCGGAGTTCAGGAAGTAGTCATCGCCTACATGCTCGCCATCGGCAGCGGTCTTGAAAGTGGTCTAGCGGGATCAACAGGTTATTGATCACGATCTCTCGTCAGCTACACGCTCTCACACTCATGCTCAATCACCGCACGAAAGGGTAGCTTTATCTTCGGTGTCCAGCTCGTCTGATATGCAGAGCTGACTGCGATTCACACAGTATTCATGCGAATGACTCCCGATGTGTGCCGGATTGGAGTGGATGCACCGCGACAAGGCTGGGTAAGCTTCATTGGACTCACCATCGGATGACTGGTCGGATCAAACTCGTCCAACAACCTCCTCGCTTCACCCAGCATCTCCGCCGTCTCCTCATCGCTGAAGAAAGAGGGAACGATGAGGTACCCTTCCTCCTTCCATCTAGTCAACTGCTCTTCAGATAAGAGATCCATGGTGTACTATCGTATCGAATCGAAACTGACGTCAGGTTATGATAATGTAGGGTTGATGGATTGGCAAGCCAAGCTCAATCGAAACAAGTGGGAATAAGGGTTCTCGATTATCTTAGAATGCGACCCAGAGGGAAGACGTAAGGTGACGATGGGATGCTTGCTGTCATCCACTTGAAACGCTACGAGGAAGAACAAAATGATGAGAGAACAGAGTGAACAGAGTGAACAGAGTGAACAGAGCGAAGACAAACACTATCGACGGGTACACTTGCTACACTTGCTTATCGTTATCGTGTATAGAGCGAACAGAGTACCCGAAAAATCCGGAGACAATCAGATCTATTCGACGCGCCTTGCTTGTTATGTTAATACGGCTCGAAGACCGGCAGTTCCACCTCTCACTGCATAAACGCCATACATTGACATGGACATGAACGAAGTCTCCAGACTCATGCGGCCTCGGTCTCTGAACATCCACTACCCCCGCCGTTCCTCCTCTTATTCCACGAGCTCCTACGAGGAGCTACAAAAGCTCCAGCGCAGACTCAGAGTCCGAACTCGCTTCATTCAAAAGCGCCACCTCCTCCAAAACACCTTTCCTCTTGTTGAGGGTGGCGTCCAGCTCATCGAATGAACGCGGCAAAAGCCCACTCATGAGTAATGGTGGGAGCGTGATCAAGAAAAGCGATATCCACGAGATCTGTCGACCTAATAATGGGTGTCGAATTGAGTCGAGTACGAGAAGAGCCACCTGTCAAAGCCGAGCACACGGCATGATCAGCAACCCATATAGCGGCTTCGACAACAGGATCACAGTGGAGCATGACATTTTGTCAATCATTGACAAGCGACCAAAATCATGGACTGAGGTCATCCCGCTTCGGGATCGAAGGCAACCGCATACTCGCGCGACTACCCAGACGGACTCACCCAGAAAGAGTGGGACCACAAGCCCGTCCGAAAGCCTGCAGCGAATAGTACATGCGAGTCACGTTGGATCAGCTTCTGGTTCTCGTCAACAGCCCTGCCTGCAGCCCACTGCCGCTCGTCTACGCCTTGTACCAGTTGACGGGGGATGACAACTGAACGTGGGATAAGACACCCTAAGAGCACGGTACTCTACAGTCCACACACCTAGTCTTATGACGAAGCGGTCTGGGGAAATCTACTCACCCCTGCCACCTGGGTAATTGCACTTCCAGTAGCTAGCAATTCTGGGTTGTGGTCGAAGCAGCTCGCATTGAGATTATCGTTCATCCTGTTTCGGCCGTCACCGCGCAACCGATAAATCTTAGCACTGGTTACTTCGTTATCCTCCAGTTCAGGCGATCAAAGAGGACGAGCTACTATTATAGTGTACTTACGGCCAGCCGAACATATGGAGATCATACAACGGCAATTGGATAGCGATCAAAACGAACCAAAACCATATACTCCTTCCCGATCGATCAACTGTCTGCGTGTGATGTCGGCCCGGTTCTACACCAGCTTCACCCGCTCTGGCAGTAGCCTGAAGGACAGGGATCAATAAGCTTTCGAGCGGTAGAGCGGCGAAGACGATGATGAAAGCTGTCCGGAGCGAGAACCGATGAGTGAAACGGGGTAAGACGAGGGGGGTGCATACGATGTAAGTCAATGTGGCGCAGGAGGGGATGATGCCGATAGAGGATACCTGCGGCGTCAGATATGCCATGTTCAGCGACCAATGCTTGTCATGAATCGACCACCATATCGGATATCCATGAGGGGTGCAGGTTAGGTGGTTGAGGAAAGTGTCTGAATTGCAGCTAGCTCCAGGGCAAGCCCCAGTGCCGGCTACGACTCACCGAGAACCCCCATCCGCCCAGCTCGATCGGGGTGTACGTCATCACCGTCAGCATGCCAAAATGAGCGAATACGGCTGCAGGAGTTGAGAGGTCAAAGGATTCAAGCGATCAGCATTTGGAGGAGGAGATATGCTATGTACCTCGGGCCCTGCTCACCGGTCTGGAAAGCTGCACAGCACCCACAGGTGTGCAGGGATCAAGAACATATCAGCTTATTTTATGAGGATTCGAAGGACCTTTCCCATCTGACTGCGCACCCCCTGACAAGCCTAGAGGGATCCAGACGGACTCTGATGGCCCGGACCACGAAAATGTGTCGCCACGTACCGCAGAACACAGTCAGGGAGAGCGCAAAGTAAGGGATCTTCAACGTTGCTCTGATCTTATCTTCAGTGTTTTGCGGACCAACAGAAGGTGGTGCGTCGCCTGCATGACCGGCTGTGCGGGGTCGAATCTGTGGTATGGTTCATGACGACGAATCAAGGAAAACATCCAACTTGTGCCAGTCAGTGGTCCTGTATGATGAGTCCGCAAGGCGACTGGAAGCACCTACATCCTTCAGATTGATCTGACAGATAACGAGGGTGATCGCCTCACTGACGGAGAGAAGGAGATCAGGGCTGTTTGTCAGCTTTCTGGAACTAAAATGGCCAGCGGCTGCCTGGGTGGACAAGGAAGACACAGCAGGAATGCAGTCCAAGTCATACACAATTGGCCCCTCCTAACTCTTGCTGGCTCAAAGCCTGCGGGAAAGGTATCGCAAGAGAAGACGTCACCCACAACCCAGCCACTATCACACAAGGCAACCCGTAAGGCCACTCCCGCCAGATTTCCGCCCGACCCCCAAGGAACCAAGGCAGCCTCCCATACGGACTCGCGAAGAAGCCGCCTATCAATGTCCCTGAAACGTAGCCAAGGTTGAAGACGGGCGAATAGAGGCTGAAGATGAAGGGTCGGTTGGAAGGGTGGGAGGACTCGGTTATCATGATTCGGGATAATACACCGGAAGGGTTGAGGCCGACTGGGGGGATTCATGCAGCGGTCACGATATCAGCGCATGGACGCTGCACAGATTAGATAAGTGACGTTGTGTGATCGAGTGGCAATCACCGGCCATCACCCTTAAGAGATCCTTTCTATTCTCATCGCGGTCTCCGGGACAAGCTGAACTCAAGAACACTCACAGGCAGCTCTCCAAAAGATGATCCACCATACACTTTTTCCAAACCCCACCAACACCGCCGATCCCACAATCCCCGCAAACCCCCAGATCGCGCACCGCTTCCTCCCATGCCGATCGGCCATCTTAGCCCAGAACGGCGCACACACAGCTTCAGTCAACATCAGGCTGCCCTCAGCCAGGCCGGCGTATAAGCCGATCTTGTCTTGGGGTGTGTGGAGAAAGGTGATGTATTCTGTTATGAAAGGGAAGATGAGACCGTATGTCATGGCGTCGGCGGCTCGTAAGAGGAAGAGAGGGATCACGACGGTCCAGTCAACGGGGACGGTGCGGGCCTCGTCGTTATCGTTCGAGCCATCGTCGAACTCATTAGATGGAGGCCTCCCGTTGGTCTCGCGGTCGGCGTATGACGGAGTCATCGAGATGTCCAGTAACAGTTCGTTCGCTGCCGAGTCGTCTCCTCTGCTTGCCATCTTGCCAGGAACTAGTGAGCCGTATATTTAATTGGTCGATGACTTCACGTCGAAGACACTTCTACGTGTCATGCCACACAGCGTCCATTTCGCGAAAAGAACAGTCATCAGCGACCGTTGAGCGCTTTATGGACTGTATGCATAGTGCATAAAGCACATACCTAGTCAGCAGTAAGCAGAAGACACAGTCCCTTGCGATTAGGTCTTGACGCAAGGACGTAGAAAACTGTCTGTGTGTGTGGACCTGTGTGTACGGTTTGTGCACAGACAAGGGGATAGATACCCTCAATCGGAGGTGGGCCGCGGCTAAAGGATAGCTAAATCGTGCTTCTTGGCCCCCGGGTCCAGTACAACGGAATACATGTACAATGCCAACGACAGCGAATAAGACAATTGTTCAATTGCTCACATTGGGCCAATTGATTGATTCGCGTGCTTAACTGTACTCGTACTGTACAAATCGTATGTTACACACGACAATCGCTCGTCCCCTGTACCCTAAGATTCTTCTGCGAGGTGGTTTTGCTCCGCGTTTATCTCGGCCGTTCGGAATAAGGCGAGCTGCCAAGGCGAAGTAGAAACGTTATAACTATCGCTCACAGTGTCGCCCTGCTCAGTCCCCCGGAATACGAGGCTATTCTCTCGTCTTTGGGTTAGACTTCGAGTCGTCTCTGCTTCTCCGCGACGAACAGCTGGCTAACGATCTTAGTCTCAGCTTCACATCGTCGGGACAGCCGTAATCGCTGCCGCTGCCGTAGCTGTAGCGGCGGCATATGTCGCTCTCTTCGGCTCCACCACCTTCGCCTGCGCCTTCACCTCAGGCGCAGTCCGACCCCGGCAGCGATCGGTTGTCTCCTCAATGATGAGCCTCTCAACTTCATCTTCCAGCTCCATCTCCCCTAATACAATCACGTCGTCCTCGACCTCGTCCCCATTGTCATACTTCCCTTTGCCTTCGTCCATTCCCTTTTCAGCGTTCTCAGACCGTCGATGCGAGGGCTGTTGAGATGCCGAAGGGATATGTAACAATTCCCATTCTTCTTCTTCCTCGTCGTCTTCTTCTTCCTCCTCTTCCTCTGATGGTGGTTGTGAGTGGGATTGTAGAGGTACCAAGCCTGGAGTCCCGGGTGTGCCAGACAACAGGGGCGGCGATAGGGTGCGGGTACCACCCACGGCGATGGGCATAGGCACAGGCGCGGCTGCAGCCGACGTTGTCGATTTCGTGGTAGATAAGAGTGATTTCGCCTTGGCTCTGTGCCCACTTGCACTAGTCTCTGCGTCTGTCTCGGGCAAAGCGACGATGGACGGATTAGGGATGAAGTCGAACCCGAGTGTCGTGGCTGTCGTTGCTGCGAACGATATCGGAAACCATTAGTGTTAACAGACATCCACCTGACCGTCCATTGTTTTCCAAGTCGAGCTTGTGCGAGTCACCGACTCTCACTCACCTCGCTTCTCCCTCTTGCCACGCGCTTGTGAGTCTTCAATCAGCCCTTCCAGCCCCACCTCCATCTTCCCTTTACCCGCATCAATACCTTCCTTGCTTGTAACGTCTGCCCCACCAATCACATCACGCTTCTTAAAGTCATTGACCGCAAGAAGCTGATTCTTATTGATCATCTGGACGTTCCTCGTAGCGCCGACAGGTACCGACCTGGCCCTGTCCAGCTCGTTGAGAAGCGTGATCTCCGCCCGCCAGTCCAGCGAGGAAGGGTTCGCTAGGGTCATGCTCTTGCGCGTCAAAGCAGCGGATGCGGGCGATGGCGAAGATGAAACCGAAGCGGAAGCGGGTGATGCGGATCCACGAGCCCGTTGGGGGTGTCGATGTCGGGAGTGGGTGGGGATGGGTCGAGGTGGGATCGGCATGGTGGGTGAGGTTGTATGGGGAGGTGTATCTGGACGAATTAGCAGCGTGGTATGGTATCGGCGCGGAACGACGGGCGACAGCTGAGGTTGGGATAGACGGGAGAGCTGTTCGTGGCTGCCACACACAGACGGTATGCTTGTCCGGAACGGCGAAGCGGGCAGCAAGGGAAGTTGTACGCGATGCAAAGCTAGTCTGCTGGACTTGCGTTGAAAGAGGTGGATGAATAGTTGCAGATTGCACAGCACTATATGAGAGTCCTCGATGTATGTATGAAGCGACACTGATGGTATGCTATCCTCTCGTTTGAGTGAGGACGTGCGAGGTGATGAAAGGAGATGGTAATCTATAGGATGTAAGGCTGATGCCTCGTACAACGGGCGAGGTTCACAAGTGTATTGCCGAGTGTGATTGATTATGCGGACTGATGGGGTAATCTGATTGTTTGTGTGCGTGCGTGAGTGTACGTGTGTCGATCAATAAGCTGATGATGGGGCGCGGGGCGGGGCGGGGCAGAAAGAAAGGAGGAAACGTGTCTCCCTGCCGTATGAGTGCGATGTAATGTAATGTCGACGCGTATGTAACAACACCCAACACGGTGTTGGGGAAAGATGAGGAGCACCTTGAAGAGATAAGGAGCCCGATCCTTATCAACGTTTGAGGTGGCAAACTCGACTGCAGAGCCTAACCAGAACCAAACACAGCTTACAGTGCGGGATGACGTAGTACTCGTACGGGAATGGGGAAAGGTCAAGAGAGGAACCGTGCGCGTCGTACTCGTACTGATCATCAATCATGTCACGCACCCGGAACAGCCGGAAACGCCGGTCTGGGTAACGTGATGATATGACATGGTGGGAGCGCTTCACTACGCTCTTCGCTTTGGCTTGGCAGGAGGTGGTGCCGTTTTCTGCGCGTGAGTTGTGGTAGGGGACTGACACGGTAGCTTTGTTACACCGATGAATATGCAGTCTGGGTATGAACTGGCCGAGGCGATATCGTAGACGAGACTGGTGGACTACTAGAGTGGAACTCATGGCTTCACCAGCGGCGTGGTGGCATAGAGTGCTAAGATGCGGGTATTCGCTTGCATGCTCTGTATCATGTAGTGCTTGTAGTATTCTACCGTTCTATCTAGCTTATACTACCTTTTGACGCCGTTATTGGCCTTTCTTGTGGATTAGAGGGTTCTTCGATCCATGTGCCTATTCATTTCAGCGTGAGCTCAACCTTCCCAGATCTATCGCTACAACACACATCACCCCACGACAACCTTCTTCTTCCTCCCTCGCCATCCCCGCCATACCAGCACTATTCATCGTGTCTGACCCGCCCACCCACTCGCCGTTCACACTGACTCCTGCTTTATTGACCGTTCGTATTTCCGTTCGCCTCTTGAGCCTCCTTGAGCTTGAGAATATGCTCATTCACATAACCCCTCTCCTCCAACTGCGCGACGCTCAAGTACTTTGCACCTTGGATCTTGCCCAAGCAATTCGTTGCGCCGCACGAACAGTCGAATCCTTGCGCCATATCCCATTCGGTAGAGGGGTAGAAGAATGTGATTGCTTCGCCTTCTTTGATTCCCTGTGTGGAGGAGGATCGCGCTCTGACTTCCCACTCTTCGGGGCGGTGAGAGGGGAGGTGAATCTCTGCTGTGGGATTGCAAGAGTGATTCACTGCGAGAGATGTTGGCCGACCACGGTCAGCCTAGTGCTTAACGTGATTGGTCTTGCTTCTCGTCACCCTGTCCAGATTCCGCTAGCCGCAAGGCAAGAACTGGTGATCTGGCCCAGCGGAGCTGAGCGTTCAAATGCAATATACAGACGATAGCAGAAATGGTCGAACAAGGACAGGCGTCGTTGCAACGTATAACACTCACTGAACAGTAGATCCGAGTTCAGCTCCAAGTGATCTCTAGGGCCTGTACCGAACTGCACAGAAGAGTACGCCTTCTCGGGTGCGAGCGAGATGTTGGTGAGCTTGGTGATGCGTTCATCTGGCCCGAAATCCTGTACAAGCAGGTGGGGAAAGAGGCAGTGTCAGCCAACAATGCTGCGAGATACCATTTCCTATTGCGGCTACCTTAGCGCTGCTGAACTCCCCGCTACACCTGAGTGACTCAGGCGATTATCACATCGTGGTCCTACCGCGCTCTCTATGTCGACAGTGACGGTGAGGGGTGGTTATGACAGTGAATTCGAGACTCTGCCTTTTGCTATTACACCAGAACTCACCCGCGAAGCCACTAGCCGACTACTGTACTCCTCCTCATCTCCACCTCCGCTCGAAGCGCTAAACTCGACTCTGAACAAGTCCGGATGCGTAGGCTTGTACGTCTTGCCTCCGTGAGTATTGGCGTGAGTCGGCTTTGTCCATCTCACAGGCGGTTGAAGGGGTAGAGGAGAGAGAGCGGTCGGCATGGTGAGCGAGGATAGCAAGTTCTCCAAAGCAGGAGTCGTAGTCGATATGCAGGTGAGAGCGGAACGAAAGGAGGCCAGTAGCGAGGTCGATATTATACACAGGGGATATGTTATGAGTTGAAGAATAGTGGACGACTGTAAAATGCAGATGCACTCGGCCTTCAGATACGATGTAACTTCGACGAAGGCCCATGGAATGTCCAAGTCCCCCAAGTGCCTATGCCATCCATGCCAGCATCAACCGGCTCGGTTTCGGTTTCGGTACGAGACAATAGCCGGTTCAGATGCCCTCTAATCGTTCACCTGTTTCGGGTAATTCCTATGAACTCATGATTCCGATACAATTCCGAATGGTCGCCGTGGGGCATAACTTGATGACGTGCATGAGTGAAGTGATCGACAGCAGCTTGGTGAGTCGCTGTAGAGCTTAGAGCCGTCAACGTCAACTTGATGATTGGAACGTTTTTGTTTCTTCATCTCGACATCTTCAGAGCATTACCATCCTTTGGGCAAGGGGAAAAAGGTTCCACTGATCGAGGTCCAAGCGAGTCTAGGCGCAGCTAGAAGCTAAAATGCTAACACTTGTGCGCCTGTTGGCTCGGTCGCACTAACCTACCAGCACGACACGGTCGTTGCCTTCTACTTGACACATGTAAAGCTGATAGCAAGCAAAGTCGTTCATGAAACGCAATTCGCAATAATGATCTCTTCTCATCGATCCGGCCGACCCGAAGCGGTTCATGCTCCTCTTCTTGCTGACGAAACTGATGATGCTGCTGCAGCATCGACCTCACGCGCGAGGTGCAATTCATCTCCAAGGGGATCATCACATCTTCTCCTACACGATGGACCCCCTACGAGCGCCGGTCAATCACACGGTGATGCTCACAGCTTTCCCTTCGGATCTCTTACCGATAGCAACGGCGATAGCCCCTACTCCGACACTGCAGACGCTGTGCCGATCGATTGGGCGAGCGTCAAGATGTCATTGGCCTGTACGCAGGGATGGCCGAAGCAGGATTGATGATCACCCAGGCAGCGATGGCGCCGGTGTGGGCTTGGTTGGCGGACAAGTACGGGAGGAAGAGATGCGTCATGTATGGGTTTACGGGGACGGTAATGTCGGCGAGCATGACGGGTTTCGGAAGGAGCGTCTGGTGGATCATCTTCTGGAGGGCTATGTGTGAGTTGGGGGAGAGTGAACAACCAGTGGTCGGCGAACACGTGCCTTCGCGGACACCATGCCTATGTCCCTTGTAGCATGGCCGCTTGACAGATTTCTACTTGCTCCAAGCCGCAGCACCTGAGTCATGAATGAGGCAGCTGACGCGACCTTCAATTTCTTTATGTCTGAAAATCACAACTTCAGTCGGCCTAAGCCCTTCCGACGTCGTCCATCGAGTCATGCTCACAGAGCGCTCTCACCAGTCGAACAGACCACGGATCTTCAGCCTTTGGTCTCCCATATTCAACATCGGCTTTGTCTGCGGTCAATTGATAGGCGGGTTCCTAGCTAGCCCGCATGGTCGATTGCCTTGGATCATGGGAGGTCAGGTCGAGACTTGGAAGAAGTGGCCTTATGGTCTACCATGTGTCGTTGTTGGTACTCTGTGAGTCGAATGAGTGATTGTGTACAAACTGTATGATCATTGCCGATAGCCTTCTGACTGCCGCAATGGACATAAAGAGTGTCGCGGAAGCATTATCCGACTTAGCAGATCGCCCTGTCGAACACGGGAAGATACGGACCACTTGAGGAACAGATGACTGACGAAATGATTGATTGACGCAGCGGATTGATCGCCTTGATCGTGTGCAAGTATATGATCGAAGACGATGTGCGTAGCCTGTGGTCTGGGATGTGGCTCACACGCAGGTCTGGCGTGGGACGACAAGCACAATCGGTCGGACTGACTGCTTACCTCCTGCGACCTTGAACTTGTGAATCATCCCACGTAGGTCCCCTTGGCGTTGAATCAAACGGGCCTTCGAGTCTCGAATAACCTCCAGGCTAGGGTCAGAGCGACATTGCGGATCCCGTTCTTCGTGCGTTCACTGACGGTGTATTGCGGTAGGTTCCGGTCTCTCTTTCTCAACTTCAATGTGTGTGAAAAGGACAACCGGACTGTAACTGGATACTATCGCTTGGGGATGAGTCACCTTTACCACGACGAAGACTTCCCTTTGAGCAGGTAGGCGTGAGAGAACTGCGACTGACTCCGAATGGACCCTTTGCTCTCAAAGCCTTTCAAATAGGTAAGCAGTTCCTTTAGGACACCACCGTCTATATTGCCCACACAATTCTAGGCAATTTGATCCTGGCCATCGGAACCACATTGTGGCTCCACACTGAACATGTGCTGCGGCTGAGACTAGGAGCAGCAGCCATAGGGAAGTCAGCTTGTCAGCTGACTGCAAGAATGCAATGACCCCTCCGTGAGATATAGCTGTGTACGCTCATACTGGCTTCTTGACGGTGATGAGCTACACGTCGATCGAACACGGCGGGTGGGGTCTCTCTGTGAGTGTCTTCTGCTATGCAGACTACCCGACGAGATAGAGTGATCGTCATCGGTGAAGCACACGTTGAGGCGTATGCCAATTCCTCATCTGGTGGAGCGCCGTATACCCGGTGTTTCGAGATCGTACTAAATTGGACTCAACTCAACTTGACAGGTCGCTTCAATCGGGGTCCTGACGTCCTGCCTCCGAACAACCTACATGCTCAGCACACCTCTCCTCCTCCCGCACTTTGTCCGTCGTTTCTCACTTCGCAGGAGATTCCGTATCGCCCTTAGCGCGCTGCCGCTCGAAAGTCTGCTGATCCCCATCTCACAACTTGCCGCTCGCCAAAGCGTCCACGGCCAAGGTAGTGGCGAAGGCAAAGTTCGAAAGCCCCATAGGTTCTGGTTTTGGGTCGTCATGCTGGTGGAGGTGCCGCTATATAATCTGCACATGTTCGCTTGGCCGTGAGTACAGCACAGTGCGGTACCATCTGATTCTCGAGTCAATGGGGGGTTTACGGCCGTAGTATATCACCGAAGGGCGATACTGTAGCGAGTCTTGCAGTACAATACGGCTTGCCGCCTACCGTGTTGTATTTGCTGCTGTCAAGATCCTGACCTGAACTGAGGCGAGATACGACCACTGACTACAGTTTCTTCTGTGCCCTCCGTGCTCGTACTCATAACCGTAATTATCCTTCATCGACTCCGTTGCCGGTCCGGCGATGAACGTATAATCAACGAACGCAGAATCAACGATAACACCAATACCGACTGCTTCGACAACTACCCAGCACTCATCGCTACAGGGAGCGCGATTACCCAGATCACAGGCGTAAGTCGAATCTTCCCTATCCGACTGCCAATATAGATGTGCCGCGCGGACCGTGTTCTGTCATGAAACATCAGAGAGGTTTTGGCGAGAATTTTCTAGACCAAACTCTTCTATCGTCTAAGGCTGATTGAGCATTCCCCCATTCTCGTTCACAGGCGGTCGGTAGGGCAACCGGTCCTGTTCTTTCCGGGTGAGCGAGAGACACTCCCCCCCCCGCCCCCCCCCGTGTACTGAAGCCCTCCTCGCTTCTCTCCACGATCGTCCGTTAACGAATGCGCTTTGAAACCACGTTCCGCGCGCTTGTTTCGTTCTGTTTGTTTTGCTTTGTTTCGCAGCTGGCTATTCTCTTACTCCACGCAATTCGACACGAATTCTCTTGGCCGCCAGATCTCCTGGGTGACTTTGTCTTGCATCACTTTTCCCTCATTCCTCTTGAGCGGGATCTTGTTACCGAGGACGTTGAAGGAAGCGAAGGATGCCTCAGCAACGGAAACCGTGGAAAGGGTCGCGGGGGAATCAAGGAAGTCTGAGGACGAGGAGGGGGAGGATGGAGACGAAGGGACGGCGCTGTTGGGATCGGATCAAGATGAATTTGGAGGTGGAGCCGGAGGGCAAGATGCAGATGAGGGAGAGGGGGAAGGAGCGGCTTCAACACAGACTCGGTTGCGAGGGTGATGCGGCTGTAGACGAGCCGCGCCTTCACCTTGCCTTCGAGATATGGGCAATGGCACGAGCGCTGGGCTTGGAACGAGTCTAGAGCACTATTCACTATTGCACCACCATCTACTCGCATGGTATAGAACAGGTTAACTCCCTCAGCCCCGATCATACCTTGATCCGCCGCCCTCTTAACACCCAAGCCACGCCACAAACTCCCACCGTATACGCTCCCAGAATCATCACCGCCACTCCGTCCCCCACATACATAGTCTCCACACTGACATTGACCAACCCCGTACCGAGGTTCGCAAGTAAGAAGACGAGCAAGCCGTTCTTGTTGATTGCTTCTAATAATGGTGGGGTTGGGTGCTGGGGCAGATAGGTCTCGAGGATGAGGTAGCCTAGGAGGAAGAGCGTGTTGTATGCCGCTATGAAGAGGACGTAGGGTGTGTTTGCCTGAGACGCATAAGGGCATAACATTTCACCGATCATAGCACCGATATCAGTCAGCAAACGAGCAAGCAGGAACTTGGATTTTCACGGGTCTTTCTCAAACGAACGGGGCAACGGAGAGAGGGCAGAGGCAGAAGAGGAAGGGAAGGCATCCTGCCACGGGAAAAGGGGAAGAAAGGGAATGCGACAACGATATCCACCATGGCTCTTAACCAACCCAAGGCACTCACAAATCGCCTCGAGACCTCGCCTCCCATCCATCTCCAGCCCACCAACGCAGTCCACCAAGCAACGCTATACCCAAACAGCTCTAGAACCAACTCTGTCCTCCTTTTCGCATAGTGCTGTTCCCTCCTCCGATCGTATTGCTCATCAGCTCCTCCTCCACCGATCACTCTGTCAATATCGCCACCTTGAGAGATCGATATTGATGCCGAAGCCGATGAAGGAGGCGGTAGAGGTTCCGTGAGTCGTATGATATGTTCGCCCGTGGCTAGACCGACGAGGTAGATAGATATATACCCTGGGAGCGAGGCCAGACCTTCTTTGTTGGCGCCCAGCAGCCCAGGTCGAGCGGGAGAGAGGAGGAAGTCTTGAAGATGGGAGTAGCTCAGCACGAGTTGTTGGGCTGCCAGGGTAGCAGGGACGTGCAAAGTACATTGGACGTCAGATATAGAAGCGTATCAGTGTTTGGTCATGCCAGCCCGGGATGCATTTGTAATGGTACATACGCGGAACTCACCAAGACTGATGCCGGACCCCAATAAACTCCAGTGTATCCAAGCTCTCAATGGTCTTACCAAGACTCCAAAGATAGGTAACAAGCCAATCGTGAAGAAGAAGTTCCAATGCACGCCATACTCCGTGACGTGTTCTGGGTACTCGGTGCCTTTGACCATGATCACTCTCACCAGGCCCAAAGCGAGAGTCGGAGCTGATTTTCGGAGTGCCCGCAGGACTTCTGAGAGGAGAAAAGGCGCAGGTCGCTCGACGTTCTGATGCAGGGCTCGGGTGCGATGTTGACGTTGGTAGTGATTGAGGTTGGCATATGTCTGAGAGGCAGGGGAGTCCGGACGAGATAATGACTTGACGGATATGAGGCCTAACGAGAATACGAATGATCCCACGCCTACATCCATCTACAGACCGTATCAGTCCGGGCGCGGGCGCCATCAGTCACACATGGATGCTTGCAGGAACATGCTCCGATGATTGTAACAGAGCTTACCAGGCTTGTACCAAAACTTTCGCATTTCCCTAACCACCTTGGAAATACAGGGAAGTCCACCGCCAATATGCATATCGAAGTGAGAAGCATCATATGCGCTCTGTATATCGATAAGAACGGTAATCGATCCTTCTTCCCATTCTCGTCATCTCCGTCTGCTGAGCCGGTGTTGGAGATTTGTCTGCCCCTGTTGGTTCGAGAGGGGTAAGCAGAGCTCGTGGTGCTCATAGTCGAGGTTTCTGGGAAGGGGGGTGTAGGTAGTATGTCAACCATGTGCGCTTCAGGACTCGGCTGAGGCGTTATCCTCCTCCTGTTCATCGTTCCCGCTACACTGGCGTTGTTGAACGGATCATCGACCGAAAGCGAGCTGGGCGAGTTCAGACTCGGAGTAGTGGGCGTCGACGAGCTCGATGAAGGGGACAGCGCATGGGCAGTCGCAGAGGTGAAAGCTACCTGTTGCTGAGAAGGAAGCTTGATAGGTGTGTTCTTGGATGAAGTGGGCGCCGAAGGAGGTTGAGATGGTTCTTCGTCCGAGTCCGATTCGTCCAACCATGAGCCAGCGGACTTCTTGACCGCCTTGCCGCCTCCGTATCGCCTTCTAGTATTGCTGCCACTGCCTGACGCCGACGGCGAGATAATAAAAGCGAATATCGAGAGGACAACAACAGTCAGATTGAGAGTGTAAGGTGAGTTGGAGAATGTCGTTACGCTCAACAATAGCGGGAGGGCCGAAGTGAGGTAGTCCAACGTGAATGATGGCCTGAATCGCGGTGCTGCGAATGCGTAGAGAGCGTAGGACGTCTGTGCCGTTCCGCGCAAGGTGATTTCACGACATTGTCAGCTTTCACAGCGGCCAAATGCCAGGTGCCAGTACCGTGGGGTATACCGGCTGACAGCATAATGAAGGAGTCACCCACCCATGCTACCAAGCTCACGGAGAGGATGGTCGAGATGGACGACCCAGCATTGTCGGCATGGAAGGCCTCTTTGGCCGTTTTGTAGTCGTAATTTGACATGGTGTATTCCGAGTAGGACCGGTGCCTAAAGCATCATGTCGCTGTCTTGGGCCTCATCTAAAGTGTAGGGTTTCGCTGCACTCGGTCTTGATTACTGTTCTAGCTACTCGCTTCAGCTTCAGCACGGAGACATTCGTCGTTCATGACGCGCTATGGTCATCCTCCACCACTCGACGCGCTGCTTAGCCGAAGCCTATATCGGCGATGTCCGCTGAACGAAGGAAGGGGGGCGCCACAACAAGCAAAACACCGTCAATTCCAGATGATGGTGGTGCGAGGGGTGGAGGTGGCGGGATCAGATCAATATGTACACTCAAATCGACTTAGCCATAAAAAGGGCGAATCGAGACTCAATATGAACTGTGCGACTTGTCCTATTTTCGCGTTTGTCGCTCGTTTACTTAACGTGTTGATGCGTATAAGCGTAAGCGTACGGCCTCAACTCCAACCGTATAAACACCTGTATATTCCTATAAATCGTACCTTATATCTTAGTCGCCCTTGTGAGACCTTCCTCGCACCCCTTCCTCCTACCACTGCATTGCGTCCCTTGCATTGTACCGCCTCGTCTACTGCGTCGCCTAGCTCTGCATATATCCGTGAAATCGAAAGCGAAAACCGATATCGACGCGCCCATATCACTGCAAAAGCAATGTCGGCCCCATCTCATGCCGCGGACGGCATGGCCGTCGTAGCGCCCAACTTTGAGTCAACGCCCTCGACGCTCGTCACGCATGCTCCTCAAGTCGATGAGGATATGAGCTCGAGCGAGGATGAGAAGCCGCTGTTGAAGCGGAAAAACACAACTACAGCGAATGGCAATGGCAATGGAAATGGGAATCAGCAAAGTGGAGGTGCTAGTAGTAGCGAGGACGAGAAACCGTTGGTGAGTATCGGCGTTTGGAGCGATCGATTGTGGGCGGCACTTTCTACAGCTCCTGGTTGAGACACGTCGTTCAGAGCTGTCGACGTATCTGCTCGTGAGGACGATTGTGCTTACGAGAGATACCTTGGTGCGATCAGAGCAAGAAGCCTCGAGTGTCAAATGGCGCCGCGAACAAGAAGAGACGCGTGGTTGCAAGCGATAGTGACGAGAGCGACGCTGGACCGTCTGTGAAGAAGGAGCCCGAGCCGACTGTAAGCATATCGAATCTGATCAAGAGGCAATGCGAAGGGTGACTGATGTGCTCCGACCCATGCAGCCTAAAAAAGTCAACGGAACGGCCAAGCCTCGATCGTCCAATGCGAGCGCCAAGAAGGCGCCACCTCCCTCTGATTCCGATCTTTCGGATTCGGAAGACGAAAAGCCCCTTGCTAAGAAGGCCGCCACCAATGGCAAGCCGGCGTCAAAGGCTAAGCCCAAGAAGAAAGCAGTTTCAAGCGATGAAGAATCGCCTAATTCGGAACCATCATCATCGGAAGACGAGAAACCGCTAGCCAAGAAGAAGGCTCCAGCAGCTAAGCCTAGGACAAGCTCCGCTTCAGCTTCGGCGGCGTCAAGGAAGAAGGTTAAGGCGGAGGTTAAGAGTGAAGATGAGGATGACGTACCTCTCGCGAAGGGCAAGGGGAAGGCCGCGGATAAGAAGCCGGCGGTGAAGAAGGAGAAGAAGGTGAAGCAAGAGTGAGTGCAAGTGTTGAAACGGAAGGATTTGTGGGCTATCAGACTGATGATGTATGGTGGCTTCCGACGGTCTGTAGGGATGACGAGGAGGATGACTCGTACAAATGGTGGGAGCAAGATGCGAATGGCGACGGATCAGTCAAGTGGACTACCCTTGAGCACAACGCGGTGTTGTTCCCACCTCCATACGTGCCACTGCCCAAGAACGTCAAAATGAAGTATGACGGTAGGTCGGGTTTTCCGAACATTCCCTAATCTGCTATCTTCTTATTCTGGTTGTCAACAACCACCATACTGGGATTATGAGTTGAATATGTTCTGCTTTCTGTTTGTATTCAGGCGTTCCCCTTACTCTTCCTCCCGAATCTGAGGAAGTAGCCGGTTTCTTCGGTGCAATGATCGAGACAGACCACGCTGCCGACGCCAAATTCAGAGAGAACTTCTTCAAGGACTTCAAGGCTGTTTTGGATCAGTACCCACCGAAGGAAAACGTGAAAGTGAAGAGCTTGGACAAGTGCGATTTCAGGCCCATGTTTGAGCATTTCGAGCGGGAGAAGGAGAAGAAGAAGGCTATGACTAAAGATGAGAAGAAGGCGTGAGTACCGTTGCTTCACCTGCGTCTCTCCATTTTCAGCGTATCGCCCCTTCCACCATCACTGCCGACGACATCGGGGAAGTGTCATTGGCGAGGTTTTCTGTGCAATCATATTGATACGTGTCACAATTCGACCCATAGCATCAAAGAAGCCAAAGACAAGATGGAGGCACCATACATATACGCTACCGTTGACGGCCGAAAAGAAAAATTGGGCAACTTCAGAGCGGAGCCTCCAGGATTATTCAGAGGTCGAGGCGAACACCCCAAGAAAGGAACACTCAAGGTGAGCTGAACGGACAGTTGAATCCGTTACTTGGTCTCAAGCTGATATGCGTGACCATCGTAGCACCGACTTCGTCCTGAGGACATCATCATCAACATCGGCAAGGAGGCGCCCATACCCAAACCGAATATTCCCGGTGAATGGAAGGGAGTGAGTGAACACATACTTCATGATTGGTTGGTGGGACACTTTACTGACGCATTGAAATTCAGATCCAACATGACAATACCGTTACGTGGCTCGCCCACTGGAAGGAGAATGTCAATGGAAATGCCAAATATGTCTTCCTTTCGGCTGGTTCATCGTGGAAGGGTCAGAGTGATCGAGCGAAGTTCGAGAAGGCGCGAGAATTGATCGTGAGCATACTTTGACGTCGATATGTGAGCTGCTATTGACGTTGGTCGGAACGCAGAAACATGTCGATAAGATCCGAAAAGACTACACCGCCGATCTCAAGTCCAAGGTCATGGCGGACAGACAACGAGCGACCGCTCTGTACTTTATCGACAGATTAGCCCTCCGAGCGGGTAATGAGAAGGGCGAGGACGAGGCGGATACTGTCGGCTGTTGTTCGCTCCGATACGAACACGTCACGCTCACGCCGCCCAACATTGTAACATTCGACTTCTTGGGTAAGGATTCGATGCGATTCTTCCAAGAAGTTGAGGTCGACGCGCAAGTATTCAAAAATATCAAGCTTTTCAAGGCTGAGCCGAAGAAGAAGGGCGACGATCTGTTCGATCGGCTGACGGTAAGTCTCCTGGCCGATGATATCAGGCTATTGGTCTTAGCTGACGATCATCATCCCTTCAGACATCACTTGTGAATAAACACTTGAACGGTATGATGCCAGGCTTGACAGCCAAAGTCTTCCGTACCTACAACGCTTCATGGACCTTCCAAAAGCAGCTGAAAAACACGCCCAAGAACGGCACGGTGGCGGAGAAGATCGCCGCGTACAACACTGCGAACAGGGATGTGGCCATCTTGTGTAATCATCAAAAATCGGTCAGCAAGAACTACGATGTCATGAAGGGCAAGGCTGAGGACAAGGTTCGTAATCGCTTCCAGGTCTGCTATCTTTGGTGTTAGAACGTTTTCAGCAGACAATCGTATTAATGCGTGTAATATTGTTCCTCTCAGATTCGAGCATTGAAATACCAACGAATGAAACTCCGTCTCCAGCTCTTCTCGTTAGACCCCAAAATCAAGAAGAAACGACCCGACTTGGCAGCCGACGAGTCAGATATGGACGACGATTTCATGGAGCGGCATGAGGCGGACCTGCTTGAAAAAGCATTGGAAAACGCCAAGAAGAAGTTTGAGAAAGACAACGTGAAGCTCGAAGAAGAGGGAGAGAAGAAGAAAGGCAAGGGTGATTTGGACGAGAGGTTGAAAGAGATCAAAGCGGAGTTCAAGGAGTTGAAGAAGGAGAGGAAGAGCCGGAAAGTGGAGCCTCGACGTGGAGGTGAGTGGGCCAGGTCTCTCTTGCCTTGCCTTGGGGCTGCATTTGGCTTCAAGCAAAAGCAAATAAAAAGAAGTGAAACGCAGTGCTGACATGTACGACTTTGTTATTCCGCCACCCGCAGTCACCGAGGAAAAGCTCCTTGAGCAGATTAACAAGATGGACGAACGTATTGCTACCGCCAAAGTACAGCTTGGTGACAAGGACAAGCTCAAGGATGTCGCGCTCGGTACCTCCAAGATCAACTATATTGTGAGTGACGCCACACATAGCTCAGATACAGGCTTTGAGGCAGCTATGACAGCGGTGGGATCAGTATCATGACAGCTGCTGACAACGTATCATCTTCAGGACCCGCGTCTCACAGTCGCATGGGCTAAGAAATACGATGTGCCGCTGGAGAAGCTCTTTTCAAAGACATTGTGAGTGGAACCAGACCTTGGACTCAAAATCCCGCAGAACTCGGATCCAGACACAAGCTGATGTGTTGCCCGTACGAACTCGCAGACGAGAGAAATTCCCTTGGGCAGAGGCAGAAGCAGACGCATCTTGGGTGTTCTAAGCGGTATATTGGGGCATTGGGCATCGGGAAAGAAAGCAGGTAGAGAGATAGAAAGAGGTTCATGTAGCATTGACAGCAGACTGCACATGTCGGAGAGGGAGACCATATACACAACAGTCAGTTCATGTTATCAATTATATGTTGTTAGTATGCATGTGGCCGAGCATCATATAACTCTAGATATTCATAGTTAGTTGCACCAAAAAGCATGCGTATACGCGTGTCCATTGAATCGAATATGATTGGGTGAGTAATTGTTCGAAAATTCGGTTATACCGGGCGATGCAAGGTTAGGCTTAGGCTAAGCTATCGGGTGGGTTCGGACAACGCTCTATGGTGGGCATGGTGGGTATGGTGGGTATGGTGGGCTACTACTGCTATGGTGATCAGCCAAACAGCGTACGGTTAAATCAAGATCGTTAGAACCTGTACCTGAGTTTCGAGCCTGACAGCTATCCTTTGAGGTTTGTACAGATCGATAGCAGAGTAGTATCCTGTAACTCGTCTTTTGCTTTTGGATTCATCTTGATCAAACACATCTCTCACGCCGCCCACCCTCATCCGTCACTCACCTCTCCTTCTCTCCGGCAACTCGTATCGCATCGTGCTGCTCGAGACTGACACATAGTTTAGCTAGCCAGTCAGCTATACATACAAATTATCGATCGATCCTTCGCCCTTGCCGCTGCCGCCACTACCACCACGACTACCACTGCAATAATGCTCTCGCTCTCACGATCGCGATTGACGAGATCAGCAATCTCAAGATCTACTAACCCTCTGCTCAGGAACAACAACAGCGTCAAGGCTAGAGGATATGTCGTAGCTTCTCAGACTCATCGAGCATCCGAGGCGCCCGTGAGTATTTGTCTCCATTTTAAGGGATATCCCATATCTGAAGAAAAAGAAAGAGGAATCAGCGTTCTGTGCGTGTCGAAGAGAGAGCATGTACTCAACATGGGACAAGGGCACCCGGGTGCTTGGGATGCTGCGTAGGCGAGATCGCGAGCCGCGAGCACAGGACAGATGGAAGCGTGATGGGTGACCCGTCAGTGTGGATGGGCAGAACGGTGTGATCACTCCGGGACCAAGCAGGAGGCTCATGGGAGGGAGAAACTCCGATTGATGGCTGGTGATCGAGAGAGAGAGAGGAGATGACTCCATCAGACATGCGTGTTTCTGCCGCCGCTGTCGCTGTCGCCATCGATATTGCTTTCACTGCCGCTGACTCACAACTCTTGTTGTTAACGACCTATTTTCACTCAACAGAACTTTGGCCAACACAAGGGATACCCCGTCATCGACCACGAGTTCGATGCTGTCGTAGTGTGAGTCGACGGGGTCTCGTCAAGACCACACACGCTTCGCCATACAAGTATAACCTGTGGCGCAAAATCACGTACTGATACTTCATATGCCTGTTTGCGCGCGCTCTTTTCGCTTTCCGACAGAGGAGCTGGTGGAGCTGGTCTTCGAGCTGCTTTCGGTCTCGGTAAGTTTCTCCGCTTCTCCTAGCTGGACGTCTGCGCAAGTTGCCATTCTACCCTACCGAACCTGCAATGACTGACCGGGCATTCCACTTCCCACCGCACAGCCGAGGGAGGTCTCAAGACGGCTTGTATCACCAAGCTCTTCCCTACCCGATCGCATACCGTAGCTGCCCAGGGAGGTGTCAACGCCGCTTTGGGAAACATGACCGAGGATGACTGGAGATGGCACATGTGAGTGTGGGTCGGCGTGCTCGCGATTCTTCCACGTAGTACAATGCAGCGATTGGAGACCACTTGACTGTTCTGGGTCAATTGTCAGATACTCGATGTGTGGAATAGCTGCAATTTTAAGAGGTTAGATCGCTAAAATTTGCTCTTCGTCTCCAGGTACGACACTGTAAAGGGTTCAGACTGGCTGGGAGACCAGGATGCTATCCATTACATGTGTCGAGAGGCCCCCAACACCGTCGTCGAGGTGAGTCACGATGACAGTCGCTCTTTTGGCTCAGCAACATCTGTTGCAGGCTGGATGAGCTCTGCGATGTGAGGCCGCACCGCTGACTCGTGTGCGTTTCACCCATCCACCTCAGCTTGAGCACTACGGTGTCCCCTTCTCGCGAACCAAGGAGGGCAAGATCTACCAGCGAGCCTTCGGTGGTCAGTCATTGAAGTACGGAAAGGGAGGTCAGGCCTACCGATGTGCCGCCGCTGCCGACCGAACTGGACACGCCATCCTCCACACCCTCTACGGTCAATCACTGAGACACAACACCAACTTCTTCATCGAATACTTTGCGCTCGACCTTTTGATGCAGGACGGAGAGTGTGTCGGTGTCATCGCCTTGAACATGGAGGACGGTACCCTCCACCGATTCAGGTCACACAAGACTGTTTTGGCCACCGGTGGTTACGGTCGAGCCTACTTCTCTTGTACTTCAGCCCACACCTGTTCAGGTGACGGTAACGCCATGGTTGTCCGAGCCGGTCTTCCTCTGCAAGATCTCGAATTCGTCCAGTTCCACCCTACCGGTATCTACGGTGCTGGTTGTTTGATCACCGAGGGTAAGTGAGGGGATCCGACTGCACCTGTTCGATAACGCCACGAGGTTTTTGCTTCTTCATACTGACATTCTGCGGTGTATCGTGCTACAGGTTCCCGAGGTGAAGGTGGTTACTTGCTCAACTCTCAGGGAGAACGATTCATGGAGCGATACGCGCCTACCGCCAAGGACTTGGCTTCTCGAGACGTCGTCTCCCGATCAATGACCCTTGAGATTCGAGAGGGACGAGGTGTCGGACCCGAGAACGACCACATCTACTTGCAACTCTCGCACTTGCCCGCCGAGATCTTGCACGAGCGATTACCCGGTATCTCTGAGACCGCTGCCATTTTCGCCGGTGTAGACGTCACCAAGGAGCCCATCCCCGTCTTGCCCACTGTTCACTACAACATGGGTGGTATCCCCACCAAGTACACCGGTGAGGTGCTCACCGTCAAGGACGGCAAGGACCACGTTGTACCCGGTCTTTACGCTGCCGGTGAGGCCGCTTGTGTTTCAGTGCACGGAGCCAACCGACTCGGTGCCAACTCTTTGCTCGACATTGTCGTCTTCGGCCGAGCGTGCGCCAACCACATCAAGGAGACCCTCAAGCCCAACACCCCTCACAAGCCCATGAAGGACGACTTGGGTAAGGAGTCAATCGCCAACCTCGACAAGATCAGGAACGCTTCCGGACCTCTGTCAACCGCTCAGATCCGACTCAACATGCAGAAGACCATGCAGACTGACGCTGCTGTGTTCCGGTGAGCAGCCTTAGCATATCGCCCATGGCCGAACACCAGGACCACATTTCCAAGAAAGGGTGGCGGATTGCTGACGATTCACTGGTTCATGCTGCATATAGAACTCAACAATCCCTTGACGAGGGTGTCGCCAAGATGACCGAGGTGTACAAGTCTTATGACCAGGTCGGAATCAAGGACCGATCTATGATCTGGAACTCGTGAGTGGAGTGGAGTGGTTTTTGCATACTGCGCAGATCGACTTCAGTGAATTGACCTCAATAATCAAATTGTTATATCCTTAAGTGACCTCATCGAGACGCTTGAGCTCCGAAACATTCAGCAGAACGCTATGCAGACTGTCGTATCTGCCGCTGCCCGAAAGGAGTCTCGAGGTGCCCACGCTCGAGAAGACTTCCCCGACCGAGACGAGTGAGTAGATCCATCCATGGTTCCGCCAAACGGATAGAGATGTGGACGCTGACTGCTAATTGTTTTCATCTTTCACCTCCGCAGCGAGAAATGGATGAAGCACACTCTTTCCTTCCAGCGAGATCCCGAGTCACCTACCGTCGAGCTTCAATACCGAGAGGTCATCGCCAACACCCTCGACGAGGCCGAATGCAAGCCCGTACCTCCGTTCAAGCGAACGTATTAAGAAAGACACGAGCGGATCGCAATCGTGTTCAGAGGGGCTTGGATGTATGTTGGATCTGTGCTGTGTGCTATGTGCCGTGTCAGGAGGGATAGCGACAGTGAGACAGATGAGACGAGATCGAGATCGAGAAGATGTATCAAATTATGCATGTCTTCCGGGACTATTGTACGAGTCTCGAGAGTTCTGCCCCATTGGTTTGCCCCTTTGTCCTCTGTGGATGTTCGTTCCCTATTTGTGTACAGTATATTGATTGTGCGCCGAATTGCCGAGTACGCTGCCTACTCATGTATATAGCACATCCGTTGTTTTGTTTGCCTGTACCGCACCGTGTTCCCCTTGTTCAGATCGAACTTGGCTTGATGGGACTCTGAATGAAGCAAAGGATGGGATAGCGGATAGCCAGCGTAATAGGTACTGAGGGATCCACAGATTCCCTGCCTGGACGGCTCGGATTGGATAAAGTAAATGGGCTGAACAGAGTCGGATAGGTTCGACCAAATCAAAACAGAACAGACCGAGCATGCGTTCAGGCTCGATTGAGGTGGGATGTGGATGTAGCCTTTGAAAGAGCGAGCCAGCCGACAGATAAAACAACCAAAACAAGCTTGCAGGAGAGCCGGCAGGAGAGAAGGCTCTGAATCAAGTTTGACCCACTCACTCACGCAGTGGCGGTTAACTCTGTCAGTGTCTGTCTGGTCTATCAGCAGCAACCAAGTTAGTGCCCAAGTTGATTGTGTCCCTCTCTTTCCACAATTGCTTGGGCTCTAAAAAAGGTTGAGGCGTCGCATGAGGTAGCATCACGCCGCATTGCACACGCTGACGAGCGGAGTCAGCTTGGCGATTGAGTAGTCTACATGCTTGCTAGCTTTTGTTATGCCTTCCTTTGGTACATGAACCCGGCAGATGGTAGTTTAGAACGATCGGATATGATCACGGCCGACAGTTTATGTAGTACCACAAGACAGGATGAGACGCCTCATCGGCATTTGCAAGCTTTATCTGCAGACGTAACCGTGCTTACTTCTGTCTTACGCACAGAACAGTACACCAGACCTCTGGCGATCACGCCGATCAAAATCAGATGCACGATTCGCGCGCTCCTCGGTTGCGAGTACAGTATGACCTTGGTTGTTGATGTGGTAGATTGCACACACAAGATACATGCCAGAACCGAAATGAGAATGAAATAATTGAATTGATGAATGAAAGAAAAGCAAGAGAGAGACTGCAGCCTTACTAGCTCAGCAGTAGAAAGGTGATCGCGGGCCAAGTCACCGTTCTCTATTGTCCTCTACCTCGTCCGCCAAATCCACCTCGACCACCACCACCGAACCCACCTCGTCCACCGGCACCTCCTCGTCCACCGCTGCTGAATCCTCCCCGTCCACCAGCACCGCCTCGACCGCCACCGAATCCACCTCGTCCACCGGCACCTCCTCGTCCACCGCTGCTGAATCCTCCCCGTCCACCAGCACCGCCTCGACCGCCACCGAATCCACCTCGTCCACCGGCACCACCACCACCGCCTCGGGATGAGAAACCGCCTCGTCCGCCTCGTCCGGGAGGTCCACCCCGACCGCCGCCGCCGCCTCGGCCGCCTGCACCACCTCGACCACCACCTCGAGCTCCGCCTCGTTCTGAAATGACAAAAACAAACGACCAAACGAATATCAGTCGATGCTTTCGTACGCTCGGACAAATAGAATACGTGAGGCCACTCACTCTCAACTGAATACCGCATGGTAAAGTAGCAGGAGATTGAGATCGAGATTGACGTAATGGCATCGTTTTTAATCGAGTCGAGTGGATGAAGAGGAACAAGCACAAGTGATAACGGGTCAGCTTTGAGTCTTGGCGTGACGCGCATTGCGCGCTGACGCTGACGATGCGCAAGTCCTCGTCCTCGCATCGTGTCCTATACAACTCGGATCCGTTTGCACTCACCCTTACCGCCCGCAGCCTTGGGCTTGGGCAAGAACCTCTCGATAGGCAACAACTTTTCTCCCGAGATGTAAACCTTGTCTTCCTTCTTGAACGAGCTCGCCAACATGCCCTGATCCATCTTGACCGTGAAGTAAACCTCGTTGATCGGTCCGAGGATCTCGTCGACTTTGCCAATCTGGGTCTTGTTTTGCAGGTAGATGGGCGCGTTGAAGTAGGGGATCTTGGTGGGTGTCACGAGGGAGCAGAGCATCTCGCTCTCTACAGGGTGGAGGAAGGAGCCGATCTCTACGAGCGGAAGGGCGAGTGACAGAGGAAGTTCCCGTTGGTTCTGTGTCAGCAGCTATACAAGAATGAAAATAGCATACGATTGCAGTTCATCCCAGCCCTGCCTGACCCCCGATTCGTCCTCCCCCATCACCCACCACGGTAGACAGCACAGGCATAGGGCGCCGTCCGAGCAGCCCACCCAGTCCAGCGTCCCTTCTCGACTCGCAAGAGCGAAAAAGAAAACAACCCCCAAAAGAGTACCTCACGACCGCTACACCAATACACCGGTACACAGATGCACCCCCCCCCCCCTTCTCTCTCTCCGTCTTCACTCGCATAATCCAGAAAATGAAAGGTATAGCATAGCTCCTTGTTGCGATGAAGCAGGAGCTTGAATGGACGCGTCCCACTCACCCTGTACAGTCTCAGGAGGTCCGAAATCTCTTTGTCCGAATCCACCTCGTCCGCCTCGGCCGCCTCCTAGAAGACATAGGGGAAATTACAAAAAAGGCGTTAGTTCTCTCGCCCGGGCCGTTCTGTTCAGAAGACACAGCATGTATGTCATCACAGGAGCGTGCCCGCCCCGGAGCTCGCAACCCCCTCAGTCTCCCGCACAAGATGATCAAGATCGCCCGGCGCTCGTTTGGGAGGACACATGCCCGCTGTGCCGTGGTTCATTTCGGTCCAAGCAAGTATGCATCGCCAGGACTCAGGACTGAGACTGAGACCCAGTTGACGCTAGGAACAGACAATATTTGCTGTTGAATCGAAAGTAGACCAGCACGTACCTCGGAATCCTCCTCGTCCTCTATCACCGCCTCCTCGTCCAGAAAATCCACCTCGTCCGCTCATATTGTCTGTCTCTTTGTCCAAGTCGAGTGCTGAGTATAAGTAGTCCTTAGTTTGTTGCCCTATTGATGCCAGATTCGAGAGATCGCTCTCCGTGTTTGGTTTTTTTGGTAGCGGAGGAGGTTGGTTCGGTCAATCGAAGTGGTCGGTTTGCTTGTCGAGCCCAAGTTCAGCGCCTTTTGTATCAAAGATTGAGGCGTGATCTGTCTTGTCTATCGCGAGTATATTATTCTCTTGAAACTATCTATCAAGCTTGTGCTAACTACCAAAAATCCCATGTCCAAATCATAAAACCGCAAGAAAGCTCAGCACCAAGACGGAAAATTTCGGCGTTACTCTGACCACGTGTTTGCCACGTTTCGCTACTACGAGTGACCGCCGGTGAGGGGTGAAATGAAATGCGGGGTAGTCCGCTGGCCGCAGCGATCGGTTCAACGAACTTGAACGCGCTTCAAGCAGTCCATATAGATTAGCATCAATCCATCATCACCCGTCTGGCCATCTTGACATCATCACTCGCCGGGCTTCAACAAAACCTTCGCTATCACTGTCACCCTTCTCCGTAACAATACCTTCCTGTTCGCCATTGGGTCTCGCCGGTACTCGGACGCTTCCATTCACTCTTGTCGAATCGAACCAAGGCGATCCAGCGATTCCCATTAGACATCTTCCGACGTCTAGACTGAGTTGAAGAAGTGACAACAAAACTCATCATGGGAGGTGAGCCCATCCATACGCCGTTGCATCGTTGCTCCAGAAAACGCAGGTGCTAATCGGGCTGGAACGACGTTGCTCTTATCAGTGACATTCTCGTCCTTATGGGGTCGGCTGTTTACTAAGCGGGAAACCAAAGTGTTGATATTAGGTCTGGACAACGCGGGCAAGGTGCGTGGTGGCTTGATAGATGCGATGGTCTCCTGTTCCTTCTGTGCTGGCATGGCAACAGCCTCATTTGGCCCTGGACGGTCGAGATATCGATTGCACTTTGGGTGCCTGAGTTGTCATGCACGACCATCTCACTTTCGAGCCAAATCCGTCCAAGCAAGCTCACAAGCTAGCTCCGAATGTATGGGACTCGACGCCGACATGCAATCGCAAACTGACTGACTGTCTCCTTCCTGACTGTACCTTCTGTGCCAATGCTCGCACTTCAGTCCACGATCCTATACCGAATCACCATGGGATCCGTCGTCGCCTCCGCCCCGACCGTGGGGTCTAATCACGAGATCTACGAATACAAGGGCGTCCGCTTCGGCCTCATCGATATCGGCGGTCAAACGTCTCTCCGAAGTTCCTGGTCTCAGTACTTTGCGGGAACGGAGGCTGTGATACTGGTGATTGATTCGAGCGACTCAGCGAGATTGGGGATGGTGAAGCAGGAATTGATGAAGCTTGTGGCTGATGAGGTGAGTCATCAAGTATCTCACAGATCAGATCAAGTTCCCCGTATTGCATTGTGGCTGGCAATTGAGCCGGGCGGTCGCACCCGGCACTCGGCGCAGCTTCAGCTACACGGGCTGAGTGCCAAGCAATAGCATAGGGAATGGCTGCTGATCCTTGGCTTGTCTGGATACCCACTGTGTCGCGTTGTATCTAGCAACTGAAAACATCGCTCCTCCTCGTACTTGCCAATAAGCAAGATCTCCCCGTATCTCAAGGTCGTCTAACACCGGCCCAAGTATCAGAGGCTCTCGGTCTGACGGATCTGAGGGAAAGAGAATGGCAGATCATGGGATGCAGCGCGTTGACGGGATTGGGGTTGTTTGAAGGGATGGATTGGTTGGTTGGAAAGCTTGAGAGTCGGTAGGGCGGTCAAGTGGAAAACAATTCTCTGCGCGCATCGTATCGAACGACCGATCACTCGTAGGAAGGTTCAGATGTCGCGTTTGTGCGATCGCATCGCGGTATGGTGCGTTCACCCAGTTCGTTCGTCGCTGAGGTCCGACACTCAAACGGTTGCGCATCGGTGGTCGGCGACTAAAGCTGGAAATCCCGGAGTCAACTCGTCGTGAGGCGAAGCGGAGCTTTGGAAGCAGTAGTGTCAGACCGCAGGCTGCACGCCATCTTGACAACTCACATATATATCCTACTGTATCATTCCGGCTTTAATACGTTTAGTAATGACACACGAAAATGACGAATCACACAAACAACGCCGAGCCAAATGGTCTTGCTGGAAATGGTCAATGGGATCTTACGCTGACTGGCGCGCATCTTTGTGGGACTAGTGAAGTGATGGGCGACTGAAGCACAAAGAACATGACATGACATATCATAAAATTAGATGAGATGCAAAGTGGTACTACCGCACTGTATGTATGTCCAAATGCTCCGTTCCGCCTTCCTTCCTCCCTTCCTTTGGTGGCATGCTAGAATTTTGCAGCCTATACACTTATCAAAACCCACCGCTAAGGCCAACACCGCCCGTGCCCCTTCCGCCGAAGCCCGCTGCACCGCCCCTTCCGAAGCCGAATAACGCCCTCTCGCCTCTCCATACAGCTCGCCCGACTCTCACGGCCTCTCTGGCGAAGATCTCGCCGAAACCAAGGAAGACGCCGTTGATGAATGGCAATACGAGATTGATACCCACGACGGCTAGTACCCTGGAGACAGACAAAGACGAGGGCATGGTGAAGAGCGACAGGGTGAGAGAAGGGGGTTGATGAGGAGGTTGACCTTGGCCTTGAGGCTGGCTGGGCTTGTTGGAGGCGGAGGAAGGATGAGGGAGGTTGATGTTAACGATATCAGAGTCTTCTGAAGACGATTGAGGAGGAGACACGTTCTCCCCTGAGCCGGATCCCGAGCCAGAGGCTCCAGAGACGTCTTCCCATGCTTGCGAGGTAGCAGAGTGCCTTGAAAGGGTGGTCGATTCGGCAGGGGCGGAAGCGCCAGCAGAGGGGACGGGGTCTTGGAAGACCGGGGGGATGGGGTCGGTCGAAGTCGTGGGGTCGTATGAGCGCTGAGGGCAAGGATGGAGAATCAGCATTCCGAAGACCCGACGCCTAGAGTCGCTGTGCCAGAGCCATCTTATCAGAGCGCAGTGTCGAAGTAAGAAAGGGGCAGGACAGCACAGGGTCGGGAAGAATACAGGTGGGTAACATTTACAAACATAGCAACGCGGGAATTGTCGATATATGTAGAATAAGAAGGTGGTTGTGTCTGCGAAGGCGACTGCAGACCGTGCTGTGACACTCGCAGCCCACTCACCGGCTTGTAAGTCTGCTGTCCCTGGCCGATCTTAGCCTGACCAGCCTTGACGTCCTGCTCGGTCGTACCTCGACCATCTGTCTCGGCCGTCCTCTCCTGACCCGCCTTAGCCTCCTTGTCAGCCTTGGACTTGGATTCATGGCCCTTGACAAGCTCCCAAGCTTCTTGGACCTTCTTCTCCCTTTCAGCCCTGCTCAGACCCGCCGTACCACTAGTGGAAGCATTAACCCCTTCCTCAAGCTCGAGCTGTAGTCGGATCTTGTCCTTTTCAGCTTTCTCCTTGTCGGCTTTGGCCTTTTTGTCAGCGGCGATTCGGTCCTTTTCAGCTTTGGCCTTGGCAGCATGTTCATCCGCAATCTTCTTCCTGGTCTTCTCGGCCTTGTCTCGAGCGACTGAAGACTCGGCTTGCCATTCGGCCAAGTAGCCGTCGAGGGTCTCTTTCCATGTGTCTGCGCCCTCAACGGGCTCAGACGAGGAGGCGGCGACGGTCTCAGAGGGGATGGCGGTAGGGGCGTGAGGGTCCTCAACGCCCTTTGCGGGAGGAGCAGGAGGTGGGGGGAGGTTGAAAGAGGTTTCAAGGGCGGACTGGGAGACAAGAAGGGGTAACAAAAAGGTAGGTCTTAGCATTGAATAACTCTCACTGTCACTGCAAGCATCGTCACCCTTTTGGACTTGCCCGCCGCCCCCCCCCCCCCCCCAACCTCCTCCTCGTCGTC
>KI669493.1:600000-867747 GCA_000507405.3 Kwoniella heveanensis BCC8398
AAAAGAAGGGTGCAGGAGCGGCGGCCGGTGGCAGTGGTGTCAGTGGATCTGCGAATGTTGACTACGGCGGGAATGGCAACTACGGGTCTGGATCTGGATCGAGTTCTTCTGCTGGCGCACCGAGGGGATACCCACCCGGCGCGTTCCATACGCTCAATCAGGCTGGATCCGGCCACTCGCACGCGCACACGCATCGAGGAAGCAAAAGGGAGAGAGAGGCGGATACGAATGGCCACGCTCAATCGCACTCTCATGCCGCTCACGGCCACGGCGTTCACCCGCACAACCATCACGACCGTTCGCACGAGCATGGCCACCATCAACAAGCGGGGTACGATGCCTCCACCAACGGCCTGGGACCATACGGTCTACCCTCTGTCCTCGGCTCGACCCCATCCCAGACGCCCTCACTACACGCGGCACTGGGAACATCCTCGACACCCTCTGGAGGCGTATCTGCATCGCAATACGACCCGTCTCAGACATATTCTGCCGGCTCTGCGCAAACCTACGGTGCGAGCCAAGGGAACGAAGGTGATAGAGGGGAGAGGGTATTGCCGATGTTGAACGGATCGAACGGGACTGCTGAAGGGGGAGGAGATGACGCGCAGGGATTCGATCTGTTTGCGTTCTTGATGGATGAAGAAGGTGGATTGGGAGGGACGAATTACTCCATGGAGATCCCGGCGGATTTCTCGCTGTGGAGTTAGGTGCCGCGTGCCGGCGCAGCTGGTCAGATTGTGTTTGGTGCGACTTGCTTCGAGCTGAAGATGAAGCTGCAACGAGGATAATGTTTCGTTCTGTTGTTCTTATTCCTGTTCTTCTTGGGTTTTTTTTTTTTTTTTCTGGTCAGGCTAGTCCGATTATGTTTTCATTATTTCTCATCTTGACATCTTCGTAGAAATATGTATGTGATGTTAGCTATTTCAGATGTTAAGACCTGATTGATACTCGATCCAACATTACGCCGATACCACCCATGTGGGAAGGGGATGCATTGAGTGCAGCTGCTGCCTCCTCGCCTTACCTTAGATAGCTTAGGCTTAGCTGCTGTAGAGTATCAAATCATGTTGCATGACTCGCATGTATCACATATGACGAGGTTGATTGATTCAATGAATTGGTTTCGGTCTCGATCTCGGTCTGGATGATCTTATGCTCTTATACACTCGAACCCATATCTACTGTACGAATTGAGTGGATTGAGTTAGGTTTCGGGTGTCTACAACAACACGGCCCGAGGGAGTGTACATACAGGGCGTGAACTAGAGACTTGGGCGTGACAGCACTAAAGCAGTTGCAGTTGCAGTTGCAGTTGCAGATCTTTTATTCAAGGGTAACACGGCAGCAATGTGATGTGATTCAGGGGCACAACAGGAGTAGATCAGATCAGAAACACGCGTATTGGCTATTTGCTATTTTCCTATTTCCTAATACAGACAGACGCAGATGCGGGACGCGCCAAGCTAAAGAAAGAGAGAACTTAGCTTGTTCGCTTCTTCCCCTTCCCCCTCACCCTCACCCTGCATCCCCTCCCCTCTTGCTTTGCTCTGCATAAACCAACCCAACCCAACCCTCAAATCTCATGTTTTCATTGTAACTTGCGACAACAATCCTTCATCCTTCGTCCCGTCCAAGTACTACTACTACTACTACAACTGCTACTACCATCTTCTCACACCCATCCATCATCATTCAAAGGACCCTCCCTGCACTCCATAACAACGCTCGTTGAAGACCACACACACGCACACAACACGATCACCCACTGAAACGCACGCACCGCTTTCCCCTCTTTCTCATTGTCAACTCACTCGACTGGTCGAATTTGGCATACACCTATCACCCGTCTATCCATCCCTCCCATACCATCAGAACCTTTCGTTCAATCAACAGTCATAATCACATCCCGACAGCTTCTTAACCAATCAACCCAACCCATCGTCAAGTACTCAAACCATCTTACCACCACCCAAACACACCCACAATGCGAGGCGAACACTGCGTAGCGGGCGCTACCATCCTCTCAGCCATCGCTGTCATCTTACTTGTCTTTGCTCACATTGGGCAGATCAGCTCGGGCGCCCTGGTGAAGAGTATTCATATGGCGGAAGTCAACGTTGCTGCGTGAGTTGCGTGTCCGTCCTCTCTTTGCCCTCAACACCACCGTCGTCGCTTCCAAATGCAAAGCGGAGCAGAGCAGAGCAGAGCACCTTGGAATATGAGGATGGCTGCTAGAGGGGCGTGATCTGGACCGATACCGTCATGGGGCAGAGGAACGATTCGGGCTGGTCATCGGGCTGCTCTGGCGGAAAATGCCTGTGCAGGGGATCGAACGATGCAGGTTCGTCTTGATGGACCAATGGCCTGATGTTAGCAGGAGGCATTGTTCCGACCGGGTCATGACGTCGAGACCCTCAATGATCCCTTCACGGCGGGCTCAATGTCATTCAGAAGTCGGAGGAACCGGCCATGTCTAGCCAACTTTCTTCATCAGGGCGTGGAAGGGGCCCCGGGGGTAACGGCTGGAAGAACCGGGTCGCTCGCGTGTCTGCCTTGCCACGACTAAGGCATGGAAATGAACCTCAGCTCTACACCGTGCCGACTATCACGAGTCGAGCAATTGGCAGCTCATTTTCCAACGCACCTGCAAATGCTGACCTGTGCGCCGTTTCCCTAATTATTTGAGACAGCTACGGAAACGGCTACGCCGGCGGCACTAACAAGTCTGCGGCTGGACTGTACGACACCAAGAATGATAAGCTTGGTACTGCCAAGGGATTGAGGCAGTACTACCGATACGGTCTCTACAGTGAGTGTGTGTGAAATTAGCAGGCTTGTCGCATCACCTCCCCAACGCGAGTTGAGAGGTCAAGAGGATCTCGGATCTCCTCAAGTCAAGCAGATGTACCATCGCCTGCCTTGAGCAATGGAGGAATGAATACCTTGCTCAGTTGACCACGGAATCTTGATGAGGCTGCAAAGAGAATTGGAAAGCTGACCATGACCACGACCATACCTCCCCTTCACCCAGACGCCTGTGGCTACCAAAAGGACGGTTCAGGAATCTGTAACTCATCTACTTTCGCCTACCCTATGGAACCCCTCTCCCAGCTGCTGGCAGACACGCCGGAGAAGTTCTTTGTCGACACGAGGGACATCATCCCTACTTCGACTTTCAAGGAGAACGGATACAACCATGGTATGAGCCGAGGTGGAAGCGTCTTGATCTTTGTGAGTGACTAGTTCATCTGCCTGTAACCTGTCACATCCGATTTTGAATCGATCTGCTCTGATTCGGTCAGTCATCGAGCCATTGAAATTTCATCAAGGCCTCAGTGCCAAGTTCATCTTGCCCAAAGGGGGGTTACTGGTATAATGACTGACTTCCTGCATGATTGCTCTGCTCTTCCCTTTGTCACAGGCCGGCTCCGTTCTCGCCGCTGCAGCTTGTATCTTTGGCGTGATCAAGCTCAGAATATCATTCCTCATCGCCGCCATCTGCTCGGGCCTTGGAGCGTTCCTCCTGATGATGTGAGTGAATTCGTTTTGTCTATACACGAATGCAAGCAGCATGTCGAAGTCCATCTCTTCCTGTTGGGATACAGACGACACGGCCGAACAAGAAAGAGAGCAAGCATTCGAGCTGACGATGTTGTTCCATCTTCTTCTGCCAAAGCGGAGCCTCACTCTGGACAGCGGTCATCGCCAAAGACAACTTTGTCAACATTGTCAAAGTCAGAGGTGGTAATTCGCTGGGCATCAAAGTGACGGCCGGTGCTTCGCTCTGTGAGTCGACAATGTTGTGCCCTCGCTTCCACCATCCCGCAGCGTACTTCCAGCTCTCCACTGATCACTGAATTGAGCTGACTGACACCTTGCTTCTCCTTTCTCTTCATTTCGCCTTTGCTCGCGATCCACGCTCGTGCGTCGCCGCACCCGCCCGCAGACCTCACATGGGTAGCATTCGCGTTCGTCACCCTCTCATGCTTCCCATACGTGATCGCATGCTGTACCTACAGAAAGTGAAATGCGAGTCGAGTAGACCGAGACCGACCACCATCCCCACCGTTCTCTATTGGTCGAGAGTCATCTAGCCTCAGCTTGTGGATTTCGATCCGACAGCACAACACTATACAAGTAGGAACGAAAGCGAGGTCATATTCGCTGTGTAGTATCGCGTAGCGCGGGGTGTAGGGATCGGTAATGATCGGACAGTAATACGACTAGGTTAGACTCACTTTTGACTTTTGAGGTTCATTATACTCTACTTAGATCTGAAGAGGACAATCGTTACAGTTCTCACTTCACTTCGCTCGTTGCTGCTGCCATCATCGACATTGCTATCATTTCGTCGGTCCGAAATAGATCTTGCACTGTATAGGGGATTGATGAACAGATGTGCAGGTACAGTGGGCTTGCCCAATACGTTCTCTTCTCTTTCCGGGACTTTTCTTCAACCATATTTTATTCCTTCGATCGCCGTGGTCCGTGGATTTCTCTTTTTGCTGTACTCTGCTCTGCTTTCGTACATGATATATCTTCCGGTCATCCCATGCAACTCTTTACTTCTCCCTCTGGCCCATTTTCATCAATCCATCAACTAACGTGTCAGTCCGAACGGTCGGTACTCTTCCCTCGGCTTGCTCCTGCTCGATTCTGCCTGTCTGTCTGCCTAGTTGCTCAGCTGCATAAATTGGGACTTCCTCCGGACATGAAAGGCGTGGCGACACGTGTCTGCGGTACTCAATGCATGGGACAAGACAGGGAATCCATTGTCCGATCGTTGCATTGAATCGTCGCATTGGCTTTATCACAATGTCAGTAAAGACAGATAATTGGAGCACGCGAGGCATCCCGATGTGATGAACCATTTAGGCAGGTATCCCTTCTCCTTTCTCTTCTCTTTCCTCTTCGCATCGCATCGTATCTCATCGCTTCACAACGACTCGCTTTCTGGTCACTGGCGTCGCCGTCGTTGTAGAGTACATGCGAAGATGACACTGTTCATTACCATCTCCCCCACGCACTTCCAATTTATCTCGGCCACTGTCATTGTACGGCGAGGAGATTCGAGAAAAACCAGTCAATCATCACAATCAGCTCATCACTCTCTCAAAAGACCAGACCATCCACCCCAGCTCACAGCTTTGTACTCGTCGTACAGCGGCATCTGGAACGCCTTGATCGCCTGCGCATCCCCACCTGCATCAATCATTGCTTGAAGATTCTTGATCTTATTCTTGATTGCTTTGCGCCCGTCCGGGGTACTCCAAGTCGCACACGATCGAATTGATTTCCCGCATCGCTGCTCGCAGAAGGGGCAAATTGAGGCACCGTTAATTATCCGCTGGAAAGACTGTGCCGATGCCGATGCCGATGCCGATGCCGATGCCGATGTCGAGGCTGCTGCGGCTGCTCGTGGTGGCGGTGCTGGGACTGAAGGTGGTACAGTGTGTTGAGGAGTCTGCTGAGATTGAGATCCGAAAGAAGCCAAGGGCGCGTTCAAGTCCGCTCGCGCTCTGGAGCGCGCGTCATGTGGCGGGGCATGATAAGGCGCTGGCGAGGATGGTATAGAGATAGGTTGAGATCGATTGCCGCCGTTTAGATTGCCATTTGCAAAGCCAGATGTCGACTGATAGGGATTCGATCCATTGGAACGAGGAGGATATGCTCCATGAATATGGTTTGTATGGGGAGCAGGGCTGCGCGGCAGTGGCTGAGGATGAGGATGATACACGTAATGATCGCCACTCGTAGGTTGAACAGGTGCGGCTATGCGTCCTGATTTGATGAGAAGCGCGTACATCCTGTCGATCTGACGGAGAGAAGCAGCCTGCAGTGACGATCATCCGAATCCACTGTCAGCGAGAGACCACGACTGAATCATGTCGCTTCTGATCAGGACGGGCAGGCTAATTGATGAGTGTGAGCTAGAGGGTGGCATAGGTGACTTACACGATCGGCTGGATTGTCTGGCCCACTCAGCAAAGCTTGTCTCAAGCTCGCGAGATCTACAAGCGTCGGCAGATTCGCACATTCGCTCAATTGGTGGGCGCCTCGGCAATTTTCGCAAATGGGCGGGGCACCACCGAACAAGCTGTTGAAGAAGTCCAGCCCCGGGTCTCTCCTAGGCGTATGCGTGTACGGCTTCACCGTCCCGTGCTTGTGAGGTGGTGGCTGTTGAGGAGCCTTCGCCGGGTTGCGAAAGAAGGAGCCGATATCACGTGGGTATGGCAAGGGTTTGAAAGGCTTCTCGGGGATAGCGGGGGCTCCCGCACGGAAAAGAGGTATCACCTTGTCGATTTGAGCGGGGAGCGAGAAGTATCTGGGTTTACTCAGCGTAGCGAGGCGATTATCCGTATCGTCCGCCAATTGACGATATCGCCTCTCTCGGTCCTCGGGCGGAACCTCGGGTAAAGCCATCAAACCCCATCGCTTCATATCCTTATCTACCCCCAACTCCTTCACGATCGAGTAGAGCCATGCGAGTATCTGTTGTGCTTCCGCAAACTGTTGATCGGTAATCGGAGGAGAGATATGCTCATACATAAAGGGCGAGATAACGAGAGAGCTAGCTGCGTTGGCTCTGGCAGCTAGATCAGATTTTGAGAGGACGAGAGCTCTCGCCTCTTGTTGACGACGTTTTCTCTCTTCTTCATTTTCAGGATCGCTCGGCCGTTTCCCATTCTGTTGAATGCTCGATGTCCCCAATTGAGGTTGTGGTCGAAGTTGAGACTGGGCTTGGGCTTCCACTATGGTACCGGGACCGTTTGACGGTCCAGGCAAGGGCAGTGGTACAGTCGCACCATTGGGCACTCCGTGCAACGCTCTAGCAGCTTCCCACAGCCTCTTCTCTTGTTTGGTCATCTTCTGCTTCCCTACCAGACCCCGACCCCGAGGAATCGGAAGACCGTGATCGTCCGTCATGATCGCGCTCAGACCATCAGGTACGGAGGATACGGAGACCGCGTCGTCGTCGGCATTGACAGCGTCCTCGGGTTTGAAGGTGAAATCGGCGTCTGAAGAGCTCGCGCTGCCAAGACGGTCCAATTGTACATCCTTGCCTTTGCCTTTCGGTCTACCCCTCTTCTTCTTCTGTTTTCCGTCGGGCGTGCTTTCTCTCTGATCTCCGATGTCGAGGACGTACTGCCCCTTCGCGGCTTTCCGCATTCTCCTTATCCGAATTCCATCGCCTGCCCTTCCATCTTGCATGGCTTTCTCCTTACGCATGTTCTCGAAGATCTGCTCCCAATTCACTTCTAGTCGATCTGCGTCTCCGCTGTCAAGAGCTTCCTCCGCGGCCAGCAGTTCGTTTTGATCAGCTTCCCAGATCTTGGCAAAGCCGAATTGGGTAGCGCGCTTTGATCGCGAAGGCTCGGCCTCTCCATTAGCGATAGCAGTCTCCCTCCTCTCCATCTCCTGCGCTTCAGCTTCAGCATCGGCTTCCACTTTGTCGATAAGTTCGTCGACGTTCTTGCTGTTATAGACGATATCGGGGACGTTCATGCCGCCCTCGTTGGAGAAGACCGCTTCGGCACCTCTGAGAAGTAGATCGTCGATATCACCCTCTTCGTTTTCTTTCCCCATTTGCTGGACGACGAGGTGATCGAGAACCATCTTCTTCTTGCCCTTGTTGATAATGTTCTCTGCACCCAGATGCCTGCTCTCAGCTCTGGGTTCTACACGGTGCACTCAGCCAATCAGCAGGATACGAAGGATAACCTACCTTCCACCGAACCTTTGACCATGAGCTTAAACACCAGTACCTTTTTCTTTTGTCCATAACGATGACTTCGGGCGATGGCCTATGATGTATAACGTCAGCTGACTTCAGGCTCGCATGTTGACGTTCTAGCCAGCTTGATAGCTCACTTGGAGATCCTGGTGCGGGTTAAAGTCCGGATCATAGAGGATGACTGGACGAAGCAGAGGATCTCGTCAGCATCCTTGCATGAGGACATGATTCACGCTGCAATGAACGACTAACCGGTATCAGCCGTAGCGAGATTAATACCCACACCTCCCGCTCTGGTAGTCAGGAGGAAGACATCGTAGTCCGAGTTTGGAGCATTGAACAGATCCATCGATTTCTGCCTTTGGGCTTGTTGGATATCGCCGTCCAACCGGAGAAACTTTATGCCTTCGCCGTAAAGGAATTCTTCAACTGTTACACCGGGTCATGGGTGACTAAGGTCAGCTCAATTCTCATCGGTATCAAACCTCCAGGAAAATCTGAGCTCACTCCTGTCCAACGCAATTTTGAACTGATGAGTGAACATGTTATGAGCTGAAGCAACTCCATACACAGCTGCTTTGCGAATCATCCTCCTCAGCCGGACAATGACAGTAGCTAAGCTTACCTGGCTGAAGAGTAAAACCCTATGTCCCCTCTCTTTCAATTTCGGCAATAGCAGCTTGAGAAAGCTGAGCTTCCCGCTAGATTCCACTAGTTGCTTGTGCTGTTCATCCTCTGTCGCTTCAAGGGGTTCTAATTCAGGTTCTGAGAGGTATGGATGCTGACATATCTTCCTCAACTGGGGGTCGGAGATGATGTCAGCTTTGCTTTCTCGGTTGGTACCACTCGATAGGTTCGGTTCAGGGGGGATATGAATAGAAATGGACCATTAAGAAGAGAAGGGATATCAACGAGGTGAGGAGGACTGTGTAAGAGGGATCAGATCCGAGGTTCAGCAAGCCATCCTCACCTCCATAAGGATATTACGGACAGTCTTGACGGGCGGCATCTTGGGCGTGAGCTTTTCTGAGCCTTCCGAGCCGGGCCTCAGCTCTTAGCCCCCGTGTAGCGGATTGGAGGTTGGAGGAGGCGGAACCTCGATGTGTCCCGTTTCTGCTTCACCTTCGTTTCCTCACTGTCCCTTCCCCGACTTGAACCATCCACCCAAATCAGACGCTAATCGATCTTGCTTATAGTTGTTGTCGGGAGTGGTGTGGTTGTTGTTGTTGTTGTCGTTCCCGACTGAGAATGAATTCGGGCGAGTGAACGCCTCCTCGTCCGAGTTGATCCCCTGTCTGGATTACCCGCGACGATTCACTACCACACTAGCTAATAGATACAAGGGGGTTGCAGACCAGAAGTATATGCTGGCGATATGATGAAGAAAGGTAGAAAAGACGAACCCAGTCGGACAGTCATTGAGAGACGCGGGATGGGTTATTTTGATGTTCTCGACGCGTTACTCGAGTATTGCAGTAGTGTTGCCTCCGGCGGAAACGGGTGACAGGACAGCAAAGACTGGTACCATGTCATGTCAGGTCCAGAGGAAAGCGTTGCATGTGCATGTCCATATCGTATCAAGCTATAGACTATCCAAGTGGGTCTGAACAGTAGAGATGCATGGATAGGGGACCGGCATGTGTGGAGGGATCTGCCCCAGACACAGGGAGGGAGAAGCAAGTCGCAGCTGGGTAAATCAACTTCTTGGGATGCAGCAGTCTCTGTCCTCTTGCCACCAGGAGAGGACAGACACGATCACCCTCACAAAGGATCGGACGGCACGCCCCCGGGGACTTTCCACCTTTCGCTGCTTGCCGGCCCCTGCCTCCTTGTACCTCTGATTGTCAGATAGAAGTCTGACAAAGGAGTGTCAGTGCAGTAGAGGAATGGGCAGAAGCATCGGGTTTTGGTTTTGATTTATGCTGATTTATGCTGATTTATGGAAAAAGGTCTGTTTACATATTGTACTTTGTCCAGGCTAAGCAAACCCAGCAAGGTAGATTTATTCCTGATCTGCAGAAGAGACGCCCATAACTTACCGAAATATATTGCTACTGCCACCACTGATACCACTATGCTCTATGCTATCTACCCTCTAACGACAACACTCGTACCTCAATTGCACTCCACACCATTCACGCTTATAAGGCAATAGACTGACCTGAAAGGTCTCATCATCCCTTCCCTTAGAAGCTCTGCCTTACGCAATGCTAGCCTCTTTGAGCTTCTTCCTCAGCTCTGCCAACTCAGCCTTCAACTCCTTGGCCTTGATCTGCTCCGCGTCAGCATCACCTTCCGCTTGACCCTTCCTGATCGACGCTACAAGAGCGCCCTGCGCCTGGACCTTCGCCTCAAGCTCCTTTTCTGCGGGTGACTTGTTCTTCTCAGCCTCGGCAGCAGCGGCCTTCTTGTTTTTGGCAGCTGCCGCTTTTCTGGCTTCGTGTTCGGCTTTCTTGCTGGCTGTTACAGCGATGTCCTTCACTTTGGGAACAGCGCCGCCCTCGGGATGACCTTGAGGTCCAGCAGGGTTGACCTGCTCAGCGACATGAGCGTCGCCGCCGAATTGTTTCTGCCACTTCTTCTCCTGCTCGCCGTTGACATTATCGATCTTCTTGAACAAGTATTCAGCTTTTCCGAGGGTGTGTCCAGGAAGAATATCGATGCTGAACTTCTCGGGCAGGGATCGAGCGGGTGCGTTGAGCTGTCTCAGGATTCCCTCTGAAGTGGTAGGCATGAAGGGGTGGAAGACGACAGAAAGGAGGTAGATGAGGTTGATAGCATTGAGGAGGACTCGGCCACATCGCTCAGGCTGGTTGGCGAGCAAAGCATTGTCGAGCGAGTTGTCTTGCAGATACTGGTTACCTCGGGCGGACAAGGCCATGCCGACAGTCAAGCCATTTCGGAGCTTGGTGTCCTCCATGCTCTGCCTGTATTCAGTGAGTCGAGCGTTGATGTCGCTAATAAAGTCGGCATCGAGCTGCGTGGCGGCGGCATCAGATCCGCTAGCTTCGGCAACGGCCTCGCCACCAGCGAAACCTTCAGGTCCAGGTACAACCGAGCTGTATTTGGCATTAACGAATTTGACAACCTAATTATGGTGTTTTCAAGATTAGTGTCCATGTTTTTCTTTTTTTTTTCTTTTTTTTTCCGGCTACCAACGGGATCTACGCACTCGGTTGACAAAGTTTCCAAGGTTGGCTAACAGCTCGTTGTTGTTAGCAGCGATGAACTTGGACCAAAGGAAGGATGAGTCGTTGTTCTCTGGTCGTTGAGAAAGCAAGTAGTATCGCCATACTGAAGCAGGTTGTCCGGTTTCCTGGGCATTGTTACCGAATACACTGTTGCGAAGTTAGCACAAGATCAAATCCGATAAAGCGTCGCGTTGCTCACCCGACATTTCGACTCTTTGAGAACTTGGTGTCCTCGTAGTTCAAGTATTCTGCGGCGACGTCAGCAAAACCCGGTACAATGAGAAGTCTTCGTCACTCACGGGTGCTGGAGATATTGTGCAGCATAGTCCAAGGCTGTCCAGTACCAATCAGCATGGAAGGGAACAGTACCGTGTGGAAGTAAACATCTAATACGATGACATCAGCTGCACTCCGCATTACGTTGGTCGACAGCTGGCTTACTGTCTTTGCCCATGAATTGGTAGAGATCTACGTTGTCCGGGTTCTTCCACCATTTCTCCCATTGGTCGGTGTAGGTGGCGGTGATTGAGGGGTAGCCGATAGGGGCGTCGAACTGAGGGATGTATGTCAGCAATACAGCCATAGATAGACGAATCTCTCGAAACCCTCAACTATATGACATACCCAAACGTCTGCCATGGCATGAAGTGACAATCAGCATATCGTCCTAGATATCGTGGAAACCAGATTCGGCTCACAGATAACCTTGCCGTCCATTGCCTTGTCCTCCTCCTCATTTCCGGTCTTAGGTACCTCGACACCCCATCTCAAATCTCGCGTCACCGCACTCGGTCTCAACCCTTCTCCCAACATTCGAGGCTCCACAATTTCTCCCTGAGCAGTGATAACAGCGTTCGAGCCCCAGTGTCCCTTGACTCGAGCCTTCTGGAGCCATTCTTCCAATCGAGGCTGAAGGAGATCTAATCGTACACAGGCGTGAGTGGAGGGTCGGACGGAAAGCTTGTGGGCCTTGTTTCGCTTGCATCGGGGATTGAGGAGTTCGGTGGGGGATGAGAAAGTGAGAGAACATTTGTCGCATTGGTCTCCTCGTGCGTCCTATCAGATTCGAAAAAAGCGTTAATCGGGCTCTGGAAGATGTAAAGCGACTGGTAAAACTCACATCGTAGCCACACTGAGGACAAGTACCTTCTACAAATCGGTCCGCTAAGAAGAGCTTGTCGTCCTCGCAGTAGGTCTGATCAGACGTTTCCAGTCGGAAGAGATTGTTCTTGTGTAAACTCAGGTATACCTCCTGAGTGATTCTATATGGGTAGCGCTGAGTTAGCTTCTTGAAGCGCAAGAACTACGGCAGGCAAGCTCACTTGGTGTGTTCAGGGGTAGACGTTCTTCCCCATTTGTCAAATCCAATCTCAAACCACCTATGGTCTCGTCAGCTTGTATCGCGACTGACGCCTCGATGAAGCTCACTTGTAGACTTCGGTATGAAGCTGGTGGAATTTTGTACAAAGCTCGAGTGGAGTGACGCCTTCTTCCAATGCCTGTGAAGATAGCGGTAAGCTACTGCCGGCTTTCCAACTCGAGAACGCGGACGAGCTGGAAGCTTACTTTGGTCTCGGTGGCAGTTCCATACTCATCCGTTCCACAGATCTACACGTTCTTACTTTAGTGAAGTACATCTCACTTGCGTCAAGGAGGTCCTTTGACTCACATAGAGCGTAGGGACATTCAAAGTTCTGCAGTATCTAGCGAAAACATCGGCTGAGAGCGTTGACCTACGACGGAATGGAGAGTTAGCCTGCAGCAGCAGCGGTACTGAGTCTCAAGGACAAACTTACCCAATGATGTTACCCAGATGAGGCACATTGTTCACGTCTATGTTTGTTACGCGCTCACAATCAGCGATACTCCTTTGTGATGAGAAGTCAGGCCAAGGGGCAACTTACATGGCAAAGCAGAGGTGATCAGGACGTTTCGCTCGCCATCTTTGGGAAGTCTGTGTAGATTACACTCATCAGCCAGACGTTGAGGCGAGGAAAGTATATCATAGCAAGGCTGAGAAAAGCATGCTGGCAGGTATGAGAGGCGCTATGGCTTACACTGGACCTGTGGAGGGGTCGTGGATGTTCATTAACAGCCCATCGGCCTGACGAATATTTCTACCGCTGGCGCTCATGTCGATGACTGTCTCTATGCGGTATGACGGCGTGGATGATTGAGAGATGATAAAGTAGCAATGATCAAACAGAGCAGATTGTCAGTGGAAAGATCAAGACGGAGGTCCAAGCAAGCGAGCTATGTAATGTATGGTGCGAGCATTTTCGAACTATTGCAGCAATGCTTGACTCGTGCTCGCTCTTACCACACGTAATAACAGAGTCAATTTCAGATCACGTGATCTGCTCATGAAGCGTGCAGTTTGGTTCCGTTGACGCGGAGCTCCAGCCAGCGATTTGGATTTGTTTTTGGGATTGCTCGGAATTTTGGCAACCGCCTTGTCCCAGGCTGTCTGCGATATCAAGTAGGTTAAGGAGGTGATGCTGATCTTGCTGGGTGATAACTGCAAGGTGAACGGTGATAAAGCTCCTTCAAACTCAGTCGCCGTATCATATCGTTCCTTCCTTTGGAAGCAGTCTAGGGAATCCGACCCACAATGTCCGCCATATCTGCTAGGAGAGCGGCGGCGCTCAAGGCTGCCCAGGCCAGCGCTTCGGCTCCATCTGCTGCAGCTCCAACCCCTTCAACCGGGGAGGCGAAACTCTCATCCAGGTCCGCATCCTCAGACGGAGACGTAAACTCAAGCCCTTCCTCTTCGCAACCCCCATTGGCCCCTTCTGCAAAACGACGGAAGACCCGTCAATCACCTACTATGAAAGTATCGGCAAACGTTCAAGCTCGATACTTCGCTTCGGCTTCTTGCCTCGCACCTGCAGCCCAGGTTCAGATTCCACTTAAAGCGAAGGCAAAGATACAAGGGAATAGGGAGAGAAAGTTCTCGCCTAGTGCGCCTGCCGAAGTGAAGCTCACTTCCGTTGCCGACAACGATTTCGATTTCGATGTCGATGTCGATGTCGATGTCGACTCTTCCGCTACCGGGAGCGACGATGTCTTGTCTGAAGATGAGGGCTATGAGGAGGCTCGAGACGAGGTCGATGAAGGGAGGATTCAGTGGACTGCACCTTCAACTTCAGTGGAGTCTACGCCTGGACCATCCAGAATACGAAACCGGTGAGAAAACCTCCAATTGTAGGCATAGCTTAATTGCCCACCAGCTCACATCCGCTGTGCACTACAGTGTCAACGGTATCACCGCCGTACCTGAGAACAGCTCGACCTTCGTCCCTCGGGAAGGCGTGAATATATACACTGTGCAAGAGAAAGAGGTCCGCTCGGCGGGTATCCAAGACAAGTATCCTGGCAGCGGAGTCGTCCTTTCTCTCGGACACGATGAAGTAAGCCAGTCTCCGCCTCCCCTTCAGCTCGAGTGAAGCAATCGGCTGACGTCTTATTTCTCGCCCTGTACCAGTCATTACTTATAGCGGGGACCTATATCATCACTCCGCTCTCAGGCAGACTTGAGGTTGCATCCACCGCTCTTGTACCTGACGGATCATCTTTCCCGATTTTCGCCCCCACGTCGCACCCTATCCCTCCCATCTCTGCATCGGTGCAACAATCTCCAACCAAATCATCATATAGCAACAGCTCTTTCGCCGATCTAGATAAGCTGAGACTCCCGAAAGGCTTCAACCGGGCGCGTATCTTGTTCTTGATTAGAGAGAACAAGTGCGGTATCGACGGGCTAAGATACGGAGCTGTCCCCGGGTTCGCGAACATCTGGCTCGAGGAACAAGGACCGTGGGGGTTGAGAGGCGTACATCCCGTAGGTCTCCAATCCTTGCCTTCGAGTACTCGCTGCCTGAGCAATCAGAATGGAAGACCAATGCGGAGGGTGTGCTGATCTTTCCCGGGCAGGTCATCGGGTCATTCTCGACGCCCGTATATCCCCATATCACCCACTCTACATGGAGCGCAGCCTTAGCCGCCCTACCATCGTCCGCTTTGACTCCATCCCCAGAATTGCGTGGCTTAGATGGGGGTGATGAAGACCTGCAGAAGCCTTTTATTGGCCTAGTGAAAGGCACGAAACGGTCAGGGAAATCGACGTTTGCTCGGGCGGTTTTGAACAACCTTTTGGAGAAGTACAAGAGAGTCGCTTGGCTGGAATGTGATCTCGGACAAGGAGAGTTCGGTTGTGGTGGTGTAGTTGGACTGTGGGTCCTGGACGCACAAGTGATCGGTAAGACGACATCTCCTTGAATTCTGGCTTGTCGACATTCAGTAACGGTTGCTGTTGTTTTCCTGTTTAGGCCCCTCATTCACCCACCCGCTCGTACCTCACCGCGCTCATTACCTCGGTACATACACACCACTGACGTGCCCCGACGAGTATGTCGCATCGATTCAACATCTCATCGAGTACTTCAAATACGAACTCCAGTACCCGACTTTCCCGTCAACATCAACGTCGGACAACTACAAGAATTCGGACACGATACCGTTGGTTGTAAATACCCAAGGATGGGTTAAGGGACTTGGAGAGGAATTGCTAAGGAGTATCGAGGGCATGGCGGAGCCCACGCACGTCTATTCTTTCGAGTCTGTTGAGGAAGAGAGTTACCACGGACCAGGATGGACGACATCTCCTACCTGGCAGAGCGCACAACTCCCCATTGACGACTCCTACCCTTACCCGGCGGAAGGATCGAGCAACGCCGCTCCCATCAAACGCTTCAAGCTGGAGCCAGCACCTGTATCGCCATTGCAAGCTCGATATACAGCCGCTGATCTGAGAGTACTGTCGACGATCTCGTATTTCCATGCGACGCTCTCGCCCTTCGGGCCAAGGTGGGACTTCACTGCGCCGCTGCTTGCTCAGCCGCCTTGGGAGGTCGAGTACGGCAATGGCAAGCCTATCGAGAGGGTGTATCTGATTGGTGAAGGCAGCGAAGGGATCGTCGAATCCGATCTTCCTCTCGCTCTGAATGGCAGTATTGTAGCTCTGCTTGAATATACGGAACAGCCGGTAGAAGAAGTCGATCAAGATCAGCAAGGACTTTACGTGCAAGGTCGACTTCCTCCCTCACACGAAATCGTCAGTTGTCTTGGGCTAGCTCTTATCCGCGCCGTTGTCCCTTCGGCCTCTACCTCCTCTTCAAAATCAGGCGGCCTCGAAGGCAAGATACAACTCCTCACCCCCCTCCCCGCAGCTGTACTAGGGAGGTGCAAGGCCGTCGTGAAGAACGGAGCCATCGAGCTTCCTAATCCAGGTATGATGGATTGGAGGTCCCCGTTGACCAAAGAAGGTATGATGGGTATAGAGAAGGGCTGGGATCAGGTGCCGTTCTTTGATGTGAGCGGGGTAGAGGTGGTCGGTGGAGAGAGGCGCAGGTTCAGGAAGAACATTATGCGTAAGGGAATGTAGAAGTGAATTTGACCATGTAGTCTTCTCTTTTCCCGGTACATGAGGCGATGGCATCTGTCCCTCTGATATTCCTTCAGGTATCGCTCTGCACGCTCAACAACATGCATGGTGAAGTTCTGCTCAATGTAAAAAGACGAGTGTGCCATCGGCCATCGTATACCCCATGTACGCGACACTCAGGGAAAATGCCATGATACGCCGCACAGTGCGTCAGCGATTAACCGGCATTCGCAGTACTCGTAACACAACCGCAATCACAATCACCTCATATTGTCTACACGTCCAAGCAAGCACTTCACGCTACATTCCTTTCATTCACTCATAACTTAGCTGTGACATAGTCTCTCTGATACCTCAGCTATCCCACACATCTCCTACCATATAGCGAGAGTAGGAAGGCACGATCGCTTCGTGCAAACACCGATACTCAAGCCGCCGCGCTTGATATCAGATAGGCATCGCCTTGACCCAAGCCTGTCCACCAAGACCGACTGATCCACTCGACATAAGGCTTCGTTGTATCGTGTCAACCCATCATGGACGAAGAAGCGTCCTTCGCCAACCTCCTCGCGTCGACGACGCTCCCCTCCCGACCCTCATGGGACGCCTCATCCCCCGCTGGGGGTGCCGAAGCGGACCCATGGGCGAACCCATTCTCTTCTTCCTCAACTTTGTTATCAGACGCACACTCGAACCCCTTCGCGTCGACTTTCCCAACATCCACAGCCACTTCGAGTACCCTGCCGACTTTCGCTGCGCCTGAATCACCGAGGGAGGAAGTTAGTCCGTATGTTCAGAGATTGCAGGACGATGCAGAGCTTGGGGTGGGTAAGATGCCCGACCCTCCTAGCGTTATAGCCGCAAGAGAACAATCCCAATCTCAAACACAAGCCCAATCGACGTTATTCACCGCACCACGAAGTCCGTTCGATCCGAATCCACGTGGTGTCTACGCAAGTAGTGCGTTCGCGACTCCGACAACATTAGAAGTAGAATCTAACCCGTTCGGATCATCATCCTCCTCTACTGCTATTGCCACCGCTCAAGATCCAGCTCAAGCGCCTTTCATACCTCCACAAACCCAACAATCCCCCATTGCCACTTCTCATGCACCTTCCACCGCTGCTGGCGGTAAGAAAGGCCTGCCGTCAGACTTGATCGACGAGGATCTGATGGCGGCTTCTGATCCTGAACAATCGCTGAAGAAGGCATTCGTCAAATCGAAACCCAAGCCTAGACCGTCAACACCGAATGCGTCGAGTTCTGATGCCAACTCGAGCGGAGGAGCAGAATCTAAAGCAACGGAGAAGAAAGCTTATGTGTTTACGCCTGGTTCGAGCAAGAAGAAGGATGCTATCAAGGATGTGAAGGATGAGAAGGATGAGAAGGCTGTTCGCGTAGAAGGAGATGAGCACAAGGCGGAGACGGTAGTGAATGGATCGGAATCAACGAGCGAACAAGATGGCAAAACGACCCAGCTGAACGCTAAGACTGTCAGGGGTGGGCATGACGATGGCGTGAAGACGGCGGACGACGGAGAAAAGACGCTCGATGAGTCTGTCAAGAAGGTAGAGGTGACTGAACCGGAATCACCGTCAACTCCGACCAAGAAGGATGCTGCATCTGCTGCTTCAACATCGCCATTAACGGAGAGCAAACACAGTACGCCAACAGCTACCACTCGTGTCGCTTCTCAGTCGCAATCCGAGCCGAAATCACCAGCGGCTATCCCACTTCCAGCTTCGAACCTTCCCACACCGACGGTTTCTCGAGTGCCGACGCCTCTACCGCCCAAGTCAGAGCCCACGGACAGCTCATCGGTCCTAGCCACCCCATCGATAGACAGGGTCTCGGTATCACCGCTCGACGCCCCCGCTCAGCCTGCTGACGAGGATTTCGGCTTCAAGTCCCTGTCCATTGGTGGATCCGCCATGTCTGCGCCTCCTGTCCCGCAGAAGGAGAGTTGGGGAGACAAGGCGATCAGTCCTCCCACCTCGTCCTCGCGATTTGGCGGCAGAGGCTGGGGTGCCATGGAAGAGGATGAGGGCGATGCTGAAGGTGACAGCGGTGGTCTGTTTGGAAAGGGAGGACCAAGCGTCATTGCGAGTGCCAGAGCTGATCCTTGGGGTGGTAGCAATGATCTTGCCTCGGGAGGTAGTGGATGGGGCGAAAAGTCTATGGAGGAGGCTTTGGCGTCTACCGATCCCAGCTCTAGTAGTCGGTACTCCGAGTCGACTTCGAACGGGCTCGCTTCACCCACTCGACTCGGTCTTGAGACATCCGTATTATCGTCATCGGGTGCGCCTACTTCCCCGGACGGCAGTTCCATTCAAACACCGACAACATCACCCCGAAAGAAGCTGTCATCTGTTCCTGTGTTCCAAATCACCGTTGGAGACCCAACCAAAGTGGGTGACCCTGTCCGGGGATACACTGTCTACACCGTGAAGACGCAGACCACCTCGCCTCACTACCGCAAGGGCTCCTTCTCGGTCCTGAGACGATTCTCCGATTTCCTGTGGCTGTTCGAGGTCTTGACTTCCAACAACCCGGGTGTGATCGTACCGCCAGTACCAGGCAAACACACCTTCGGGCGTTTCCAAGATCAATTCATTGAGACTCGTCGAGCGGCCCTACAACGATGCTTAGGCAAGATCACTTCACACCCTGTTCTTCAGCTGGATCCGGATCTCCGACTGTTCCTGGAGAGCGACTCGTTCGCCTACGAGTCCAAAGCGCGACGACAAGAAGTGCAAGCTGCCGAGAAACATTCTGCGAGTCTGCTTACAGGTTGGACGGGACCGAAATTCGTCGAGCACGACGATTGGTTCGACTCGAGGAAGAATTTCTTGGACTCGCTTGAATCTCAACTGAAAAGCCTGAGCAAGAGCATAGAAGTCTCATCTAAGAACCGGTTAGAGCTCTCTCAATCAATCTCAGAGTTCGCAGAGACAATCACTGCCTTGTCCGAATCCGATCTTGGAACTGCTCTTTCGACTACGCTGGCCCATCTGGCGTCTATCGCCGAGAAGGAGAAAGACTCGTCAGAGGAACAAGCGAAAGATGAGGTCGTCGAGATTCTCAACTTGGCAGACGAGTACGTCAGGTTCATCGGGTCCGTGAGAGGTGCTTTTGGCGGTCGGGTGAAAGCTTGGACCGCGTGGCAGAATCAAGAGAAGGAAGTGACTAGGGTTAAAGCGCAACGGGAGAAGCTGAGAGCGCAAGGGAGGTTGGGCGATCGAGCTCAGAGCAGCTTGGCTGAGGTTGCTGAGGTGAGTGGGACGTTGCGACCTGATCATGTTGTCAAACCGCGCAAACATTACAGGATGTTGGCACATAGTGTTGGTAAAACTGACCTGTCTGTCTCTCTCGTTCTTGTTACCATATCTCGATAGGCCGAGCGAAAGGCCCGCGACTTACACGGGACATACGACCATCTATCCCGCCTGACGAAATCCGAATTCGTCCGATTCGAGCGCGAACGAATTATAGAGTTCAAAGCTACCCTCGAGCGATATCTCGACGGTATGATGGAACGTGAGAGGGAATTGATTGGCGCCTGGGAGGGACTGCATAAAGAGATTGTGGGGTTAGTGGATAGGTCTTCGGCGGGGACGGGTAGGAATGGGAGTGTAAATGGGGCGAGGGATTAAGTTGATCGTACGGTCCAAGCATGAAACGGCGTTGGAACTCGTCCTGGTAGATGGGTCTTGTCAATGGCGTTGGAAGTGATACAGCGAGCGTTGAGGAAGGGGTGGTTGGAGCGAATTGGAAGACGGGACCCGGGAGATCAAGCTGAAGCATGGGTAGCTGAAATGAGGTATGATCATGGGATCAGAGGAGCGTGCGGTGTTTGGCTTGTATACATGGAACGAATATTGAATAAGCACGATTGCAAGGCTCCGTGATATGGGCACCCGCCTGTCCGGCCAGACCCAGACCAGCGCCGCCAGAAGGTCTCACAAGTAGAGTACCTGTCGCACCCACGATTGTTGAGAGAGAGAGAGTCAATCAAGTCAGTCCCCGACCACAGCTGCAGGTCATAAGCCCTGACGCAGATAGCAGAAGTCAGATATATGGTCGAGCGCAACGAATAGATGACGTTGTTTGTACAGTAAGATAGATCCGATCGATGATGTTGGATGGGCCCCTTTTCACTTGCTACATATATGTGCATTCCATTGGTCAGACCGACCAGAGAATCGTCCTCATGACTTGCGCGCACAGTCAGTCAGACACATTGGACGCTACGAACTACATACTGTCCTACACTACACCCAACTTACAGTTGCAATTACAGATACAACGATAGCTACAACGGGCAACCAAAACTTGACGTGCTATACATCACGGTCAAGGACCAGTGGAATAGCGCACGCAGTGATACCAACCGATCCCTTATCCTCAGAGATTCATGTCAATAAGAGGTCCAGACCAGTAAGGAGGAAAGTGAGGGCGTCATACACATTCATCAACGTGCTATATAGGTGGAGATATGGTTCCATGGCCTCGCGAGTCCTGCACATTGTTATCCTCGTCGTTCGTCGTTATCGATCGTCTTTGAATGCCTGCGCGACCCAAGCGGATCGAATTGAAAGACGCTCAATCAACACACAATCTTGACTATCCGAGTTGACGTCACCATCGAGTGAAATACATGGATCAACAGATGCCAGGGGAGGGGGGGGGGTTGTTCATGTCTTTGTGCTGTACGCACCTTGAAGATATTACGCCGGTGTCTGACATTGACGCCTCGACAGCTCGTGAGATCTATGCGATGAAGGAGGGGACAGGAGCCCACAATCGTCCGCATGTCATCGTCTAATGACTCGCAAAAACAACGAGAGGGACAACAATCGATCAGCAAACACCCAAAGCCCACCAGATCGAGGCTAATCGCCGAACTGTCGATTTCATCACCATTCGGCCTCATAATGTATTGCTGTTCCATCCGAACTGAAATTGTGGACCTCAGCGTCAACGCCAGCTCACCGGTGATCTTCGTCCCGCTCAGATCCATGACCCGAAGCCCGTTGAAGCTCGCCGAGATCGCCCTAGCAAAATTAGCAGTATCGTCAATGTTGGCAGAAGGTATATTGAGCGTTTCCAGCGGACTGCGCCTCGGCGTATGTACATGTGTGTGCGTCGATGAGTCGGTACGAATTGATGTAACCTCGCGATCGGTGAGTAAAGCGCCTTGCAACCCGTCGGATCGGATTTCGGTATCCGAGCCTGGACCTGCAGCTTGTTCGGCGTCTGTCATTGGTAAGCGGCTGACGCTCGCTTGCGGAGTATCGTCCCAGGGGATGCGATCAAATGCGTGCGCCAAAATTGCTTGCGGTACTACGAGGGTCAGATGCTGGAATGGAAATGCCATTGAACAGAGATCAGCTTGGTCAGATCGCGTGGTTGAGTACGACGAAGGCAGAGGAAGGAATCAACAAAACATGGCTTGAGGGCGCAGTGATGAAATCGCTCTACCAGAGGCTTTTCCAGCAAGAGGGCGCCCAAGAGGCGGGCCAGACGATGTCAGGGTGCAGAGTCTATGGTCTTTGACTGGGGGATAACTGCACGACTATAGGTGAAACGGATCAACGCTGAGCACATGCAGACAGGCTCACCTTCAAACTCCGGCGCCACGACCCAACTAAGCCAGGTTCATAGACCAAATCCGCGAAATTGGCTGTCGCCAAATCACACCCCGTGTCCAAGCTTCCTCCCACCTTGTTGACCCAACTGAAGCTTTCCAGTTTCTCGCACTTCGCTAGAACCGCGCCCAGGCGTGCAAATTCGCTTTCGGCGTTCGTGTAGAATGCTGACGAGCGAGGGTTGGAGACAGAAGCAGAAGTAATAGAAGTGCCCCTGGTGCTGGGTCTCAAGTGGCCGAGATGTATTGCGCGGAGAGTGGCCGTATGGGGTTCGAGGAGGTTTGTGATCGTCTCGATAGGGATTGGTGGGCCACCACCCATTGCTCCACTGGATCCGGTCCCAACCAATGATCCTAATCCGCCACTCGTACCTGAAGAAGTCAGTACAGTGAACTCAACCAGCCCAGGCGGTACATCGATCTTCGTACCCTCTACAACCAGTAGGTCAGGTAGATACAGATGACTCAGTGCAGGAAAGGATTGGCTCAGTATCTCCCATTGTAACAGGCTCGAGGAGGGAGTAGGTCGAGGTTCGGGATACCCGATAGAAGAAGCGAGGAGACGGGCTCGGGATTCCGCCATACCGTGTGCTGGGTTCAAGAGGGATCCAGGTAGACAGAGATGGGTCATACGAGGATATGGACCCGAGGCGAAGGTGGTGTTGATGTTCTGGTGGCATGTTCACGGGAAAAAGCGGAGGGAAACAATACACGGAACATGGGATGTGTGAGGTCAGCTTCATTCCTCATTTCAATGCCCAGTGTGATATCGCGGCCTTGAAAAGAGAATTCGACCGATCTTGGGGGAGACATGACGTGGCTCACCTCAAAGGCGACTCTATCCACTTTCAACCCCTCCAACTGCTGTCCAAAAGCGTCCAGTAACAATCTCACCTCCTCTTCTCCCACACCCGTCCCTTTCAAGTTGACCCTCCTCAGCCGTTTACATCTATCAATCATAATCTTGACAGTCCTACCACCTACAGCCAGACAGCCCTTCATGTTGACCCGCTCGAGATTAGGCAGATGATACAGTAAGCCCGCTACGCCGGTGTCTGTGACTTTGTCTGCATGTGCGAGAGTCAAGGAGGTATATGTTTCCTTGCTGGAAGGGCGGGAAGGAATGAATTCCTTGAGTCGGTCGGTCATGGCGATAGCAGGAAGGAGATTGCCTGGTAGGAACATGTGCGGAGGAACAGTGAATACCTGATAGTACGGGTGCCAAACCGAATCAGCACTGGTTCCTATTCCGGATTAGCACGTACGCAGGGCTTGTGAATGCACTTCTGGCGAGATACTAGGCGTAGAGCTGGAAAGTTTACCGGCTGCTAGAGCAGAGTGAACGATATAACTACGAGGAAGACTCACATCAATGATCATTCTCAGTGTCAGATATCCTCCCCACCATCTGAACACCTCATCTCTGACGGGCTCTTTCAGCTTATCAGGAAGTTCTCGCCAGGCAAGCTTGAAATCCTCCCCCATCGATTCAGGACGCTCCGCCGCAGAAGCTTCCCAGAGACCCTTGAAATGCCTCGCTATACATCTCGTACAATACCGAGCAAGAGTCGGGACGCTAGAGCCGATTCTGGCATCATTCGTACCACTTGCTGCTAGTCTGGGAGGTCGAAGTGAGATAGAAGATGTAGAGAGCGACGACTCGGATACAAGTGTCTCCCAATCATCTTTCGAATTCCATATCGATCTGGGCACTTTCTTATTTCTGTACTTGTACTTGGCTTTGCCTTTGGCAGCTTTCTTGGGCGTAGGCACTTGGCTCACGCTCCTGCTTGTAGCGGGTGACGGTGATGGTCGACCTCCACCGGAACTCGCGAGCGCGCTTGTGATTGTCGTTCGAGGGCGCTTAGTAGGCGAAGGTGAGGGGTCAGTCGAGCGCGTTCGAGCTGATGGACCTTCGAGGACAGCGGCTGACTTGCGCTTCGGAGCCATTGTATCCTACCACACTTGAGCTTCATACGACTGGACCGAACGGGATTTCGATCATCTGGACATGATACGGATGTCTGATCATTTGAAAGAGGGTGAATTCATCATCGTTCTCCGTTCTGCAAGGCATGGCTCACAAACGTCATGGCCATTGTCGGACCGGAGCGACCTATAAGCGGAGATCGCCGGCGATGCTGGAGCCCTGCAGGGCAAAAACCTTCTGGGGTCAGGGCGAGCGAGGCACATGGAACAGCGATCAACCAAAAAAAAAAGTAAACAAGCTAATAAAACAGAAATGGGCGCCGCGACTGACCGATAACACTATCCGCGTCTGTACTCATCCCGCATGAGACGAACTCACACTTCATCAAGACAAATGTTGCCTACGTGGACTATCGATGCTAAGACATCCTTAGCATCAAGCATGCACGATGGTTCTGGACTTGACAGACGCCACCGAAATGTCTGTGCGCATCGTCGTTCCGCACTACGATCGTAGTACGGTGCAATCCAGACTCGGTGACCCCTCTCCCTTGCCCCCCCGCGTGAGCGGCGCCGACGTCCCTGATAGCCGTAACCAGGAACCGTTCCGACCGATGGGTTATGTTTACCGGATCAACAACGCAGTGTACAGTCTATCTTTCCCACTTGGCATGAGATGAGATATATCAACCCTATAGCTTGCTTGACTGGTTCACATATCGTACATACAGGCCATGTGGGTGAACCAATGCAGGGACGTTTGTTTACTCGCTCACTCCGCTTGTTGCAGGAGCTGGTTGTAGGCACCGTGCCCAGTGCTGGCTGCTGTGATCGATATAAAGCATGATGATGACTTGCTCATGCATCTTATATCTGTTCTATTCTCCATTCTCCACTCGCATCATACTATAAAAAGCAAACCATCTGACCTCTCGTCGTTCTTTCACCAGATACTCACGCTCATTACGTTCTCTATGCCCGCTCTCGCTCGTCAAATCATATAACGCATACGACCCTCGACTTAGGCATCCGACTTACCAAGACCATTTCACGACCTAATAATTACCATAGAATAGATCACACTCGGCTTATCCAGACGTAGAGGAATCACCCAATCGATCAACATGGCCCCCATCCGAACCACCCTCTCACTTGCTATTCCCCTCTTCTTGGCTGCTTGTGGCGTACAAGCAGCCCAAGCCAAGAGTGCCTTTTTAGGCTGTGCCGAACCCCTTGCGACACCGCTGAACCCTACGCCGGTGTTCGCTGCATCGGCGGCTGAGTGTGCTGTAAGTTGTCAAGTCGAAGCGATAATGGTTTCTACCTTCTATGCCTTCCTGCCTGCTGGCCTGAGTCGAGGAAGTACGAACTCATCACTGATGATCACTCGCTTCCCCCACATTACAGGACGCATGCACCGCCAAGGGCTCCAAGAACTCCTTCGCATACTACCACTCTACCTCTGTCGATTCTTGTGTCTGCTCTCCGATGGGCCCTGACGAGGTATATGACATCGCCTACCCCGCCGGAGGATCCTGTGCCGACTATGAGGTTGCCGTGAGTCCTAGATGCTTGCTCTATTCTCTATTCAGTCCTCCGGTCTCACTTGACCATCAGTCGTACTTGATGCGGCAAACTTCATGTTGTGCAACTCACAGGGGTATCTCTGGCTCGCAAACAGAGGGGTTGCTGATTTCTTTCTAATCCCCTCCGGATCGCTATACTCTCTTTCTAGGTCTACGTGACTCGCTCAGGACACTCATTCGTCTCCCAAAACAAGTCGCGAAGACACCTCGACCGAATGGAACGCATAGCCCTCTCAGCACGAGACGTAAAAGCTGATTGCCCCAACCCCCTGCAAGCGTGCAAGGTGAAGAACGATGAGGGGTATCAGTGTATCGATCCCCAATACGCTATTGGTGAGTTAGGCCTGGCTCCCTTCGGAGCAAATTCATCATGGGGGATCTTCTGCCTTAATTTCGGCGCTCACCCAATTGAATGATCAAGGGCGATAGCTGACCCAACGTCTACTGTGTCATGATGATTTGTCAACAGACTCCTGCGGTGGATGCATCAACGGTGCCTTCGGCGATGCCACTACCACGCCTGCTGTCGAGTGAGTCCAAACTTCACCGGTCATGCATAAATTAGAAGCGAAACGCAGATGTCCTGATCTCGACCCACTACTCCCGCTGATACCCAAACCATCACTCTCTTTCCGCAGCTGCACAGCACTCCCCGGCGTGGCTTCAGGCGGCGTCATCTGTTCTCTCGGACAATGTAAAGCCTACAGATGTGTCGACGGCTACACCTTGCAAGGCAACACCTGTGTCAAGGCTTGATGAAGGGGCAAAGGACGTCAAGTCTACTTCCCTCCAGGTATTGATACCCACTTATTTTACGTTACGATAGTTATGATCATATGGACAATCTCAATGTTTGCGAATTCGCATGAGCATATTCGTGACCCTTACGCTCTCTCTCAGATCACTTATATCTCTTGGGTTTTTGATTACTATTACTAGATCCTCATCCTCATGATGCATTGCATTTCATCCCTCTGGCTGAAACCTGTCCATACGGCACCAGGCAAAATCACACGTAGCCTCCCACTTGTTTGTTTGGTTCTGGCTACATCGTTCGGCAACCTCCGACCAGCCTACCAGCACAACCCGTCGCGTGTAGAGGGTGTTTGTGTTTGGATTGTTTGTCGTCCATCATAGTTGAGGAATGGCTCGTCGGACCAGCACTCGCAATGTCACGATATAATACTTTCCCTCAACATCTCCATAAGTCTCCTTGACTCGTCTTTTGCCCCAATTCGAACTTGTCTGATATCTGTCCACGCATACAATCGCAACCCCGACGACCAACATCGCAAAGAGCTTTATAGGCATCAGCAACACCTGCGAACAAAACGGAACAAGGAAGGTCGCAAATCATATCGGTCGTACCGTTCTAACGTCGATTCCTGTACAACTTACACAGCATCCCGAGAAAATAGCTCTCTTCCAATGGTCAGTCAGCTTCTCAACCTGGAAGTAGAAACACGTCAAGCTGACATACCTAAACTATCTTGATCCTGGTCATCTATCGATCCATCGATCGCTCGTTTGTTCAATCGCTGGATCCCCGCAGTCATTGACACCTCAAGCGCTCCGGCTCCTCTCGAGGGAGATGATCACCCTTCGTTCCGAGCCGCCAGAAGGTGTGAGGATCATCGTGGACGAAGATGATCTTACAGGATTGGAAGGCGTGATACAGGGCCCTCGTGAGCTACATCTGCTTCGTGGTCGCTGCGCTATCATGAACGTGAATGAGGACGGTCAGCTCACTCCGCTTCCCTCACATATCTGGGGTATTTGACTCACTCTGCAGCCGGAACGCCGTATGAGGGGGGATACTTCAGAGTCAAGTTCGCCTTTGGACCGGAATATCCCAATCTTCCTCCTAAATGTGAGTGCAGAGGGCTCCACTTCCTTGCTTGCTCTCAAACTTCTCTTCTCGGGTAACTATACAACAGCCTGGGGATAATACTCGTCCAAGTCCTAAATCAATCAGAGGTACACGCGATGTCTTACGACTCGCGTGCGCGGTTGCGAAGATATGCTAAGCTCAAGGGGTCGCGCTGATAACTCTTGACTGCCCTTGTTGACCCCCAATCACCTCTAGGCACCATGATCACCAAGATCTTCCACCCTAATATCTCTAAGTCTGGTGAGATCTGTGTAGACACGCTCAAGAAGGGTTGGAACAAGTCATACGGTGTAGGCCATGTTCTCGTCGTAAGTCTCAGCTCCCCGTCTGCAGTCTGCAACAGCTGGTGTTATCCGGCACTTCGCACAAGTTCACGCCATCGCTCTCAACCTGGGTCGCCAGAGGACAAAGTGGTCGTTTCTATGGCCATAGATACTCAATCTGACAGTTTACTCTTTCCGTTGGACACCGATTCTAGACGATCAAATGCTTGTTGATTTATCCCAACCCTGAAAGTGCGCTGGATGAGGAAGCTGGCAAGCAGCTTTTGGCGGATTACGAAGGGTACAGCAAAGTGAGTACTAGGTCAGGATGTCTGAACGGGATCGCTGTCCACCCCAATCCTTTCCTCTCTTGAGCTGTCATTGCCCAGCGCGTTGTCTGAACGCATCCCAAGAACTGGCTGACCGTTCGCCATCGCCATGTACACCCGATCGTAGTACGCCAAGCTCATGACTAGTATTCACGCCACTCCCAAAGTGAGTTCATGTCCAAATTTTGCCCTCCGCTTCAGCTCGTCTAAATCTCTTGCCATTTACTTTTCAGACCATCCCTGCCGAACTCCGAAATACCACCACCAGCAGCAACACTATGTCCAGTGGTACAACCAAGCCCACACCCCTCGGAGCGATCGTAACGCAAGAGCAGTCCCCCTCGCTGGATTCTCCAGCTATCATGGGCGATATACAAAAGGTGTTGAAGCCTGTAACCACCAACAAACCCCGTACGGGTACGGCTGGGGGCGAGACGTCCAAGACTAGTGCTGCCAGTAAGGCCAAGCGAGGCGCTAAGAGGCTTTGAGAGGCGTCGCGTCTCGGAATAGGTAGGTCCTGAGGCAGAACGAAGCTATATGACTTGGCCAAGGGGGAGAACGATTGCGACAAGTGGATGCATCGCGCATGGTTCGAGGCCTGAATGCCAAAGCAAAATGAATGAACGCTTGTCGGCGCACGTCACATGTTGAATGTTACGTAGTCAGTCGAGCGAGTTGAGTGACAGGGTGGTCGTACTATATTTCCTCGTCATTGAACCCCTCCTCGTGTAGTATCTTCGTTCACAAGGCGAAATGTGGCACGGCACAGCAGTGTGGACATTGATGACAATCATGATAATGATGATGACGATGCAGACTTGCACAGACCAAATACCTACCGAAATTACATGTATGCCACGTCCATGTTTTCATCTTTGCGTATCAGAGCGCATGTGGTGCCGATTGCCGAGGCTGTCACTGCTTTTTGACTCTCCAGTAGTGCAGCCAACTGGACTCTGTTCCGAGATCGAGTACACCAGCACACAAGGTATCTCCATGTGACCGCTCAGAATCCTTGATAGTACATGTATGGCAGAGGGGGAGCCAAAATGTCTCGCATCGCATTGCAGCAAAAACAGTCGCGTATGCAGCTTTTGGTTGGGGCAGTCAAGTCGGTCGGCAGACCCTGAACTCGTCATGAACTGACCAACGCCGAGGGTTCGTCCATAGTTTTGGTTTCACCTTTTAATGTAGACACTCACCCAACTGATATCGAGCAGTATCCACCATCATTTGAAAGGATTGTGCCAGGCAGCCAGCCGTGCGCATTGTGCATCCCGCGTAGACAATCTATAGAACCCCGCGACTTCTCGACCTCGACCTTGAGTCTAATCCAGTCTAGGGTAGAACGGGACATGCCAAGAGAAAACAAAACAAAACGAGACAAGATTCGAACCATAACAAAGAGGCAGAAGAACTACCATGGCTCGACCCTCTCGGGATACCGGCGCCGGCGTCAGCAGCAGCGGCAGCGGCAGCGGCAGCGGCAGCACCTCAAGCTCAATCATTTCATCCCCATTCCTCAACCTCAAGACGATCGATTCCTTACTGGCTGTTTCTGCTTCATCCCCGGACGATATCCAAAATCGGATCCGATTGCTCTCTGCCAAAGTTCATTTACTTGTGAACAATCTGAATATCACGTTTCCACCGCGATCGACATCGACATCAACATCGAGATTGAGATTGAGATCGACCTCGGCTTCTGCTTCACCTTCGACATCGACGTCGAATGGAAATGGAAACGGAGACGGAGGAGGACGCGGAATACACCGGGATGCTTCGAGAGAAGAGGAGAAAGCAACGACCTACGCGAGAATCCAGGTCGAGAAGGATAAAGCGGTTTTCGAAATTTGTGAAGTGAGACTAGAATTGGCCAAGGCGTATATGACGCCGACTGCGACCATTTCGGCCACAACATCGTCCAAATCGGTGATAAATCCCTCAACTAGATCGATAGCTGCCCCATCTCATGCAGATCCACGTCCTCTGGCACCCGGACATGTACATGCACCGGACTATACGTCCGCTGAGGTCGAACTGAGTCTAGCTGAAAAAGACTGCCGGTTCATCCGCAAGCGGAACGATACTCGAGCTTCTCGCAGTACCACCGATACCAATGCCGAAACGAACACAAACAGCAGTGACGTTAATTTCATGGTCAAGGATGAGACTCAAATGTCCCGGTGTTGGTCTTCGACGCAACCCATCGGCCAGGATATCAGTGCACAGCGGCAGCTGCACGAAGGCGCGGGCAAAGCACATCGGAACGTTTATAATGAGGCGGGACTGGCTCAGATCGATAACGGGAGCGGGAGCGGAACGGTGAGCAAGAATGGAGATGACACGGAGACCGAGAAATGGGTGGAGGACGTCCGTAGACTGCAATTGGAGATCTTACACCACCTTGTCAAGGTGGAAGAAGGGCTAGGAAGGCCTGGGAGAGCGGAGAGGTGGAATCAGGCTATAGCGAGAGCTGCGAGATCGAGGTAGGCTTGTCTGCGGTGTACGGAGGGCAAGGTGGATGTGGAGGTGCACAAGGCCATGGAATTGGAGAGATGGAGAGACAGCTGTATGTGCGGTATGGACTATACCTGGGCACTCGGCACCGGATCAAGAGAAATGTCCAGACCTGGTGTTCCCTTGTAGAGAGAGAGAGCCTCGATGCAGTCAGAGAAAAACGCAAAAACGTCAGCACCCAGGATTCCCATCTGGTCCCCCACGATGGTCCTAGCCGAGCGATATTGAGGTTCAAACTTCGAAGAGCGGACGGGGTTCGCTACTTTCCCAATTCTATGGCCGACGATGGGAGCTCACTCGATAACGCCTCTATATCATATGAATTGTATGGTATCTCTCTCGATCGCGAATACTGCTCCTCTCCTCTCACCTATATCTATCACTGTATCTCATGCTCCTGCACCATATTTTCCCTGTCATGCCCTTGTACGTGAACTCTTATGCTCGATCTCCTGCTGTTGGGCGTTGAGCTGAAGGAGGACCTTCCAAGCCGCGACGAGCCTTGCGGCCTTCCAAGAACTTCGTACAGCTTCGCCGGTCCTGCGATTTTAACCACGAAGAGGCGTTATGGTTGTCAGCACTGGAAGCCAATCGTGGTACACCGTGACACCGCAGGGGATATTCATGTTGGTCAATGTTCTACCATTGGATGACGGTCGCTCTAGCACGAGAGTGTGTGTCACCTGCATCACGGGCCGTACTCTTACTCATCACTCTTGCCCCTCCTTGTCCATTACCCTCGCAACGACCTTCCACCTCTATCCCACCTCATTCATCCTCACATACCTGACCTTCTCGCGCACGCCCACAAGGGGATGCTGCGCCAGACTCCTCAAACTACCCTGCTTGTGCGCCTCTTCGTCTTCCTCGGCCCATCTGGCAGGTGTCGCAAGACGAGGGATGATGGGCGGCAAGGACGCGTCGATCCGAGCTTGTTCGGCCGAGAGGAGAGTGTGCATCCATTGGCAGTAGGGCGTCAGGAGCGGGGTCAGCCAAGAGACGAGGTAGTCGTAAGCTTGGCCTTTGGTCCGCTTGTACTGCGATCCGAGAGCAGCAATAGGGGCTACTGAACACGAAAGCGTGAGGTGACTAGGTCCAGCAATGTGTCCCTCAGCTTCGCGAGAAATGGCAAGAGCTCCTTGCCACAGTCTCTGTCTATCGAGCGGTGCGGTCCGATCCGCAGGCTCGTCGTTGATCACGAATGACGGTTGGAAAGCCTTCACTTGCGGATTGAGCGGGGACTTGAGCTTGACGCGACTGTTTTTGTCATCCTCGCCAGACCGCTCCAGAAGACGGGTGGTCGAAGCCGATCGGGTGAGAGCCAGATCATTCAGTGTCGGCGAACAGTCTGTCGATATTTCAGTGAAAGAGGAGGCAGACAGCGGGTCATATGCTGGTGCATGTGCATGTTTCAGATCTCCCGACAATGCGGCCTCATCGTTGTTTCGGGTGCGATCACGAGTGATGGTGATAGTTGTTGCCGAAGTCACTGTCTTAGTGGTAGTGATGGTGCTGGTAGTCGTTTTTGATTCGGCGATCATGCGACCGACCATCTTTTCGAGGTCGTGGAACGAGAAGATACCGCCAGTCGTGGAATTCGCAGTGTTTGCGCGAGCTCTACCTCCTGTACGCTCTACGGATCGTGCATGCGCGGTTCCAAAAGCACCGCCGCTAGTAGTCGGAGTGTGCGATCTTTGGTCCGGAACGAGAGGTGCCATGGAAATCGAAAGAAGGGTATGCCCTACTCCCCCGGATCGCCCCCGACCTTCGCTTTCAATCGTATTGGCTTGATCGTCCATGACGATAGTTGGGATATCTTCCTCCTCATCGAGTGCCTCTTCCTCGTCTTGATCGTTGACCTCATTATCATCAGGACCACACTCCTCTGCGACAAGCTCGCCCGCAGCCGTGTTGGCATCAGAGTACCCATAACCCTGGAGATAGTCGTAAAACACCCCAGCGATCCAGGCTTCGAAGATACTAGCCTGTACCTTCTCCGACTTCCTCACGTCCTCGATGTTGGACGGGTCTGCTCGAAGTAGTGCCGGAAGGTCGTAGAAAATTGAGATCTGAGCGAGAGTTGCGTTTGAGACTAGGTAGTCGCGGATGATCTGGGGAAGAGGGTGGATATCGGTTTATATCAGCACGTTAGTAGATACAATGATGCCACTTTCACATCTCCGGGGAAGAAGCGGAAAAAAGGCAGGCAAGCGAGCCACAGCTCTTGTGGGAAGTGACAAAGAAGAGCAATGCACTCACCGCGGCGCCACCTTGTCGGAGCCACGGGTAAAGGTCATAGATAAGACCACTTGCGATGGATTCTGCGGAAACATCTCGATCAGCATTCATCAGTATCGTGTACACCACCGGGGACGCTGTGCTTGCCCCTTCCGGCTTATTGAGAATCATCTCGAAGATAAATGGCTCGAACAGAGTAGATGTCCGAGGCTGCCATGTATGGCCGCCACCGCGGGTCTGAGCGGCGGCTGTCCCTTTCTCCCTAAAGTCAAGGAGTATACTGTACTCGCCCTTCGAATCGAGAGCACAGTCAGGGGCACTATGTTGTTCACGTTCACCTTTATCGTAGATGCTGAGCCAGAGTTGTTGTAATCTAACCGTGAGCTTTCGTGTCACTCACCCAAGAGACCATCTCCGATATGTTCCAACCTCTCATAATCCCCCGCGACTTCCCATCCTTCCTCAGGTGGACTCAGCGCAATGTTACCCCGTCTATTGAGGCCTTGCAGGGAGGTGTGCGAGATCACGTTAGTGTGGAGCTTGGGATGGTGGATCTGAGGAAGAGGCGGGATAGGGAAAGCGGGGAGAGGTGGAAGGATGAATGAGAAGAGAGGGTTGTTGGGTGTTTGGTACCGCATGATGAGTGTAGCGGTATTTGATCTTATGAGTGAACGGTGTAGTGAAGGGATTGCTCTCGAAGTGGTTCGGGAGGTGATGAATGGTTTTACTTGAAAGCTGTGGAATCACCAATCAAAAGCAAGAGCCGGACGATGTGACTAGCTTGGGAAGGCGATGGCTAGTATGTGCGGTGTGGAGGGGACAGAATGGGAGAAGCAGGTTACCAATCAATCACCCCGTTGAAGGATATTGTAGCTAGGTATCGGTCGCCTCTCTCAAGAATGGTAAGATTGATCAGGATGTTGAGTGCTCAATAGACAAGAATAATGGAAGGTCTCGAAGGAGAAGGTGAAAACCAGTAAGAGGAAAGTCAGCAAGGAGATTAATAAGAGGAAGAAGAAGAAGAAGTAGAGAACACAAAGTCTCGGAGGTCGAGACCCATGTACGCGATGAGAGTAGACGCCTACAGTGAGGGCTTGTTGACTGATCACTGTGTTACCTACGACGGCCGGGCTGCGTGAGTCTTGGAATGAAGGTAGCGCACGGATCGCTGATCTCAAGGCCTGCAGCGAGGTTAATAGCTAAAGCGATGGGGAATATCTTGCTTGGGTGTACCTCTTCCGACCGATCAGTCGGGGAAGCTCTATCACAGCTTCGTCTGCTGCCGGGAAGTGAACAGCTTAGACAAGGTCTTTAGGTAGCCAGTCAGCAAGTGGAAGTGGAAACTGACAGAGTCATTGTCAGAATGTACCTTATGTAGATTAGATCACTCAAGATGTCATGACGCCCCAAGACTGGAGAGGTACCACGGTAACTTTACAAACAGGATAAACCACACGACGAGAAAGATCTTCTCATCCATTCTTCCGGCCTCGACACAAAATCAGATATCGCCTCCCCCTCCTCTGTCGAGAGCTACTGCCCACGTTAAAATCCTACTCGGCTTCCTACTCCTACTGAACATCTTCCCCGAGGACACCCATTTGGACACACACTTTCCAAGCTGCCACATTGGCTGCTGCCTGTTTAGTATGCCTGGTAGCTTCGGCGGTCCTATGATCGACACACCACCCATCTCAGCTCATTCAGTACGACTATAAACAGTTCCAATTGAGATGCCGTCGGACAATAGACATTGGCCGAGACACACGGAAAGTCATCTTTACTTACCAGACTTTCCCATCGATGTCAGCGACACGGCAGACCACCCTCCAGAGCGTATTGGCTTGCCATTGATCGTCCTTGTGCTCGATATACTCTGGCAAATCCATGATCCTGTTTTCAGCATGTAATGTCGCCTTCCCTCCGCGAGCTTTGATATCTTCTCCGATCCATTCTTTCGGGATTCGCATATCGGCGTGGTACCCCTCGGTATCTTTGATAGTTTGAAGTCGCTTCTCTTCGACTTTGAGGTGGTTCACCATGTTTTGGGCGATGGGTTCGAAAAGGTCTTTGAGCCATTTGAAGACGGCGTCGTAAGCTTGTCCTCGACTTTGGTGGGGTTTGATGGTAGCATCAGAGGATGCGAGACCGTTTGGCGAAGGTGAATCGTCAGAACAATCAGATGAGGTCAATTGGTGAGATGATGCGATGAATCTGGTATGATCAGCACTGAGCTCGTCAGAAGTAGACGTCGAGTCTTCTTCGCTGTTCGAAAGGCTTCCGACGCCCTCGAAGAGTAAGGCTAGGCCTTCATAGATGTCATCGCCCGCAGCAGCTGTCGAAGCGTCCGATCCTGAGCTCTCCGGAGATGAAACGGGCCGTCCAACTGCCGGATGACTATCGAGCGTTAAAGCATCAGTCGGAGCCTCCTCGACGGATGGCCCGTTGTTAGCGGCTGCTTCCATTCGCGGACTACCATCTTCACTGTTCTGGAGGCTTGCCTTGGGCGTATCCTCCCCTTCGATCTGAGCGCCGAGGACAGAATAGTACAAACCAGCAACGTATGCTTCAAAAACGGACGCTTGGACCTTCTCATTCTTCTTGAGCACGTGTCGCTGGGTAACGTGGCAACAGACCATCTCGGGAAGACCGTATTGGACTGCGATCTGCGCCAAAGTGCGGTTGCAAACCAGCTTGTCGTATGTGGTCTAGTGGTGTGATCGTGTGTTAGTTAGCTTGACGAGGGCGGATACTACGCTTACTAGCTCACCGAGGCGGTTCCTTGTCGGAAATTCGGATACATCTCATGGAGCATCGTCTTGACTGCTGCACCTATGAGTGGAACGATCTCTTCAGCTTTAGTTGTAACCTCATGAAGCTTCAAGCAACTAACCTAAGAGCGCATCGCCGACGTGTTCGAGTTTCTCGTAATCGGTCCCGGCCTGACCATCAGTAAGGAACATGGTGGACCCGAAACTCTTCGGTAAGACTCGAGAAGAGATGTGAGTGAAGACGGTTTCCCTTAGCTTGCGGTCAGTGATAGGTGGAAGGGGAGGAAGGTTCAGCTTGGGAAGCCGAGGAGCAACGAAGGTGTTGAGAGATTTTCGGACAGGTCCGTCAGTAAGCTGTGCCATGGTCAGTAGCGCAGAGCTCTGGGGACAGAAAGATCAAGATAAATTGGACGAAATAGTGCTGGACAAGCGGCGAGTGTTGTATAGGCCAAACAAGAAGACTGGTGAGGGACGAAACGAAGGAAAGACGAGGAAGAAAACTACCAGGATGATCTGTAATCATGAGGTTACGCTCAGTGAGTGCATCGGCATCCACAGGCCGACGGAGATGACCGTTATCAGACATGGACGTAGCGATATCAATGACGTGTTATTTATTTCCCTTTGTTCTTTCTGTAAATACCGGTTCCGGGTGGCGGCGAGCTCCATGTCTACGGTGATGTGCTGATCACTTCAAAGTAAGTGCTTTTCAACATTTTCAATGATCACTGCTGCAGCAGCCTTACCACACCGGTTCTCACTAAGCATCCTATAGTCTATGCTCACACGACATATTCAGTCAACATCACCATCTCCATCACCCTCATCTCTTCTCATCGATTCATCTTGAAAGCAAGAGAGGGGCATCTGTATGGCGGAATAGCGACACCACCACCAAGAACTACGCGGCATGCCCCTCTCGACATTTTCCTTCTCGTCATCCCTGCATATGAGCAAATTCAACCGCGGCGCATCGTCCTCATCCTCCATCAATACCCCCCCTTCAGCAAAGAATCAAAATCGATCATCAAAATCTGGCAATATGGCTATCATACCATCCAATATGATGCTCTCGCACGATCCGTCCAATGGCGCTGGACCGTCGAGATCGTCATCTCTGGCTGGTAGGAAGCGGCCAAGGGAATCAGAGGGCGATGGCAAGCGGACTCCGACGAGACGGACGAAGAGCACGGGCGACGCAGGACGAGGCGGCGCCGGAGGTAGCAGTAGCAGCTCCTCAGGATCTACTGCGAAAGACCGAGAAGCATTCCAGAGAGGTCTGATAGCTGTGTTCGTGCCTAAAGCTCTACAAGAATCGAAACAGGGGAATATGACGCATTATAACGATCTCCTCTCGCATTTCTTACCGACACCCACTCAATCTACCCCGTCTCTGCCACCGCTCTTACCACTCCTTCGAGCCATATCAGCACACGTATCCCTGCTCTCGCCCGGGATACATGGCCCCTTAGTCACGGCCATCATCAGTTTGCCCTGGGCCACGGGCGATGAGAAGTTTGTGAAGACTTTCGTCGGGTGGGCGGCGGTATTGGTCAGTGCTCAGCCGGGTTGGGCAAAGGAAGTCGTTGGGATGGCAGTCAAGGGTCTTACATGGCGTGAGTGAGATTTGCTCAACGTGCCCGGTTCATCGTGACCCGATGACCTCCATCACTGACTCCGCCCTCTCCTGTTCCGTTGTCCCGATGCAGAGCCATGCTTCATCTCACCTAACTCGTCGGGTATTACAAGACGAATCTTCCATGCTCGACATCATCTCTTACTATCCCATCTCATATCGCTCGTGCCGACTTTGCCAAACGTCTTACAACCTCTTCTTATCAGAAACTTCCCGCACAAGCGAGAACCGGAAGTAGCGCAAACGACCTGGATCAGGAATTGCTGCGAGTTGATAGCATACTGCCCAGAGCTGGGAGGAAGAGTTTGGGGCGAGATCGTGGATCGAATGCTCCGTATTGACGTGAGTAGCGCTCCCTATCAGCATCGCTATACAAGGGATTCCCCGCAAAGACCAAGGCAAAGGAATGAGCGCTGATGTCAGCTCATCGGGTACATCTAGGTTGAGATCACCAATTCTCTTGATGACGATGACGAGGATGAAGACTCAGATGACGATGATGAGGATGAAGATGATATACCGACAGTAGGCCTTGCTCAGCTGACCTCGTCGGCAACTCTCGATCCCCTCGACCTTCTCATTTCCCAACAGCTGCCTCGACCCCGGACTTCCTCACCTTCACCAGAAATAGGCGTAGACGATGACGGCTCCGATGGCGATCCAGACCCGGACGAGCTGTCTTCCGATGAGGGAGATGACTCGGATGATGAGGATGTTTACAATGCCGTAAAGCTGGCTGAGGCCAAAGCGAAGAAGAGGGCAAATGTCAAGTCTATGCGGGAGAAGCTAGATGGGATGCTTGTGCATTTCTTTGAGCATCTCGAGGAGTACATGGGAGTCAGGGAGAGTCATCTTTCCGCTGCTGAAATGGCTGCGCAGAACATCGCCGGTACTTCCGGCGCTTCGACACCAACTTCGGAATACCCTCTTCCTAGCTCATCGGCGATATCTTCCCTCATCGTCCGAAAACCGCCACCTACGACAGCCCAATCACTGTCATATTTCCATACACTGCTCAACCTCTTCTCCAGACAGATTCTACCTACATCAGCAACTCAGCACATCCCCTTCTTGCTCTTTCTCACATCATCATTCTCGCCAGCGCATACCGATCTATTCCTCGGTCTGCTCGTATCGCAAGCGTTGTACGCTCAGACCACCACGAACCCCTCGCCCGCTTCTCAGCCTGTATCGATGAACCAGCGAATCGCAGCGACCGTGTACATAGGCTCAGTCGTCTGCCGAGCAAGATTTGTGAACGACGATCAAGCTCGAACCGTCCTCACTTACTTGCTGGCCTACATCGATGGAAAATTGCACCAGTCGAGGATCAGCAAGAGGGACAGGGAACCTATCGATGAACTGCCGCTCTTCTACGCCGTCTGTCAGGCGGTCATGTTGATCTTCTGTTTCAGGTGGCGAGCGTTCACGGCCAACGCGGGTAAAGAAGCAGACGGGATCGTGGGAGATCTGGAATTGGAAGAAGAGGGCGATGAAGGAGACTCGGTCAATGGTGAAGGGCATGGCGGGGGGTCGAAATGGATGAGCGATTTGGACGTGCTGCAACGAGCTATCACCAGCGAGTTGAACCCGTTGTTGGTGAGTTGCCGGTTTCGGACTGCGTTCAATATGATCCTGTCAACATATGTTTCATCCTGGAGTGGACTGCTGACACGCAAACGATTTTCGTCTCTGCGCTACATAGGGCTGCAATCCCACGATCGTCTCGACATTTGCCAAAGTCGCGCACCACACAAATTTTGCATACTGCTTCTCTATCATCGAGGCCAACCAACAGTCTTCTCATCCCGCGCGATCCGGCGCTTCGTCCATTGCCCCCACTCTTACCCAATCGCAAAGCGCAGCCAGAAGCAACGGAATCGTTACCGACAAGAACAGTTCCAGAGACAGAGATCACAGTAAGAACAACAAACATGCTCAACGATCTGGCGCTGGAGCTGGAGGAACGGGAGTTGGCGGCGCCGGCTCTCGATCGCAGACCATGCCTCGTCAAGCTCGAGCCTTGAACGTGGAAGCTGGATTGGACAGTTATTTCCCCTTTGACCCTTACGACCTTCCTCGATCTAAGCGATACGTCGAGCGATTGTACAGGACATGGGCAGAAGTCGCCATCGACGCCGGGAACGACGACTCCGACTCTGACTCCGATTCCGACTCGGAGTCCGATCTAAATGTAGATGTAGATGAGGAGGGCGAAGGCGAAGATTCGGACAGCGATGATTCGAGCCTTGAAGATCATATGAAAGTCGGCAAGACTTTACCTATGCCCATGCGCGCCAAAGTGGGAAGCTACGGCGAACACAGGAAGAGGTTCTTGGGAGCAGGGCATAGAAACAGCAATGGGAGGGATGGGGGTCTGTCTAGCTCTTTGGAGGGTATGAGCATCTCGCCCAGTCTCGGCGGTGGTGGCGGGGTGTTGAGAAACGGAGTAGGCCTCGGTCGGGGAGTCAATGGTTCTTCGTGATAGTTCCGCTGACAACCCAGCCCCGACCTCGCCGTTCCATCTGTCTCTTGACGAATTTTGTCTACATTTTGTATGTAAGTGTGTACACACTACGTTCAGTCGCTTGTATACACATTTTCCTTCTTTGTTTGCATTGAGTCAGCAACGCTCATATCATACATAGGTCGTAATACCAATAGGCATGATCTGCCGATGTTGTAATGTATTTATTGACTATGAAAATGTGCGTACGTGTACATGCAATCTGTTGCATGGTTTATCATTTCTGGCATGAGTATATCTATCTATGTTACTGTACAGACTTTAGGAAGTGAGTGAGTCAATTTCGGGCATCTTTATATGGACATTCGTCTGCAAAAGGAGGGCAAACCCAAGCGATATCGGTCGGGCGGGTGTGTCAGCTTCTATGCGCCGACGGAATTTGGTGGATAGATGCCTCGATGATGATGGAAGTAGAACAGGTGCAGCGAAAAGTGACCTCATATTTCATCTTCAGAGACGGGGCTGCGCAGAATGGTCGGGAGACGGAATGAAAGCCAAGCAACATGATGAAGACATGGCGATCCAGACCAAGATGAGATCCACAGCATCTCTCGCCCTCTCGCCTCTCCTTCTCGTTCCATTCGTCCCTTGTTCGGCACACATGTACGTACACCCACCAGCCGTGACGGTGAACGGGGAATGAGAGTACAATCCAAACTTCACTTACCTGAGTCTGTTCCCTCTCTGGATAGCTTTCGACCCCTTCGAGGCATCCACCAGGCCAGTAGGCAGCTTCCCTTCCTCTTTCCACTGCTTGAGAGTCTCCCTTCCGGCCGTCAAACCCACGGATAGCACTTCGGTGAATCGCTTGAAGCCTCCCAAGGTATCAAATTGCTTTGGTGCGTCGATGACGACGACAATCGATAATAGAAGAGAAGGAGGGCAGAAAATCAACGTGTCAGCAATAGCCTATTTCTGACGACTTGAGGAGGCAAATCCAGCCCACGTGAGGGCCGGCAGAGACTCAGAGATCGTATCGGGACAAAGCTATTTTATGGGACTTCGGACACGCGATCACTCACTTGCACAGGCATAGCCATATACAGACATCCAGGTGTATGCTTGACATCCTCTAGGGTCTTAACACTCGACACGCTACAACGAATCACATGTGTTAGTCACACCCCATAAATGCCGCATATCCCTTGCCATCAGGGCTGGGTGAAATGTTCCCTCTCAATGGATTACAAGCGGTTGATCGAAAGGTACTTACTAGGTCAATCTTGACGAAATCTCGGTCATGGACAAAACTTTTCTCTCGTAGAACGGGTTGAACCTGTTCAAAGACATAAGCAGGCACGATGAGCTGGATAATCACAGCATACTGACAGCGATCAACTCACCTGTTCAAGAAGATCCACCAGCCCGAAACCGAGTCTCCGTAGTTCCTGGGAGACGTATCATCGATCGATCCGACGTCCACTACGATAACATCCCTTATCCCATTTTTTCGGAGAGGTTCGATGGGCGTGTTGTCCATGTATCCACCATCGACGAGCACTACGCGATTGTACAGCAAGCATAAAATTGTCAGCTTGGGCACACCAGACAGCTCCGCCACGCTGATCTTACGATTTCCATTGTCTGAAAGAGGCGGCAGAAGACCGGCAAGTGTCATGGATGCCCGGACGTATCGCCTAGTGCAAGGTCATACAGGACAGGGGATCAGCATTATTGTTCCAAAAGCTCGCCTTCTGCATGCTCCGTTTCAGGGTTGAGATGCTGACCAGGCATATCCAGTACGATGTACTTCCATGCGAGAATGCGTGATATTCGTCGAATTAGCAAAGAAGGGGATCCAGAAGTCTGTGGGATGCAATAGTCAGCTTCTGCGCAACTCTACGAGTCACAATCAAGCTCACCTTCGATGTGGGTATTGTAGAATGCTTTGTCTATGGAAAGTGTCAGCTATATACCTTCCAAAATATCATTGTATCGGGAGAATGACTTACATATACCACGGTCTGTTCGTTATACAGGTCAGCTCTCATGCTCAACGCATACAGAGAAAAGTAACCAACTTACTGAATTCGTGACCCGTTGTATAAGCCACGAAGGGGTATGTGACATCACTCAGAATCCTGAGCATCGACCCCATTCTTCCAGCGAACTGCTTAGTCCTTCCCGTAGTCTCCAGAAGGTCAGTCTCTCTAGCATACAGTCCGCCAACAAAACTTCCTATCGAACAACCTCCGATCGCATCGATAGGTATCCCGAACTCCTCGAGGGCCTGTAACATGCCTATATGGGAGATGCCCCTCGCACCTCCTCCACCTAAGACCAAGCCAATCTGTTTGCCACACAGACGTCTGGCAATACGGGCGAAATCGTTCATGTGCGGTGGTCGACGAGGGCGAGCGAATGGTCGCAGACCACGATATTTCTTGATCCGAACACCTACCTTCTCTCGTAAGTGTTTGAAGGCGGCTATAGCGGCTGGATCGTGTACTGTTGGCGAAGCTTTGTGAGGGGTAACTACACCGGGAAGCTCGACGTGATGATGAGTGTGCGCCCAGGGTCGATTGACAAGCCATGGGCGGGTGGAACCAGGCGCTACGGTCCGCTCGTCATGAAGAAGAATCAATTCTTTCCGGGCGGTGGTCTTTGTTGCCAGGAGCAGCTTTTCATACTCTCCAAGAGAGGGATCGTCACCCATGGTAAGGACCAATACCAAATCAGCTTGCCTGATGCAGGTCAACGTCCATTGACTCGAAGGTGGGGCGTCAGCGACGTAGAGAACCGTTCGATAATGCTGTTCCTGATCCGCTAGCCAGCCAGCTACTTTTAGTTTCCCGATTCTGGCGAAAGCGTGTCTGCCTAGGTGGCGCATCACTGTGCCCTGATCCAGGTAAGATGTTGATGCGCCAAGCTCTTCTAAAGACGTCTTCAGCTTGCCAGCAAAGTGAGCTACGGGGACATTGCGATTGGAACCGAGAATACAGACGGTCTCTGAAGAGATACCGCATCAGTCTTGACTATTCCGTGATGAAGTCAGTAAAGAGAACGGTACTTACTGAGGTTCACATCGATCGTCGGTGACCCAATAGGCGTATGGCCATCCACCAATTCTTGCCCCATGACCTTCCTCACTCGGCTGGCGATAAGCCTCATAAACTGCACAGTCGTAGCAGGGTGCTTGACACTGATCGCATCGAAGAGAGCAGCCGGTATACGGACCAGCTCCGAGTCCCGAATAGCATGCACGGTATCTGAGCGAGGAACGGCGGTGATGACGTCCAACTCGCCGATAGAGTCATTCTGACCGTATTCTCGGAGTACCTGCATGCTATCGTCTTTCTCGTGGAAGGCTCGCAATCGACCATTGATAACGATATAGAAATCGGTCGACTTGTCGCCCTTTTCGTAGAGGACTTGCCCGGCACTAAGCTGTTGCCAGTCGAGTCCCGCGTCGATGTGGAGTACTGTGTGACACTAAGTTAAGCCTTGTCATCGATCACGGCGTCGTCATGACTCACCGAGAGGCGACAACAACGACAGCAATCTTTTTGCTAGAGTCAATAAGACGATCGGACGTCGCTCGATAATCTTTTCGAGAGTGTGATGAGGCAAGAAACCGACAAAACAGTCTGTCTTGGCACTATACACGCATGGTCAGCTAGTGTCGCATCACTCATTAGATTGAAGTTTGTTAAACAGCTCACGTGATGTTGACATATGAATCCGTACTGCACAGTGAAGACAGATAACCGGCGATGCCACCTGGCCTGACCTCGTAGAGAGTCTCTTCGGCAGTACCACTAGCACTGAAAGGTGATTGATTACCATGAGAGTCTAGACCCAGAGCAGCGCCGAACGGTCTTTCATTAACCCGAGCGAAGGTTGACGGTGGTGGGCTTGCGGCAGTCGGGTTGATCGAAGCGGAAGATCGAGGCGTCTCCACCCCTGAATGATGTACCGGTAGAGAGGTCTACAAGACAGCTTGGTCAGGTGACATCACCTTTTGAGACCCCGAGCCACTCACCTCGAGGAATCCGTCGATCACGTAGTACATCCCGGGTGATCTCTCGCCTTCTTTTACCAGTACACTTCCCTTCTTGAAGAACAAGATCTCCACGTTTCCTTCCAGATCCTTGAGAACCTTCTTGTCGCCTGGCATTGTGCCAAACTGACTGTCATGCATACTGGCAGAGATGCTGCTCGCTTCATCATCGACACGTGCTTTCATAGCAGCCTCTCGCAGCATTCCGCCGATGACACCTTCATTTTGAGTCGAAGCGTTCAGCATGTCGAGCACATTGCCCATACCGCCTCCTGCACGGAGTCCGTTCGATCGGCCGTTGGGAGGGAACATGGGTGAATTCGGAGTAGAGACAGCTGAGACAGATGGGGCCATGGAGTTTCGACCGATAGCATCAATATTGGCTTCGTTTGGTTGGGCGAGCCCGATAGATTTGGCGATGCTCATCAAGACTGCTTCCTTGAGTTCGAAACCGTCGTCTTGCGGTGTACCATCACCTGGAGAAGGAGAAACAAGGAAGCCATTCAAATGGGCTTGATCAGCGGGTGAAGCAGGAACTCGACCTCGCCATGTATCCATTCTGGGAAATCCGGGAGTCTGCACTCCAGGTCGATAGTAAGCTCCACCTGTCTCGTCGGGGACGTTCCTCACCGCCATCGCCAGGTCACCTGCCGCGACTTGCTTCCTCATAGCTGAAGCTCGTCGTACAAAGGCGCTCCCGTGCCTTGCAGCAGTATCGGGGCTGAAGACAGCTGCAGATGATGGTCCTACAGTGGGGCTGGCCTCCTTGGACATGTGTTCTGGAGAGTTCACCCTGCTGATATCGTCGATCTTGCTGAAAGCCTGGAGACCACGAGTGATTATAGATTCTCCCTTTCCGGACGGTGTACTAGGTACTTGATGCGGTGTGGTCGAAGGTAACGAAGGTGCCTTGACTGTTGGCGACGAGGGCACAAAGTTGAAGTAATCTCGGCTCGAAACTCGAGCATCTGGAGGGGAACCGATGCTAGAGTAATTTTTTGGGCTTTTCGCCTGTGCTTCAGGCTGAAAGCGATTCCGCAGGGTTTGCATGCCGCCGCCAGTATAGAAGGACCGAGGTAGAGGGTGTGAAACGAGCGAATTGAGCGATGCTTCAGATCGCAAAATTTCCTTAGTCAATCCTAGGTATTTGTGGGCTGCGAATCATGGTACGTCAGCCGGGAGACAGCATCTCCAGTATCCAGTACGTAGATATTGGGCAATCCAGCTCACCGGTCATAAAGGTCACTCTGCTAAACCTCTCTAGGACCACTTGGACAACTGTTCCACTCGCCTTGGGGAACTTCTTTGTGAGTTTCTTGAACGCAGCAGCTGGTATCACGGCTAATGTTGTATCGACTGTCGCACGAGCGATGGTGCCTTTGAGAGCGTGGGCGCCTGTGTCCATATGTTTCGGTTCACGTCGCTTTGCAGGTCGAGGGGAATCATTGAGCGAGGTTGTCGTCGACTGGAAGGCGCGATGGATTGGACGAACATGCGGGGATGAGTGCGCCGACTGAGGGATTGAGTTGGGCTCGACGGGAGAAGAAGGTTTTGTGACAGGTACAGAGTACGGTTGAGGTCGTTCCTGCTCAACGGAAGGGCGAATGGTGTCATCTCGAGTATCACCCATGGATGATGACCGCTGGCGTTGTGGTCTGACACCGCCTGTTGTGGGGACAGTATGGGGGCCGGTCAATCTCTGACCGAGATGCTCATCACCGAGTTGGCTGACATCGGAGTTCTGCCTGTTCTTACCCCTGAACGTTCCGGGAGAAGCGATCATCGGATCTTGGGTGATAGTCTCATCCGCAATGAGGACCTCCTGTGGGCCTTCCTCTTCGTTCTCATCCTCATCTTGACGCTCCGGGGTCCACGAGAGCTTGATATCTTCGGTGAAGAGCGAGAGGATGGAAAACAGTGAGGAGAGAGTGCCGCCGGTCGAAACTTCGTTCAGGAGGTGATAGCCGTTGAAAGATGAGCCGCCGGTCGAGAATGGGTTCGGCGAAGGAGGGGTAGACTTGTCGGCAGGTGCATCGGGTGCAAACTATGATTAACAGGTGACGATACAGTCAGTCTAGTCCTTTCATGCGCTGTAGTGAGCCATACACACACCACCTGAACTCGTCCCTCAACTACACACCAAAACTCTCCCCCACCAATCTCTAGCGTATCCCCAGCTGCAAGTCTCCTAGTCTGCAGGTGCCTACTGAGCTCATGGAAGACGGGTTTCTCCAGATACCCAAAGATCCTGATCGCCGCCAAGAAGTCATCAAGGTAGTTGTGGAACGAGCCCGACCTTCTCCTTTTATCCGTCAAGCCTAGACCTGGCGTATCAGGCAGCAATTCCGCGTTCAGGGACGGGGGTGAGGGCGGTGGTAGAGCCGGTTCTTTCAGCTGGGTGTAGCGTGTGAGGTAGCGATATCGGACTAGGAAGAATAGCGCGAGGAGGAGACCGAGGAAAAATGCGAGGAAGTGCGGGAACCCGAGTGATATCGTCAGACTGTAGTGAAGCATCCGGACGATGTAGCTGATGGGAACAGCCAGAACCATGACGTGAGCTGCGTTGAAGCCAACGCTGTAGCTTTTAATGAGGGGCGAATGAGCAGCTCACCTTGGAACAGATATCGTCAGTACGCCCACGGCATACCTGACACCTTGAAGTACGTAGAGGATAGCCTGGATGACGGCGACTGCTAGAGTGACAAGGGGGTTCCCATTCGCCTCGGGGGGCGAAGGGACTTGTGACATGTTGCGTGCAGATCAGCCGTATCTCACTGACCGACTAAGACAGCAGGCCAAATAGGGATCAGCATCAATAGTCTGGTCGAGTAAAGAAGGGGTATGTCTCCGGGAGAAGCGAAATGTCAATATGTCAGTGAACGTTCTGTCGTTTACACTACCGCCGTTTCTAGGCAGGAAGACGCGAATGTCGGTGAATCATCCATAGTCACGTGATATTGCCAGAAGTCCATCGTGCCTGAATATCGGTGTCGTAAATATCACTAACTTACTTATAGGTACTAAAGGCGGTTTACTGTCAGTCACCTTGAACAATGTCAACCCCTGCTCTATTTGACTCATCCTACATATGTCAATGTCACGGACCGGACTCGAAAAAACATGGCAGGCCAGTACAAGGTAGAAGCTCTTGAAGCTATCCTGGATCAGCTCCTCGACGACTATCGTGGTAAGTCTCTAACCAACAATTTCCGAGAGGAGGCGAACCCTGTGGAGGAGAACGAGGTTGACTGACTTCGTGAATTTCATGCGCGTTCATCCTCCGTAGACCTGCAATCCCACGATGTGAAGAAGTATGATGCGCCGCCTTCGTCTCTTGAAGCCCTGCGGATGATCAATGGGGCCCACCCAGCTGTGATACATGGTAGGGCGTCTTAGGCGCTATGGAATATGTGATTAAGGAGCTGACACCTCTTCCGCCCGCCTTCAAGGCTTTTCGCCGCTGATGTCCACCGTCGCTGGACCAGAGAACGACTGGACTACCCCGGAGATATATGAACGGATCGGAGGGAAAGACAAAGTCACTGTAGCGATAACGGATGATGGGTGAGCCATCGCTGGCTTTTTTTTTTTTTTTTTCAGGATGAGATATAACGCTGATTCATCGATGTTGGGCGCTGTAGTTTAGCCGATTCTGTGCGTACACTGGCAGATGGGTCGACAACGTTCGTTAAAGCTCTAGATGAAAGAATGAGCATACCGGATTTGATATCGAGGCTTGGACCCAAAGGTGAGCCGGAAGCAACGCGATTGCAACGGTGTACGAAGCACCCCTCCCCCTTGTTACACCCCACTACACCCCTCGGCAGGACAAGAATTTGCAGTTGAAGTCAGCCCATGCCGTTGCACGCTTGACTTCCTTGTCCTTGAAATCGCAGGAAGATGCAAAGAAGGCGAAGCATACTACCTCCAGTCTCAGGATGGCAATATCTACCGATCAGAGCCGCGTCCATCGGGCGAACCCGAGCTAAAGATGTTTCAGGAGTACATCAGGAGAGATGTAGAGTGGATAAAGGAGGCTACTGGTGAGGCCTCTATCGTCTTCAATCATCTTTCTTATATTGGTTCTGCGACACTGGTAGCCTGCATGAGCCCTGCTGATTAAGGCAGGAGTGCAGGGTCTGAAGCGGAGGCAGTCAACCTTTGGATAGGGGACAGGAAGAGCACCACCTCGATGCACCATGATCCGTGAGTGAGCAGAGTCGCGCATGAATACAGCTTCAGAAGGCATCACACGATCAGGGACTCTGATGCGGTCTTTTGGAATGCCCGCTGACTCCTTGCGCTAGATTTGAGAACGTATACCACGTACTGGCTGGAACCAAAACATTCACGCTACTATCGCCTATCGAAGGTCTATGGCTGGACCGTGAGTTCACCGCCTTCGCATCGATGAAAGCCATAGCCACAAGTCGGAATTGTAACTATACCCATAGCGATCAGGATGCCAAGTTGACGCCCACGTCGCTTGCTGTGCTTTGCAGAGCATTTTTACTCTCCATCCACCCTCAAGCGCGCCGATGATGGATTACTGGAGCCCATCCTCGATCAGGATCCAGCATACCCTATCCCATGGGTATCATCCACGATCTTCCCTTCGCAGGTGTCACCCATATGCGTGGTCCTGAAAGAGGGGGAGACTCTGTTCTTGCCTGCTGGATGGTGGCATCGGGTCGAGCAAGAGGAAGGGGAGAGCGGAATTGTAGTGGCCGTCAATTAGTGAGTGACGCCGAAGCTGCTTTTCTTGCTATGTACCATGCGCTGAATCAGCATACTACTAAACGCTGATTGCTATGTACCTTCATGTTTGATGCAGTTGGTACCCGGCGGAGATACATCCCCAGACACATGCATACGAAAGGCTCGCACGCAGAATAGCCAGATTAGCAGGCAGAGAGGGCGTGATACCTGTACCGGGGGATGAGGACATACCTGGCGACGTGTGGGGGAACAGCGATGGTGATTCCGATGGTTCTGGCGAAGAATGGGATCCAAAAGAGTGGGGCAGGTAGCTAGGATGTTCCGCTGTTGCTTCACGCATCGTGCAGGCCATGGTTGTCATTGTTGGATTGGGCGGAGAGCTATGTGGCGTATACCTTTTTGCGTGCACCAGTCACCAGCGCTAAGCGCTAAGCGGTCGTTATGCAGTGAATGATGAAACCGGCTTTGATAGCGCGTTTCAGATTTCAAGATTGCAGGGTCAATTCAAAACATGTGCCTGAGCGCCGATCTACTTTTCCCTCCACATCTCATCTCGCATCGCACACATGGCCTAAACATACACAGACCATCGTCAACGTGTCAAAGGGATATCGTGCAAGACTGATAACAATTGCTAACTCATCATCTCAATTCTCACAAGTCGGAATCATTGCAAGTGGTGAAGACGAGCTCGCAAGAGTGACATCAAGATGTCAATCTCACCCCTACAAGAGCACTTGCCTGAGTCCGATTCAGGCATCGGCTCTGCCTCTCCCTCAACACCCACTCCGCCCAGCCCTAAGAAGGGGTTGTCCGGGATTGTGCGTCATCTCTCCTCGACGATTTCGCTACCCAACATAAAAATCCATTCATTGCTGACTCTCTGTTGTGTTCTGTCATATTGTGCTTTTCGGTGTTGTAGGGCAGTACGATGTCGCTTCCGCTTAACACGCTTTCTTCCTTGCTTGCGATGCAGGATGTGGAAGACCACAAGCCAAGGGTGAGTGTCGTTTATGTTCGCCCTCAACCAAGGGCCTTTCGCTTCAAGATGCTCCGCCATTCTCGAGCCGTTGTGTCAGAGCTGACCTCTGCTTCCGCTACTACTATGACTCCAGTTATCCAAGATCTCATGGATGCCCGACATCATGGTCTTCCGCTCTTCGATCTTGCCGATCGTCTTGGGACCAGTCTTGACAGTTACACTCTTCTCCGCATGCGTGGCCGCTGCTAGTCTCTGGTGGGGGAAAGAAGTCGGTCTCACCAATAACGTCGGTATGTTAGACCACCCACATACTTTCAGACATATACACCTTGGCTTTGGTACCCTTCGAGCGATGTACTGACGATACAAAACATTACTTTCTTCTCGCCATCTCCAGTACCGCTCCTCTCGGTAGTCGTCGGCTTGCTTCTCGTGTTCCGGTAAGTTCATCGCATAGAAGCGGTAAATCCATGACGAGAACTTACTGGCATCGCATCTCCTATCCAGCAATTCCTCCGCTTACGAACGATATGCCGAGTGAGCCTTTTTGATCACGTACAATACATCTGTCATCCGCTATCTTACTATATCTCTATATGGGTCATTGCTCAGGCATGGCTCTTTGAACATTGCAGGGGCCGCAAGGACTTCACAGCACTGATCTCCACCGCCCGCAACCTCTCTCGAAATATCTGGGTAGTCGTCTCCACTCCTCAATCTCCTTCACCACTCGGTACCACTACCGATGACTCGTCATCTAGACCGCCTCTGACTCGTGCCCAGCTTACATTCGAGAAGAAGAGGTTGATACGGCTTGTGGTAGCTTTTGTGGTCGCTACAAAACATCACTTGAGAGCTGAGGGAGGTGTGCACCATGAAGATCTCCGGGGTAAGCAAGCGCCACTGCCACTCAGGTATCGATCGTTAGCTGGAACCTGCTGGTTGATCTGATCAACACCTGTGCAGGCCTCTTACCCCCCCGCCTCGGTGGAACCGAGATTGGCCGACTTCGATCGGCAGTCTCCAATCCAAAACTACAAGAAGATGCCCAAAGAGGACTTACGAGCTCGCCGAGATCCCTCTCGCCGTCCCTGCAGGGTCACGATGAAGAGTCGTTGCTCGGGCTCCAACAGTCCATGTCTCAGCCCTTCTCGCCTTCACCGTCGATGGATAATCTGGTGCTCTCTCCTACGGCGAAGTCGTCTTTAGATAACGGCGGTTCACCTTCAGGTCTTCGAGCCAAGATCAAGCGACCCTTTGGCGGTGCGTTGAAAACACGACCTACCGCGGTCAGGGTGGTCGTACCTGATTACTCGTACAGGGATGAGCCGCCGCCTAGCCTGACGACCGGACGTAATACAGCAACGACAAGGGCGACTGAGAGAACTCCGTTGATCAAGAAAGGTGTCAAACCTGACAGGTTGACATCGGCTGAGGTGACCCAGCGAGCTGAAATCGGTTTGGGTAGAATGGTAGAGCTTGGTCTGCCTCTTATGATGTGAGTGTCAGGTCAAACGATGACAAATGCGCCTTGCCGCATCTGCAACCGTAGCCTAGGAGCTGGGAGACATCACAGCTGATGAGGATCGGATGCATCTTGCGTCTAGCGCGCATGAGATTAGCCGAACAATTTTCCGTTTCAGGCGGATGGGATGCTTGGAAGCTGTAGGACCGGCGGTGAGGTTTCTGTTCTTCTTCTGCCACTGGCCACGCACGTGAAGTTTGAAGACGGTGTGCTGACGTTACAATTCGAGTTATCAGGGTATGAACGCTCTTCAGGCCGCCGTCACCGCTATGACTGACCAGCTGGGCGCAATGGAAAGAATGTGAGCGTGTACCCGACATTGAAATAGAGGTCAAGCACTCATCTCATTTGTGTCGTTTGTGCATTTTCGCCCTGATCTGGTTCCTCGCTGACCCTTCTTGGCTCGTCTCTCTGGAATGGCTCCTCTTGAACCTCAAAACAGCGTTCAAACCCCCTTACCATACATCTTCTGCGTGCACCTTAAACAAGTCGTCTCCCTGTACCTGTTCATCTTGCCGTTCGTCCTCGTGGACGCCATGGGCTGGAAGATGGTGTTTATCATGTTCGGAATCTCTATGACTTTCATGGGCGTCGAAGGTATCGCCGCTATGATCGAGCAGCCGTTCGGAACGTGAGTGAAATCATGACTTGTGGAGACCCTCTGGCGCGCCCGGATTAGATGACATGATATCAGAGTTGAAGAGGGATAGGCGGTTTGGAGTTGAGCTGACTTGAGATTGCTGGGCTTGGCTTGACCACTTTCGCAGTGACCCATGTGACCTGAACTTGGACTTGTACTGTACCGAGCTTCTCTGCGAATGCGAGTGAGTACTACGAGCTGGGCGTGGACCCTTCATTTGCATAACGAGGCCAATCACGATCAGTTCATTCGCGTTACACATTGCGGCATGGCATATCCCTCCCGACACGTCTTGCTGACTGACTTCACGATTGCTCTGCTCCATCCATATCATGTCATGCAGAGGCATCCTCGAACGACTACCTGAAGGGGACGAAGAAGACCCCAAGGAGTGTCTTCCGTCTTCGACATACGATCGATCGCCATTGCAGATCGCTGACGACTACGGCGCCGACGATGGCGGGGACGAGTGAGCGGGTCACCAATCTTTATATGGGATAATCGGTTGAACAGCAGGATCTTGCGGCGATGCTATTGAATCAGCTGTGCGGTGCTATGTTTCGCGTGATTTCGATGAGGTGTGGAAGCGAACGAGTGGACGGAATCGATGGTTATAGGATGTTGAATTGAAGCCAAGCACGCCTCTCATGTTATGTTTACCAAAGAAAACGATATGCGTCGCAGTGTTGTGGACATCATCCGATGTGAGGGACTTATGTGGATATGTACGTGGCTACCCCCTAACGTATTTATGACCTTGATAAGATGTACTGCGCATATGGCTTGCAGTCCGAGGGGCTTCTGGACCGGCACCGATCGATCGCGTTGGGGGATACGCTCATCCTCGGATTGAAATTTACACTCGTACGAACAAATATGGACTCTCTTCAACGCTCTTTGAAACGAACATCATGGACCCACTGGTCACTTAAGCATTGTCAGTTCAGGAATGTGTGATGACAGTCAGTAATTGGGCCGTGAGTATTCCGGTCATGGATTATCGTAGCGCCGCACCGCCAACAACCGGCCCATTCTTCGGGGATCAGTAATCGACGATCAACGGTAACTCGAAGTCGTTGCCTGAGGACGATCTTGGCCAACATTAAACAAGTCAACGCTAAAAGCCAAAAATCCGGATCTAGCTCAAAAAGCCAAATTGATCGTGTTCAGTCCGTCCAACTGAGCTTGAATCTAAGCCGAAAGACGATGCATCCCGTTCCCTTCCAATTTTTCGAAAACAGGTCTACTCCATCTCCCAGACTATGCTACGAGCGTATCCTCCATAAACAGCCCAAACCGTTGATAACCCCTGGAAAATGATCTAGCATTTATCGGGAGTAGGTCCAGACGTTCTTGAGGACTGTGCGGGTGTGGATGCAAGGCGGGAAAACGGACAGATAAGAAGGTTAAGTGTCAGCACTATCGCACTTGCGAGTAGGTATGAACGCCCCTGGATGCAGAGTGCAGTCTTCCGTCTCTCTTGTCTTCCGTTGCCTACGATCCCTTGCCTGATCACGCCTCTGCGCTCCAAGCTCGCCCTATATCCGATTTTGCGGATATACAATCCTTGACCAGATACCGCCCCGGCACTTGTAGTTTCTACTCGTGTATTGATGTTTTTCCATTCTTCTTCCCTCAATGTGATCCACCCCTCCACCCCTGCTCATTTCGCATATCTTCTTCATTATACCCCTGCCCGTTCAGGACTGCAAGGTTGTACTTCAAAAAAAAACACGACACTCACGACCGGCCTTGGTGGCGATCCTGTTAATGGAGTCATCAGAGTCACCCTGAGCTCGGATTCGGCCGCAGATGACGATGGGGGTGGAAGAGCCCTTGATGGCCTTGCCGTCGGCGTCGACGTCAGCGACCTGGATCTGGATGGAGGCGTGGTCCTGGGCGGTGACGAGTCGGTCTGGGGGAGGGTGAAGGTCGAGCGAAGCGAGTCACGAGCCAAGTGATTGTGCGAGGAAGGAGGTATCGCAGGTAACGGGTCGCGAAAATCGATCGCGATACAATGTCATGCGCGATAAAGTCGATAGAAATGTCATGTCAGAGTGAGCGATAATGAAGTGATCCGAAGATAAGATGAACACGTCTGTCAGCTGGCCATCCTTTGCCTTATTCTTCGTCATCTGCATCCCCTGTCCCGATGAAGCCCTTTCCCCCGTCGGATGATGATTTGGTTTTAGTCGACACCAATAATAGAACACTTTCACTCACTGGTAGCGGAACAGTGTCGGGGGATGTAAAGGTCAACGAGGGTACCCTTGTCGTTCTCTGTGAACAAGCACAAGCACAACGGAAGACGTTGGTAGGAGTTAGCAATCGTGCACAAATAGATAACATTCCATATTCTTCAGGTCAATCCGAGCCGATCCATCTGCGCTTCTTTGTCCTATCATGGCGAGGACTGTCTCCCCGTCCTTAGTCTGCCGATCATCCCAGTCATTCCCTCCCATCGCGCAGGTCCAACATGAGTCGCAGGACGGCCTCTTGGCATATCGACGATGGTACGATTGGTTCCCGCTGACCGAGTGCGAGCTGTCGACAAACACTCCGAAACGCCTGACCAGCCGCAACTGTGCCAGGGATGCAGACGAAGCACGATTCCAAACGGGAACCGATCGTCCATCGTCGATATATTCCAGGGATAAGTCCCTCAACTCCTTCGGCGGTATCCTGTTCGAGGCCAACCCTTTGGCATATTTCCTCCAAACCGCCAGGGCCGTACAGCACATCACCGCCCGTACACTCCACGAGGTCCGCCTGCTCCGATACAGCAGCACGCTCCGTCCCATCGTTCATTCGCTCCATCTCCATATGACTCCCGCGCCAGACTCCCTTATCCTTTCCCCCTGCGATCCGACCCAGGCCAACGACGACTCAGACCAGACATTGACGTTTAACGCACCCATTTTGGCGGCTGTTTTTGGCGGTAGTCGGGGGTGATGTAAGAAAGTAGAAGTGGGAGCGACGATGTCTTTTTTTAGGCTGTTGAGCTTAACGGGATCCAAGCTGTAAGTATGAGTGCTTCTGATGTTATCATGCGATTCACCGACTCACAGGCAGCGTGCAAGGGATTTCCGACCAAAGAGCAAGGACAAGCAACCACGAACACCCAGTACCCAGTACGAAATTGGCAGCAACAGCAAAGCATCAACCACTGAGCCAGCACAGCACGTCCCTGTGGAAAAATCATCTAATAACGGAATTTATCGGCGTTTCGTCGCCCGATACCATTCTCAAGCCTGTGGCGTTTGGAAGAGGATGCACGTGTTTGCCACGAGGGTAGCGACAGACCGGCGCTGTCCGCTCAGAAGTGACACACCTTTTCCTGTAGTTCCTCTCCTTTGTTCCGGATTTAGAACAGGAGATCGAATTTAATGCATGCGGTGCTATGTGCCGAAGCGGGACGATCATAACCATGACGTTGTGATTTGAACCAGCTGCAGCTCGTATAGCTATAGATGGTATCGTCTCGTATAGTTTACGTACCTGATCATCCGATTCGTCTCCATGTCTCCACGGATTAACGATGGGCGGGGAGTCGCGAGCACAGCACAGCACGGTCGTATGGATGTACATGCTGTGAGGTGTGGATGCTCTTGATCAGTTGTGTAATATATAAGTGACATGGAACCGTCACTCCTTGTACAGTCAATCCTCTGATCTCAACCTCGTTTTGTCTCGACTCGCACTTCGACGATCTTACCTCTCGAGGATTAACCAATTCAGACGCGATAGATTGTCAGACATAACTAGATTTGGTTCTTCACTCGACCCTCGTTTTTTGGTTTTAACACCAACGCCGACGGATCACCTTGGTTGACTTAACGCATCTTCCGCTTCGCGATGCCGCCTCAAACTTCGTCCCATCCTTATGCCGAGCTCCCTCCCCGCCCAACCACCTCAGCTGACTACGAAGATCAGCCGTACAATCCGTGGGCTGCACAACAGTCCGGTGGTCCAATAGAGGGCGTCGATGGTAGAAGCAGGCTCGCAGCAACGAACGTGGACAATGTCTCGTTTCCCCAAGCTCGGCCTTATGGCTCGGAGTATGTGTCTGATGCGAACATACAGAAACAACAACAGCAGCAGCAGCAATATCAGGGGCATCCTCACTTCCAGTCATCTCAGACGCAATCGCATGAGTCGTACACCCAGCCTCAGCCTGCATACGTGAACTCGTACAACCAAGGGCAGCCCGCACCACCGGCGAAATCTAACAACATAAATGGCTCAGTCCCTATCGGATCATCCGCGTCATTGCCTGCACGGTCGAGGACCCACCATTCGATCATGGATGAGACTGAAGAGGAGTTAACAGAGGACGAGAAGATAGAATATGAGAAAGGGCTGATCACTTGGGAAAAGGCCAAGAGCGTGAAATTCTGGTTCAGAAAAGAATGGACGCTGTGGTATATCCTGTTCGTACTCATCGTTGTGGTGGTGGCGCTCATGGCTTTCTTCCATCACTCGGTGAGTAAGCTGGGCAAGCGTATCTGAATGACCTGAATGCAATACAGAGGGGTTCAAGGAGAATCTCGCTGACAAACCGAGGATGGTCATTGATGTTCGTTCCGGTGTAGATCATCAACTGGCTGTCACCTTTCGTCAAGAAGCTAAGAGAAATTAAAGCGGGTTTTGTCATTCCCGTTGCCATCCTCTTCGTACTCTCGTTCCCCCCACTTTTCGGAAACGGTAAGTACTTCTGTCTAATGTATTCGTCGCCTCATCTTCAAGATATAATATATCGCTGATCGCCGATCTGCCTTTTCCTCCCTCACCACCGCCCTGGCCTTATGATCGACACACTCACACAGAAATCGTCATGGTCCTAGTCGGTCTAGTATGGGGCCTCGGAAAAGGTTTCGCTATTGTAGCGGTCGGCGTCTTCCTGGGCGAGACGGCTCTATTCTTCGTCTTCAAATACTGGTGCAGACATCGAGCGGAGAGGATGACGCGCAAGAGCCTGAATTACGCGTGTCTGTCCGAAGCGGTCAGGGAGGGAGGGTTCTTGATGGCCTGGGTTGTGAGGCTGAGCGTTATGCCTACGTGAGTAGTGGTGAAATGCGCAAGCGGCAGCGCTGCGTGTTTCGGTTTTAATTCACAGCGATAAGAGAGGCTGATAGTGGTTCTCTTTGACCAGTCACTATACCACTGTGGGTGTCGGCGATAGCAGCTCTTTCTGTGTTGCTTCGCGCTATGTTCCACCTCCTAACACACTTCACGTGCTCTTCCCGTGTTCATATGTAACTGACTCCTGACATCTCCTCATCTCTCGAACGCACAGGCCGTCCTCGCCATCTGCGGGCTCAAGTCATGGCAGTTCATTTTGGCATTGATATTGGCACTCCCGAAGCAGGTGAGCCAGGACCACTTCTTTTCAAACTTTGTAACAATTGCGCTGACACGTTTCATCGATCTTTATCACACTCAATATCATGTCCTTACAGCTGATCAGCGTCTATGTCGGAGGTGAGTCGTCGATTGCACACCTTCGGAAGGAAAGGCGTGTAGTGTGCCATGAAACGACAACCAGTCTTGACGAAGCTGACCTTGGCGCTCATCGACCCCCATATTGCTTCAACAGTTGTGCTTGGCCAAACAAATGCGTCGACAAATTCGCACGTTGTATCCGACTGCGTGTAAGTGTTTTCTTTCTGCCCACGTCACTCTTTCAGATAACACCCCCGAGTAGAGAGAATGCTCTTTCACGACTTGTTTAAGATACTGCGCTCCTGAATCGACGACACATGCTGACTGCAATGTCGCCTTGTCGGACGTCGGTCGTGCAGATTCGCCGCTTGTGCAGTAATCACAATTGGCGCTCTGTGGTTCATCTACAAGCGGATGTTGAAGGTCCGCAAGGGAGTGCTTATCTCCATGAGGCAGGATCTCAAGAATCATAATGTTAATGTTGGCCCTGTGCCAGAGGACGAGTCGGACCTGTCAGGTACTGCTCAAATAGGCGGAGGGGGAAGAGGGGCAGCAGTGACAGGGAGATCTTATGATAATGGGGAGCAAGGTGCCGAAGGGTATGAGACGAGGAGATGATCAGTCGATTCATCCAGCGGTGCGCACTAATGCTGTATTCTTTAAGATCGATATAGAGAGCGTGTCCACCGTGCGGTCCATATACGGTGCACGTACTTGTATTCGAATTGAACGAAGTGAAAAGAGTTCAGAGCTGGACAGAAGTGGGTAAATTATGCAATACGACCCTCTGTCATACTTCCTTCGCCTTGAAAAAGCGAAGATGCAGGAGCGAGAGTGGAGCAAGACCCATGTCGATCTATCTTGAAACCGCATGCATATTGATGCCATCCAAGTGGGCAAGCACTCAACTCGAGGAGAGTACGAGGACAAGCACGACTTCAGTAGTCGACTTGCACATAGCTGGCGAGTATACAGTAAAAATACAACAGAACTCTTTTTCAAGTTATGGTACAACATGATCAATGAGCAAAATCAGATCTCCAAGCTTCCAAGTTTCAACACCGACGATGCCGCCTTCTATGTACGCTAAAAAGCGATTTACTGTGGGGCCGTTACCACAACTATCGTCCCCTACCTCTCTGTGCCGAATCATACACAGCACACGCATAACACAGCCACGACACACCCGCAGGTAAAACAGTACCAATCGGTACGAATCAAATAGACATCCTTCTCTCCTCCAGCTCTTACTTCTTTCTACCCTTCTTGGGCTGTCCGGCAGTTTTGCCGTCGCTCGAAAGTAGACCGAGCTTCTTGACGCAGTCTGGGCAATACCACGTTTCGGGCGTGGCTCCTGAGATGCCGACGCATTTGACGTGGAACTGCGAGGGAGACAGGCGGAAAGCAGGAGGGAGGTAAGATGGGGCGGGGCGATGCGATGCGAGGGCAGAATGGGGTCCGACAAAACGGATGGGGTAGTTGCAGCATAGTCGGGCGAAGGACAGACGGGCGGCGTAATGTATCGTAAAAAAGTCAGCAACTTGCTTTGCATCCACAATTGACATAGACTGTGTGCACATGAATCATATGCGGCGAGCCCCAATGAGCGACAATACTCGATACCTCACTCACCCATTCGTACTCGCACTTCTCATTATCACACCCAATCATCTCTCCATAACTCTTCTGCTGACAGATACAATAAATCGTATCGTCTGCTTCGCCTTCTTGACCTTCGGGCATCTCAGTTTCCCCTTCAGCATCAGCATCCTCGATCTCGCCATCTGCATCGGGGTCGGTGAGCGCCGCGGAAGAATGACGAGCCTTGAGTCGATGACCAAGCCCGTGACCGTGGGATGCACCGCTGGGTCGAGAGGACAGGGAAGGTCGGTGGGGCGCAGGCGGAGGGGGCATGGACGATGAAGGGGAGAGGGCGGAGATACCTGGTGAAGGCAGGGCGATCGCGTTCGGCTTTCGTTCTGAGTAAATCGACCAATGATCAGCATGAATGTTTCCCGGAAGCGTAATATCTCAAATAAGAGGGAAATCTTTTCCAAATAAGCTCGATAGGAAGGTGTGCTCAGCGGGTAGCGCACAGCTTGGCGAAAAAGATACATGGTAGATAATGGGGAGACAGCTGTTCCGCTCACTCTTTTGCGGTCGCCCGTCCATCCCGCTTCCCAGTCCCGTAGGAGGTAGTACCACCTCGCCGCCTCCCAATTCGCCCAGCCCTCCTATCTTAGGTTCAACCTCCTCAATCTCCATACCGCCGACCCTCAACCACTCGGCTTTCGCTCGCTCCTTCGCTCTGTTGATGATCCTCTCCATCCTCTCTGCAAGCTTCAGCTTTTCATCTTGAAGAGTCTGCACTTTGCCCCATTCCGTCTGGATCTTCGTAACGGCCTGAGCGTCTTTCGCGCTGAGATGCGAGGTAGGTAAAGGTGAGTTAGGGGGAAGGGGCAGGGGGAACGTGGCGTTGGAAGGAGGGAGAGAAGCGAGGGACTTGGCGGATTTGGTCAGGCCATTATGGCGCGTGTTGATACGTTGCACGAGTTCTATTGAGGGTGATGTGGTCGGAAATCCATGAACAGTCAGCGCCTTAATCTGTTTCCAGCTGAAGATCGATTGAGGGAAAGAGATCTGTTGAAGCCTGAGATACTGGATCCGCGGGATAAGGAAACGGATCTCGCTGTTTGGAGGCCTGTACTGAGTAAGATCGACTCACGATTGATCCTCGCATCCTTCTCCTTGATCTCTTCAAGTAGGAATACCACTTCTCCAGGGAGGTTATCGAAATCTATGTTCACAAGAATACGGTAAGCTTATGATATTCCCGCTTTACTAAACTTTACTTTGGGGAGAAACGTAAGCCACAGGCAATTGCACATGTGGGATTATGTAGCAATAGGGACAAGCGGAGCTCATTGGTGGTTTTAGTGGGATAACGAGCAATCGACTCACTCGATATCAGCTCCGCGGCAGCATGAGCAGCTTCCTCGGGTTGGAAATGGGGGTACACCTGGAGTGTAGATGGTAAAGCCATCGTGATCGCCTGACGCCTATCCTACGAAATGAGCTCGATATGCGCTCGTTCCGTTTCGTCCGTTCTCCTACTAAATTCGTTCCGTACAAGTCCTGGGTCGCGTCGATTCTCGCTGAGTAATGTGTTTTCAATGCTGTTATGGCAGAGGTAAGATTCTCCTCTTTTTGATCAAATTGTTGACGCCTCAATGAGTCAGTAAACGTGGGGAGCTCCGTGTGAGCGCGATGGGGAGTATCTGTCCCAATAATAAATGATGCTGATGAGGATATGACTTTTCTGTCAGTCGCAAGAAAGAAGATGAGAATAACAACAAATACATTGCCGTCGCTTCGAGTCCGTGAATATGAATCATTTCATTCGCACGCGCCTAATAACACTTTTCACTTTCGGGCATGACAGGCGTGCGGTCGATGTCGCTCGTTGAATAGTATGCGGTACGAGTTTACCCGGAACAGTCCATCTAGATCTGGCTTCCACCTGTCCATCTTGAACCTCATCTTCGATTCAACACCTACAATAGGAGCCATTCCAAGCCGACACCGACGCCAACCCCGAGACTAAAAGCTCAAGGAAGCAAATCTATGAAAGGCCCCGAATAGTCTGTCCAAGCGTGCGAGACAGATTCGGATACGTTTACTCAAACACACACAGCTAAGAAGTTGTCAGGATGAACCCTTCGTTTGTGTTCAGATCGGGCGCTCTGCTCAGTGAGTTGAGTTGAGTCGAGTCCAACTCTGACTCAGCGGATATTGGCAGGATTGTATCTTTTTCTGCACCCGAGCACAATAGCTCGGAGGCTAGTTCAGGCCGGCCTTGACCTAGGCCTGTGCTCTGCCGCACGGCATCTACTTCGGCACGATCAATTCTGACACCGCAACACATGATTACTCCTCCTCTCCTCCACTCTATATATCGCTCCTCACTGATCATTCATATGATATGCTTCTCCTGATGCTCAGCCGCGACCGGAATCTCCTTTGGAGCGTTCGGCTCGCACGGCCTCCGAAACATCAAACCCCCTTTGCCCGAAACCAAGATCTCCTCATTCAACACCGCTGCCTCATACCTAATCTACAACGGTATCGCCCTGCTGGCCATCTCCTTCCACCCAGCCCTCCTCTCAGCTACATCGAAGCGATTCAGGCTCGGCGCGGGGCTGATCATGGGCGGGGCGCTCGTGTTTTCGGGTAGTATCTTCGGGTTGGTATTGGCCAGAGATAGGTTCAGGTGGTTGGGGCCGGTTACGCCGCTAGGTGGTATGGGGATGATCGCTGGGTGAGTGTGGCATCTGATCTGGTGGCGGGTGAAACAGTTGTCTGTCGTTCCTTCCAAGCTGTTGCCCGCACTGGATTGCCTGGGCCTCGAGTCTTTGACATCTTGTGTGTTTACTGACGACTGTACCTCATCGACATGCTGCGTACTTTCCCTCATTACTTTGATTGTTACGGCTGCTCTCGTCCACATCTCTGTCTCATCTCGGCGCTCGCCCCGCATATGACATGACATCACATATCCACATTGGACGGTGCGACGATCATCCTACAGGTACATTCTCCTCGCTCTGTAGACACGACATTAAGCAGTGGACAAGGGACAAGGCGCAAAGGCGAATCCAAATCATAAGCTGCATGGATCAAGCGCGACTCAATTACAAAACGGGCTGGTTCCCCAAACGCACTACAGGTGCGATTAGGATCAGAATCGTGGTAAGGGACTATAGCTATATGTATAGAGAGAGAACGGCTCGGGTATGTGTACGTACCATCTTTCGAATCCATCATTTGTCACAACACTACTCTACGCTACTTCAACGTGACAATACGCCTAGCTCATCGGTATCGGTACCTCGGAATCGATTCATGCACTTCTTATCATAACATAGTATACAACATGGAGGCTGACTCGAAAAGAGACTAAGCGAAAGAGACTAAGCGGAAGAGGAAAAGAAACCCTGAGGATTCCGATACGATACAGGACCCCATCGGACCGCACGCACCGAGAGCCACCTGTGATCCGGCGTGGACTGAGTCGGATAGGATCGATTCGGACCGAAACCGACTGCATACTCGTACAAGCTGTCTCCCAAAAGCGCGTCGAAGGTCTATCATGATGAAGACTCCTCTTTGCCATCCAGATTGTCGTAAAAGTATCGTCGTGACCACTGCGTTCGAGCGATTGTTACGCGAAGAGCAGTTGGACTTTCTCATGCGATGTCCCTCCCTCAGCTACGATGCCTTCGTCTCCCTCGGTCTTGTCCTGGTCATTGGCGGTGATCTCGTCACCGCCTCGCTGCACGCCCAGCCCAAACCTGGCCGCTAGCTCTTGCAGTTCCTCATTTTCCAACTTCCTTCCCTCTCCGAGACTCTGGAACACCTTTCCCACCGCCCTGGCGAACATTTCGGCCTTGTCAATTTCCTTCCAAGCCATCACCTCCGCTTCGATCATCGTCTCTTTCTTCGACGCCCCTGATGCCTGGCTTCCACCGCATTGCCAACCCCAGCCCCACCCGCCAGCCGCGCAAGTATGTCCGAACGTCTCATCATGGTGTTCGTGGTGATGGTGGTCGTGAGTGATATGCTGGAGAGAGGATGTCATGATGTGGTGGATCAGGAAATAAGCTGTATGAGTATCGGAGTAGACGATAGAGCTGAGAGGCATGGAGACCGGCGTGGGTGTCAAGATGGTAATGGAGTTGCTGAGATCGGAGAGCGGGGTTGTCGGCGTTGAGGGAGAAGAGAAGGGTGAGCTGTTATCGAGAAGCAGGAGGTGTCGAGATCCCCTTGGGGAGCCTGATGAAGCGGGTGGAAGAGCTGTGGGGTCGGGAAAGAGCACGAGGCGCGTTGTCGAAAGGATGGTGAGATAGTCCATGCTGATACGAATGGGAGAGGTTGCTGTATGGAAAAACAGGAGTACGAACGAGCTGATCAGCATAGTGCCCGGACACTGTCTTCACCGACACTTAAGAAATTAGTGACCCACTGGGCAAACTGACCGGTGCTTGGGTGTTATCAGCTTTGACGGATTGTGCGCGAGTTTGCAAGGTACAAGCTGACGGGAAGTCAATATGAGCTATTATTGAAACGTCGAGCCAATATGAACTCGACTTGCTTATATCTTTCCCTGACAGAATATCCATCAACGACTTCGACGACGGGGTACAGATTTCTGCACGAGCTCCGGCTTCGATAACACACGTTCGAGGTCGCTCTGAAAGGAGGGAGGAGATGCGAGATCGGGCTATTCCAGATCTTGGTGGGCAGTCGCTGCTCTTGACCTTTTCTCTTGTCTTGCGTTTGAAGATACTCGTACCGAGGAAGTTCTGTCGTTCCTTTCTATCGTGCTGCGCGTAGATGAGAACGCCAAAAGAAGGGAGACTGGCCGTTTTCCAATTGGTCTGCTCCGGCAAGTCTTCGCTTCGGCGGAATTGCAGTTATAGAAACTGTTTGAAGAAGGGTGCAGTCAAACGGTTGTGAAATGGTTTGGAGCCGTGTGCTGTGTTAGATTGTCGATTCTATGTGAAGAGTGCCAGGGTTTCGGTTCGTCTCGTCTCGTCTCGATTTGACTTGAGGATAGAATAGAAAGGTGGATAGTTGGGGAAGAATGGATTGATATATCCTTGTTTCCCGTAAGCTGAACTGGGCTCGTATGGCTTGCTTGCTCGCAGTGTCGTATCGTTTCGTGTCGGGTTGTGAGGTGCAGTCGAGGAAGGCGAAGCCGAGGTCTGGGGTCGAGGTCGACTTTCAGTCGAGGTCGAGAGTCGTTTGTACTGTGCAGAAAAGCAGATAAACAGTAAAGGACTCGAATGATCGAGGTTGGTCGTGTGACCGGACGTCCTTTGCATAAATCTGGCAGATATCGGTGGCGGAGTCGGAACGCACGGACACAGGAACAGACACTGATACGGTACGAGAAGAGATGAAAGGGAGAGTGGCAAATGTTAACTAAGAGATGGGAGATAAGTCATCTCAAAGTCTTGGGCTCACGACGAGGATGTTCCACGCTATGTCCTCGTACTCGGAGACCGGTGCGCAATTATCCGGACACGGCTTGCCTGTTTGTGAATTAGTGAGTCATGATCATGTTTTGATGGTGATGATGTATCAATAATTATGACCGGGTGACGTCAAAAACACTCCTCGCACTGCTCGCCGTTTCGCCCGCTCTGTTCTCCGTACATCAGACACCCTCCTTGAGGTCTCTTCAGCCCACCACACACCCACAGCGATCTTTGTGCCTCGGCGGCATACGGCGAGCGATACTCTACCGCGAATCCGCTTGTGGAAAGAGGGAGATGCTAGCAACCACAACACAACACGACACGACACGGGGGCACGTTCAGATCAGAGCGCGTTGCTTCACCCTGCCACGCATCGCCAGGAGGCAGCAACGATCCGAGCACCCAAGAGGAACACGCTCTATCGTATCGAACAAATTGATCAGCAACGGACGGATCATCGGCATACACGACAAAATGCATTCTCCACAGCTGCGATAGTCAACGGAGGGATTGCATCAACAATAGTCATATGTGAACCTTCGCTGATCTTATTCTCGGCTCCGATGTCCGCCTTACTGCAGGCGCGGGTCATCCGGGTTATGGACGCAGTAAGCAGCACACAAATGCTCCGTGTACACGACTCCGTACAGGCATATCATTTGGATCGGTGCGGCTGCTCGATAGTTCCTATACATCTCTTAATTCCCCGAACGGGTTTTCCATCTCATCTAATACTTGCAATGTCCCTTCCACCTGGCGAAGCCCACCACATCCCTGACATTCCCCACTCCCGTGACCCAACATACCCATCTCTCCCAACCCATACCCCATCCACCATGCGGTACGGATCCGTACCTCCGTAGATCCAAATACCATTCGTAGTCCTCTTTGTTCATGCCCGCATTTTCAATTGCTTTGCTGAGGTGATCTAGACGGTGTTCTCGTAGAGATCCCCCAGCCATCTCGCCTATCTGGGGGAAGAGAAGGTCGAAACATTCTACTGTCCGTCGTTGGGAATCAACCCCCGGAGTAGGCGAGGAAAGGTGAGAAGGCATCAATGCAGCCGTAGAGTCTAATGTAGAAGTTTGTGATGTTGACGTTGACGATGACGATGACGATGACGATGACGAAGGGAGCATGTAGAATGGCTTCAGAGCAGCAGGGTACTGGGTGACGAAGACCGGCCCGCCGAAGTGAAGGGCCAACCACTTCTCATGTTCCGTCGCTATTCCCTCTCCCCACTTGGGCGGGTCCTGTTCGAACGGCTTCTCTCTCTCGTACACCTCGGCCAGTAGGTCCAATGCGGCCGTGTATGTTATCCTTGTGAAAGGCTTCAAAATGACTTGTCGCAAGTGACTCAGGGGATCTGAGCGGCTGAGCGTCGATTGGTCGTGTACTTCTGTGGCGCCGGTACCTGAAGACTCCGATTCGGCAAGAGACCTAGCTATGACCACGAGGTCTTGCCTGATCCGCTCTCCACGCTTGCTGCCGCCGGTACCTTCTTCTGCCGCGACAGCCAAGATCCCAGTCACGGTCTTCCTGACACCATCTTCCACAAGGTCGAGCAACTGATCGAGGGTTTCAACGAACGCGACTTCGCCTTCGAGCATGTAGAACTCCGATAGATGCCTCGAGGTGAGGGATGGTTCGGCTCTGAACGCTGGCGAGAGAGTATAAACGCGTGTCAGGGCGTGAGTGGGCGCTTCCAAGTGCAGTTGGCCGGAGACTGTCAAATGGACGGGATGGGGGAAGAAGGGCGGTGTTTTGGTCGATACAGGTAAGCAGGACGAGGACGAGGATGAGGACGCGGCGGAGGCGGAAGATGAAGATGGGTCGTGGATGGTGAAGACCTCGCCGGCGCCTTCACAGTCTGACCCGGTCAAGACAGGCGTATGTATATGCGTGAACCCGTTCTCCTGTAGTCGTGCGAATGATGCAGTCAGCCTAGGCATACAAAGAGGAGTTGCTTTATGGTTGCAATCAGGCAGGGTAGGGCTGATACGGGTAGTCGTCGGTCGCGAGGAGGCGTCGAAGGTGACAATGGACGAGAACAGAGTTTCCATTGCTCACCTCGAACCAATCATGCCAATCACGCATGAGAGCGTCCCTCACCCGCATCGTAGCGGCCGTTTGCGATGTCCTAAACCTCAGATGGGCATTATCTCGAAGCACGGACGCGGGAAGCGACTTCTTCTGGATTGGGTAAGCCTAATCAATTATGTTAGACCCACGAAGGGTGGTGAGCATCGGACAAAATCAGATCTTTCCTCCAATCTATATAGCTGCATTCAAGCTACTCTGAGGCGATTCTGCACATAACCACGCGGGCACGTATGTTTCACTAGAGTCGGACTGGAGGCGACTAGGTTGGATAGTATGAGACAGCGTAACACATACCTCAGGATCACATTCTCCTAGCATTCGGACGTCTTCCACCAACAGTTCTACATCTTGTCCTTGTCCTCGTGATTTCGTCAGTCGCCCTCTCAGCTGAACACTGGTACCGTTGGTGATGCTGCATAGTGAAGGTCCAGCTGTCACTGTCAATCGATATTTGTTCACTTCCGTTATGAATCTGTCACTGCCGACTCGAGCAATCTTCAAAGCATACTGCCAAACCTTGATTGACAAGGTATCGAGAAGCTCACCCATCAGCCTTCCCTTTGCCCTTCAGAACAGCCTGTACCCCTTTACTAGAACTTCCATCGTGCACCTCCGCAAAGGCTACATTCTTGTGCGATCGAATCGAGCGGATCCACCCGTTGACGGTCACTATCGCATCGTTATCTCCATTATTTGCAATTTGCTCTTCGGTCCCCTTCTTGGGTGCGGTTGAAGTGTTCGTAGTTCCGGAGGATGCAGAAGAGGAGGTGGAGGAGGGGGGGACGGACCGAGACGCGAGGATTGTTCGTATGTTCGGAGGAAGCGTTGACAGCCTCACTATAGAGCGTCGCATGTTTGCGTCAGTGTAGCCAGATAGATCTACAGGTAGCCCCGTTTTTGGTGTGACAATGTCACGTCTCGGGCGTGTGTGGAGATTGTCGCTCTGGATGTCCAGTTGAGTCCTGTTGCTCAGTCTCATGTTCAACTGTGGTCACAGGATGACGATCTTGAACTTTCGTTCGAGCATCCCTAGCTAGCTTTCCCACGAATGCTGTCATTTTGAGCACGAGACGGTCTCCGATAGGCATGCTGCTATTCCTCTTCTGCAAGTCGGTCACTAGGCGTGATACTCTTGTTGAAGAGGATTTTTGCGGTCCTAATGAGCGGCGCAAGCCACCGTTCCTGAACCTTACTCTTCCCCCTGGCATGTCCTTGCCAGCGTGCCAAGCCTAGCCTAATGACGGCGCATGCCTGTCATTATCTAAGCTTTATGTTATCTCAGGGTCAATTCTCCCGTTTTTTCACCGGGGCTGTGTTTTGCTGGCGACCCATCCGACCGAGGCTAGGATCCAAGATGTCAACAACGCTACGCTGGCATGGACTAGGCTGTGTCGGTCGGTTTGAGACAGAAAACAAGCAAATTGTCCCGCCTGTAAGAACATTACATACTACTGCACATGTGAGCAAGGGGATAGAGGACGGTTCGTGGGATGTACCATGATCGTATCTCCGTGCATAGTGGTCAGCGAAGCGTGAGAAGGCGAATGCAAAATGCGAATGCGAATACGGACGCGGTAGTGGTCATGTCACACAGTTCATGTCTTGGACCGTTGACGAGCTCGGGACGGGACAGCGCGGGCAGACTCTGCTCTCACTACACTCCAGGCGCGACGTCTCATGCAGTCTGTTGTCAGTCGAAGTCAGTCATACGTACACTTGTAGCACGGATAGATATCGAAGAAACAAGATAAGACAATCGAAACATCTGTCCTAGTCCTACTCTAGTGTATCATTTCTCATCTCAACTTGTTTCGCTTCAACTTCATAAAAGCACAACACCCTTATCGTTATTTGGTCTCTCATATCCATCTGTTCAGCCCGAAACATACACACTTTTACATCGCCCAGACAGCGACAAATCGTCTACACCACTACATCACCGCCGTCCAAAGCATCCGAGACAACCTTCCCTCATTGCACCGCTCTTCTTCCATCCGCTCTGATTCAGCCGACCCGGAACATCTGAAGTCAAGCGAGAAATCAAAGTCTTCTCTTGGCAAAGAGAATAAACGAGTCCACGTGAGTAAGCAAATGAGCCGTTTGCTATAATGTTCGCGTCACGGATGTGCGCACTGTGGGTCGATCGAAGAGCGAAACGGGTATGGAGAATGGAAATTGCATCATTAGACAAGACCAACACAGCTTTGGCCCCCGCTTCTAGCAATGTTCTCCTGTCTCGAGCGGTCGCTCGACATCCACCCTGTCACCGTTAGAGCTAGAGATCCTCAGAGCAGTGCCCGTTACTTTTATCGTTCTCATCAATATCTCTCTCTCGCTCGGCATCGTTCGAATTCTTGCCTCCTTCTTCCTTATTTCATCGCCTTGTTGATCTTTTTACTCTTCAGCTCGTTTCATATACCGTACATTCCTGCTGGCGGGTTTGTCATCTGTCTCTCGTAGGACATACTACTGACTAATTCTTGCTCCTCTCCTGTTCTTGTTTGATAGTGAATCTTTCCGTTACCGGAATCGAATAGAATACAAGACCAGCAGTAGGGTAGCACCGCCCTTGATATTCGTGACACCTTTGTCCGAAAACCTAGCCAACCAAGCAACCTGGCCGGCGATCGACGGGCAGCGGCAACTGTAAAAGACAGCCATTGCGGATAACTTGGCGGAGGTAATTTTCGGAACCCGATACCGTAAAGAAATCACATTGCTTGCATCACGCCCTGACCATCACTATCACAACATCATCACACCCGCACGGACACAAACATACGCACTGTACGTACACCATACATACACCGCACGGACCCATTCCTTCATCTACACTGTACACATCTTTAGCCGTTTCACATCTTTGGCCTAGTCGCTATCTATCTATCTGTCCTGCTTTCTATATAACCGTTCGTTGACTAACCCTGCTTTTTCTCCTTCCATCCCGTCTTCTCTCTTGTCCTTCCTCTCTCCTTCTCTTCACTGCCTCTTTCCCATCATCGATTGCTTGTGTACTTTTTCCCTCTCCTCGCGACTGACTTTCATCAATAATCGTCTCCTGCCATCACCAACTCTAAACCACAAACAGGCAATATGTTTGCGACCGCCTACCTTTCCGCCCTCTCGCTTATCGCCTTTGCGGCTGCCGCTCCTATGGATGAATCATGGTTGCAGGCTCGTGATGGAGACGTTGCCACCTTGTTCAGACGAGGTGCTCCCGATCCCTCAGATCCTAGTAAGTCCCGTCTCTCGCCTGCGAGCCATCCATCGTTCCTGGCTGTCCGAGACATCTGGCTTACATCGTACTTCCTCATCGTGTCCATCCCTTCACCGGAAACACAGACTTCGCCTCAAACTACCCTGATGCTGGATCAACGCCTTCCAAGGACAAGCTTCCCCAAGCATGGGTCGACAAGCTTGCCTCGATCCAGCTGCCCGACATCTCCCCCTCAAGCCCCAACAACGGCTACCCAACCTATACTGGCGGGGAATCGGGAGCGGACGAGCACATCTGTTCGTTCACTTACCAGTGTACCACGGATGAAGATCTTGTGAACCCTCCTTCCGGTGTCTTCGCTGTGAGTTGATCCGCATAGTTCCTTGCTGTTGCCGTGATACCCGAGATCGTCGTACCGTGCCTTGCTCAAAGGACCTGCGCTTTCAAGCTGACACGAAGTCCCTTTTTGACTTTCATTTATAGCTCAACTTCGACGACGGACCTGGACCAGCTAGTCCTGACCTGTATGCTTTCCTTGAGCAGAACAACATCTCTAACGCCGCGACTCATTTCATGATCGGTGGCAACATTGTTTACGAGTACGTGCCAAACCCACCCATACCATATCCGGCGAATGTGTTGGAGAATGACGTTTGGCTGACTGAATTCGCAGCCCCACCACGATGCAAGCTGCCGCCAAGGCTGGAGGTCACATTGCCGTTCACACCTGGTCTCATCCGTATAGTAAGCTTAGTTTAGTACCGCGAAAGCGCAGAGCTCACCGGAGCCATTCGTAGTGACCACTCTCTCAAACGAGGATGTCCTCAGCGAGCTTGGCTGGACGATGCAGATCATCAGCGATCTCAACGGCGGCCGGATTCCCAAGTACTGGCGACCTCCTTACGGTGATGTGGACAACCGAGTCCGAGCTATTGCCAAGGGTGTTTTCGGCCTCGAGACTGTCCCATGGAACACCGGTGAGTGTCGCTGCTTCAGCGCATAACGAACTTTTCGTCGGATAGCAGACTGACTATGATCTTTCATGTCCCTCTATAGACTCCGCCGATTGGGCCATTGGATCCAACCCTCAATACACCACGGAATCCGTTGAGGCGCAATTGACCACTTGGCTGCAAGGTGACAAGAAGAACGGTCTCTTGCTACTCGAGCACGAGATCAAGGACACCGAGGTCAATGTTTTCAAGGACATCTTCCCCAAGATTGGCGCCAACGGCTGGAAGATCCAAAACGTTGCCGATGCCTTCGGCATGGACTGGTACGTCAACTCTGGCAAGGGCAACACCGACGCAGTCACCTCCATGTCCGTTGCGGCCAACACCCTTGTCGCTGTTAACGGTTCCACCTCGCAACAAGTCTCAACATCGGCCTCCGCTTCAGGTTCCGCCTCGGCATCTACCACCTCCGGCGGTGCTTCCGCGTCGAACTCCGCCTCTCTCACCTCGGCTTCCGCCAACGCTGCTTCGACTGCCTCGGCTGCTGCATCTTCCGTTTCAGCCGCTGCAGCTGGCTCGAACAACAAATCGGCCGCTTCATCGGTCGTCTCCGTGCCTGTGACCGGTTTCGTCTTTGGCGCTGTCGGTCTCGTAGCTGCGTTCCTGTAGACATAGGCATGTCTCCTCTTTCTACGTCCCACAATCACCCTAGCATTGCATCACGGACATTTTAGTATCCTGTCCATATCCTCCTCACAATGTGAACTATCCCCCTATTCATCCTCGCCGTCATACAGCATATGTCGCTCAATCGGAATAGGATTCAATAAAAGATCAAATAGCATTAGCAACAAGTATAATAGGTAGCCAGTTGATCAAATCACGGACGGACAATATATATTTATAGCATTAGTACATTCATTTAGTATATGAACACTTCAGTATGTGCTGAACAGGTATGCAATACACACTTAGACATGACAACGCCCTTGCGAGCACATGGATCGAGAATTGGCTGTACTGCATTATATCACATTGCGAGTCCCTCGGAGCGATTTATCCGGAGCCTTTCCAACCCGTGCCCTTGTCCAGTCCTGTCTCTTCCGATTCTCATCTTTACTTGGTTTCCTCAGGGATGGCGATGATCTTCCACTCCTTCGAGAAACGAGGGAAGTCGGCGGGTCGCTATGTTATGTCATACGACGTGCCACAAGCACCGCGCATTGACCGGGCGTAAAAGATAGCGAGACGAGTAGCAGCACGAACGAGCGCATCGAGGGCAGGAGAGCGATGAAAAGAATCGACGTAACACCACGGGTGATGCGGGAATGTAGGAAAGCGCATCGTTTGATCAGCAGGAAGTTTGGTAAGACGATCGTCATGTGATGAAGGGACACGGCACAGCTACGTCGTGCGTGATCAACTATACAAGTATACAAGTAGACCACTTACGTTGTTGCCGTTGATGATGATAGGCGGCGAGGAAGGAGCTTGAAGGAGGAATCTGTGGATACATGGGGAAAGGTGGTCAGCGCTCAAACGCCTGCTGAAGACTCGATAGTCGACGGTCCGCTGGTCTAGCCCTGATTTCGGCTCGTTGGTAGGGAAGGCACTGCGCTTGCTTCTCACTTCTCACTTCTCGCATCGGCCAACAGCCAACAGCCAACAGCCAACGGCATACGCTCAACAACCAAGAGCCAACAGCACAATCGACTCACGTGTACTTGTGCTTCTCTCTGTCGTCCGGGTGGAACTTCTGGTGGACCTGATCGAAAGCCTTCTGCAGAGGTTGGTCGGCGTCGACGTCGATGACGACCTCGAATTCGGGCTCGAGTCGACCGTGATCGCGGGTGGCCTCGACAAACTACACGTGTGATCCCATTTCCGTTCCAAATTCCAGCATGATACCAAAACAGCACGGCGTACGATCATCGTTGTTGCCCGCCACAGTCCCGTTCCAGTGTCATGATGATAGTGTGTCGATTCATCCAAGCACACGTACGTCCGTCAATTTTCGTCCACCATGATCCCACCGACATATGCACGCCGATCAAGTTGATACGATACCCGGACGATGCCGTATTTCAGTTGATTGTGTGTTTCGAAGACAAAGCCTCTTGTCAGCTCATGTGCTTTGAGTATAAGGCAGTGGCGAAGGTGAAACAGCAGTGCGACTTCCGAGGGACAAGGTAGTCGAGCTTGAGCTCGAGCTTGAGCTTAGAAAGGTGAATGAATCCATCCGTCTGCGGAAAGAATCATCGTCTCTGGACCTGAACCGGGGGTTTGCCATCATCTATCTGCTAGAAGAGAGATAGTATTTTGCGCAGTGCAATAATGCATGATAAGGGGGAAATTTGGATGTGAGACTTACGTGAACGGGGTATTTGACGAGCATTTTCTTACGTTTTCGGTTTTTGTGCCGTTCGTAGATAACGATGAACCTCTGATTTCAGAATGTTAGGGTAGTGTAACGAGCAGAATGAAGTTGTCAATGATATTTCAACGGGTTTTATAGGGGGTGTCAGACGTGGACGTTATGCTCGTTCGACTTTTTATATACTTCGTAGACAGACTGGCGTCTTCACTTCAGTCCAAAGCCAGGAGAACGAGCCAGAAGGGACTGGCGTCCCAAGGCGCTCAATCCTACTTTTATCCCCGTTTCAGAGTTGAAGCGGGCCTCTTCCTTTCGTTCCTAAACAGGATGTGGTCTCCATGGTAGCCAATCGCAGAGGCAGTACAGAGAGCAGACTGAATCAGCAGATCTCGTGCTCGGAGCCAATCGCATCAAGCTAAATGACAATAACAACCCTCAAAGGGATCTTGGCTCTCCGCCCGGCAACGAGCTGATGTAAGTAGTAGCATGAATGACCCTGACTAGCGTCAGGATGTTTTGGGCGTTTGAGCTACTAAGCTTCTTGCTTCTTGCTTCGGAGGTTTCGGACCGTGAGCAAAGGAACGTTTTGAACGAGCGAAGGATAGGATATCGCCGACGAGCTGTTCCGCAGATCAGCGTGTCGAACGAAGGGCTATAGCTAGCTGCCCGTCATCGTGACCTGATCTGGGATCTGGACTCCCACAGTTGCCCTCATGACAGCTTCTGGGATTCTTCACACAGGTAAAAGTGCTTCGCATTACCGCGACTCGGCCGCGCGTGGCTTCGCTTTCAATTTCTCGTAAGTTACAGTACATCATTATGTATCCCCTATGGAGGCCCGCAGACAGGTTATATGCATACATGCGTCGTGAAAGCACCGCCTAAATTGCTGTCCTGTCCAGTCCCCGCAGACAATCCGACGGACGTTGATCATTGAGAGCACAGCACTTGTCATGATGGTCAGACATTGATAGCCGTCACGGGCAGAAGGACGATCTGAGCACCGTTCTTCCAGGGAAAGCGGAGTGAGCCGATGGACTGCAATACAACGAACGCGACGACATGACAGACAGAACGTCATGCCGCAGGATATAAGAGCTAAATCAGCAATGTTGTAACTGAGAGGGTGAGAGGGATCGGCTCTTTCATGCTCATCCATCCGTGGGGGAGAGATGGATGAAAGCACAGATAGGCAGGCACACACCACACTCACATCATTCTGAGAGATAGGGACTGGCTGACCGCCTGGGACCAAGTAGAACCACCTATATTTGGAATCACGGCGATCAGCGGCTCTCCTGGAAGGCTCGGTATCATATTTTAGTTACACCCACTCATGTTTGATCGAAGGCTGATATCCCGGATCTTGTTCTTTCCGCACCCTATCAAACGCATGCTCAAAGCTCTCGTCATCATCTACCTCAATGGCGCCGCTCCAATCGTATGCCTTCGCCCCGGGCAAGGACGCCTCGATGAACTGAAGCGAGTAAGGTCGATGCACACGGGGGTGTCAGGGTAGGGTACTGTCAGTCGATCTCTCGCCGGATCAGTCTCGCAGGAGGAGTCCGCGACGACTCACTTCCACTGCTTGCGGCATTGCTGGCGAGCAGGTTTCGTTATGGCGTATCAAGCGTGTGACAAGCAAAAGCAAATCGTTGTGCAGACCAAGGCTCGAGTTAACGTTTGTTTGTTCCAGCAGAACGAAGATGGGATGTCCAGGCTATTCGCTTTGGGACGATTCCAGCTGTCTCGCTACTTTGCATTTTATACTGGACGTCACACTCCATCACATGATGTTGATGGTGTTCACGGGCACCACGTATCATGTAAGATGCACCAGGCTCGTGACTTGTACCATGCATGCCAAGTCACTCGACCGTTCATGTCATGAATGGTATTAGCGATCACTCCAGTCCATTTTCGCGCTACGGGGGTGCCTCATCACATCACATCATATGAAAGGATGCAAGGGAGCGTGGAGCAGGCGTGTTGCATCGCATCGCCCTATATCGCATGTATAACCTGAATTCTTTCAGACACTCACACGGCCTTGTCTGAGACACTCCACCAAACCGCAGTTCGAGCGCCGCCTGCCTTCACACGCATCAAGTTGGCCTTTGCAGCGCTGGTTGGTCCATGGCACAAGCGTCAAGCGTATCTGATTGGATCATCCGAAGGAGATTCATATACAGCAAGCATGCAAGGAATGTATGCTTAATGCTTAGCATATCTCGATTGAGATTGCCGTTTCCGCTTTCGTTTTCGTTTGTTTTCGGAGGAATCGGAGAGAATCAAAGCTACTGCAAGGGGGGGGCTAAGGGGGGCGTAAATTGCGTCATTTTCAGCTGGAAATCAAAACCTTAGCCCTTATCTTATCCACCCACCCCCACGCTTCGAGCTACAGTATCGAGACTGTTGGATGGATGGGGTCAGATTAAACATACACACATTTTCATGTGTATTGAGCACTCAGCTGAGCCGTGATGTGCGGGATAGGGATCCCCGTCTTGCCGCCTGGTGTATACCTTGATTGACAACAATGAGGATCCTGGAAAGCATACATACGCAAGGTCTCCCGCAACCAAATAGTCAGATGACTCCAATGAGCAAGCTAAAAGACTTCAGATAACCCTTCTGATGAGATCGTTTTGGAGATCCAATGAGTGACGCAGCCGAAGTCCAGGTGAGGGCCAGCGAACGATGATATTGTAGCTTTCACAGACTGGAAGTCATCAGCCATTGCAAGGATACGAGTTCATTCGGTCGCTCCCTTCTCAGAGGGTCCTATAGTCGATCAAAGCAGTGTAAGTGACCAGAGAGCTTTACTGAAGATCTAGCCGTGGGACCTTCTGATACTGCATTTCGACATACAGATTCTCGCTTTGAGCCACGGAATAGGGGGATATCCAGATCCCTCATACTGTTCCGCGTATATTCAGACAAGACGGATGAAGGAGAAGATCTGGGATTCGATCGGTCTGGACCATGATTGCGTATGTATTCTGATTGTTTATATCAATGAAAGACGCTCGGTCGGTCCTTTGGATCACATTCGACTTCGACTCGTACACAGCTTGCGAGCATTCTCACAAGGACAGAAAGGATCGTCGTCGTACATACAGTCGGCCTATCCAATTTCAGCCTCTGCACTACATTGCCTTCTGACCCCCGGACAGGACAGGTACATAATAAGGCTCAAGTATTCGAAGCGTGATTTCTGCTGCTCCTCCCATTTCTACACCATTCCCCTCCATTGATCCTGACTTTTCATTCGACCCCTAAGGCTTCCGTAAACCCTTCGCTGATTCTGCATCCACTTGTTCTGTTCTATCCCTGGTGATACACTTTCATCATGTCGGGCTGTTCTAACGGTATCCCCATCGTCGAGGAAGTCCGACTCACTGTGAGCTGACAGACCTCCGAAACCTTCCGTCATACTGCACCTTAGTGCCTACACGCGGCGGCGCACAGTCGTAGCACAGCGTACTGTACATAACCTCGCATTGGTGGCTGATACTCGTATACTTGCTCCTCAGATCATCGAGCTCAGGCCTCCCTCTTGTCCGTCCGGTCCCCATCAACCCCCCTCGAAAGGCGGACACAGGTGGGAAGGCTGTATCTCCGCCTTCTCCCAGCTCATTAACATCTTCGAACGATGGGTCGAGGAACAGCATCCTGGCGACTCGGTCGTCTGGTATCAGTGAGTGGTGTCGAGTTCCTTCAGCCCTTTCGATTTTAGAAGAGCATATTGCGGTCCTGGCCGTGTATTGGACATGTGCATATACAATACCCGAAGACGAGTTGCACAATGGTACAGTGTGCTGACTCATGATTGGTGATGACTGCCTCAGGTTCAGGTTGAACGATCCAAGGGGCAAGATCCTCACTGGTGACGAGGTCAGTCCTGAGGTCACCCACGCATTGATTATTCCCAACCCTACACAGCAGAGCACATGTGCTACTGTCCCTTCGAAGCAGATTAGCATACTTGTACGTATGGAATGCTGATGCGGTGACGTCCTCAGACCTGCCGACAGCTAGACATTCATTCTGGCACCAGGATCTACGCAGAGCTCCACTACAGGTAATATTGCATTGCAATGCGTTGCACTTCATGGAGAAGTGGTTCTGTCCAGCGGTGCCCGAGGACACATTGACTCGTTCGAGAGGCAGTGAGAGGTTCGGGATGGGTGTCCCCAATTCCATGGGATGGGGAAGGAGGAAAGCGCCAATCCCTCTGTAGCTGGTGACGGTCAGCTGGTCCTGACTCTATGCAGTTCATGCCATGTTCACTTTCGGTGTGCCGGCGACGAGTCATCTTAGACGCAAGAAGGTCAATGTCATCTGTCATCTCTCGGTGTCACATGGCATGAAAGGCCGAGGCAAACGAAGTACTGTATGTGATTGATGTGGTAGATTGACGGGGACGACGATCAGTTGGCTCGGTCTCAATCTAGAAGTGTCTCTACCAGACGGTGACTATTGATCAGACAAGCAAGCCGTTGTCAGCACACAGAGCGGGAATACCCACCGAGCTTTGCACCGGGACGAACAATCGATTGATACGTCGGAGATTGTGCAGAGGGTGGCATAAGCGCGGATAGACACCATCACTCGCTCCGGGAACCGGCGATCGCTCTATTTGATATGCAGCGTCAATTCATACACATTCTCCAAAGACCAGGATCATCAGTGGAAGTTCTTCCCTCTCTTTCTTTTCTCGTTAGGCGTACAAATACCGCACAGAGTTTTTGAAACAAGGTTGTACTGTTTGTAGTATTTAAGCGGTAACGGCGAACTTGGAAGCGGCTTCGTCGAAGAGCTTGTTCTTCTCCGCCAGGTCGATAGCAAGGGGGTGTTGAGGCGCGGCAGAAGCGAGTTTTCTACGAGTCACATATATCAGCTTGGTGACCCAATGCCCGCCAATTAATCAAGTCGCAACGTCCCCATCCAGCCAGTGTAGCTGGATCGAGCTGAAATAGCAGATCACTCACTCCGCATAGCCCTCCATGCCCAGGCTAGCTCCAACAGCCAACACATCCCCATTCTCTCCTTCAGATCGCTGCGAAGCCTCCACTACGTCGGCCTTGGCTTCATCAACGTGACCGAGCAATAGGTGCGCGGCGGCGTGCGAGGCGAGGACGGGACCCGTTCGACCTGAAGGAAGCTGGTAGAGCTCTTCGAAGTAGTAGTACGATTGATGGAGCGGTCGGCCGCCCTACAAGACATGATACGATGTGGGAGATATAGACACCAGCATCAGCATCAACTTAAGCAGGTTGAAGTCAGAGGCTGTGCAGCGCGGACTCGCGGTGGTTCCAAAGGTGTATCAAGGTATTACTCACGGTCTTGAGCCCGATCCAGGCTTCCATGGCCTGAATCAAGGTCGAGTCATTACCGATCTTCTTAGCAGCGGCATAAGTGGATTGGGCAAGATCTCTTCGATCGAGAGCAAGAAGGAGCTGGACAAGGAGGGCGATGCTATTTGGGATACCATTTCAGCTCGTCAGCTTGTAGCTCACTAATCATGGTGAGATTACGTTTGGCTCACAGCTGCGGCGATGCAGCAGCTCTTCCAGTCAAGAACCGTAACGAGGCACAGAACCATACTCACCTTTCCAAGTCGGTCTTGGCGACACCCTCTGTGAGAGTAGCAATAGCCTCCTCATTCTCTCCCTCCAGAACAAACACGCTGCCCGCCACAACCCTTACAGTCGCCTCCTCAACCTCGTCCTCTGCACCCTCAACTTCCAACACCAGATCCCTTATCTCATCGACTTTGTCCTTCTCCCCCGAAAGGTACGAGGCGAACGCCGACACCGCCTTAGCGGACAGAGGAGCAGGCTCGGCGGAGAGGAAGGGTTCGAGAATGGTGGTCGCTGAAGAGGTCGCAGGTGGAGAAGAGGCGAGGTGGGCTCGAGCAATGTATAGAGCTCGGTGGAGCGATGAAGGGTCGTCTGAGGGCGTATGGGACTGAGATGAGGCTTCAGAGATGCAGGCTGGGTGTGAAGAGTGTAAGATGGGTAGCAGGAAGCAGATGTCAGCTACGATCTTACTGCAACGAGCACCACACTTCGGCGATCCCAAGTTGGGTATTCCGCTGCGTCCTGTAGTGGATTTCCGACTCACCCTTGTACGAAGCTATCAAGAATCAGACCAAGCGCAATCAAACATGGTCAGCACGAGCGATTTCTTTGTATGAGTCGCGCCTCTGATAGACGGCTCTGGAGAATCTGCAATGGAGTAGCAGGACGGTTTATCCCGCTCACCCTGATAGAAGAGTTGCTTAACGTGGTACAGGGGATCGGCCTCCATGGTGCTTGAGTATCAAAGTCTCGAGAATGATGTTCGCGGGCTAGTAAATGGTTTCCTCAGAGAGCTTTCCGATGGCGCGCGATATGTCTTGAGTGCTAGGCTATCTCGCTGGGCACTTGATGGTAATACGTATGATTGTATTCTTTGTCTTGCAGTCCAGTGAGGGGTAAGTTGAGAGATGAAGCGAGTGTGAGAGTAGAGTTACGCGACGTGGTGTTGTTGTGACGTGTAACGAAGACTATAGTATAATACGGGTAATAACAGTCCTAATGCTCATTAGAAATCCCTTTGTAATGGGTTAGAAGAGGGAATAGGAATTCTGTAATTGGCCAGAGCGAAGAGACAAAGCCGACAACGGACATATAATAGCTGCTGTTAGTCAACGTCATTGTGCATTGTGGGACGGTGCCAGGGAGGTTGATCAATTCTTGCATTTCTCAGAATATCAACGCTTCCTCGCATCCATTCGAGTAACCTTCAGACCACCCCTACTCGTCCACGCACCGCCCGATCTATCCCCAACACAGCATAACAATATAGCCTAACCTAGCATCGCATAGCGTTGAAAAAAAGACGACACAGCTTAGTCAGCACCGACTTCTTCTCCCACCTGACTTGACTCCTCTCATACGAATCGATCCGTTGCCATCAAAAGAGCAACCTTGACAAGGTAGAGAGAAGACTGCTCAAATCGTGTTCAGACCTTGCGCATAGAAGAGCAACCACCGGATCCCGATCGTATCGGCACGAACAGGATAGGTATCCTTTCTTCGATCAACGTCCGGACCGTGATTGTCGACTCCCGTCCGCTTCAGAGCTAGAGCACGCCATATTGCCACACAGAAAGGAAGGTTCCAGAGGTCAGGATAGGCGGTGCAAGAACCAGGACGGAAAGGAAGAGCAGTACAGGAAAGGATACGAAGAACGTGGATTCATCCCATTTCAACAATCTCGACGTCCGGGTCCAGCTCTAGCTAGATCGGTCGCGCTCAAGGGAGAAGGGAAGCAAAGACCTTATTGATAAGACACGAGATAGAAGAACAGCTGTAGCTGCTGAAGAGCCGCCTCATATCGGCGGTAGTCATCAACGTGGGACTCTCTCGTCCTGAAATCCGAGCTGAAGGCGATCGACCCTCTGTCAATGTGCAAAACTTGACCTTCTGTATCAATATATTTAGCCGACAATTCTGCCCGATTCATCGAGACCAAAGTAAGACGGTTGATCATCCCATCTCCTCTATCCCCAACTCGGCATCTCCATCCTCCCGCCCAAATTGCCACCCTTCAGCTACTGGCTCAATCCAAGTAAAGCGTACTTCACCATGGCCCCGATCCGCCTTGACCTCCCCACAGCACCATCACCCTCCGAATTGCGAATAACAGCATCTTCCCCTTCACCTTCGCTTCCCACACCGCAACCTCCACAAACACGCACCAATGGCCTCCAACTCAACCCTGTCAGCCTTTTGGCTATGGAAGGTACACCCTCAGAACTCGATTTAGCGCGCACACCGCCACCGAAGAGTTTTGCTCCTAGTCCGCCGATCAGCAGGACAGCTAGTGAGATCGATTTGGCATCTCAGGGTGGGTATGGTGGAAGGTGGGGGATGGAGGGCGAGCTAGGGAGGTTCTTGAGAACGGTAGATTTCGCTGCTAGAGTGAGTGCTCGCGCGTGTCTGATTCTGTTGACAAGGCCATTACAGGCAAGCTGTGATGCCTAGTCACGACGTTCTCAGATGCGGACGCATGTAAGAGCTCACATTACTGATTGCGCTATTTTTCTTGTCATTCAGAAACATTCATGTCAACGGCGCAAAGATGTCGACCAAACGCCATAGTGAGCTTCAGCTTCATTATGATGATGTATGTCAAGTGCTGACAAAAATCTACACTTCCATTTATGCACCTCGACAATAGTATAAATCATCCTATTGTGAGTGACCGAGGCTTTCTTCAATTCCCCTCTAGGAAAAGACCCCATGCTATGTCGATAAGATCTTAACTGACCAATATCCTCTCTCGACATCAGGCTGTCGCAAACATCCTCTCGTCTACAGGCATAACCGACGTCAAGGTCTTGCAGGCCGCGGTACTGCACGACACGGTAGAAGATACCCATACCACAATAGGTGAGAGCAGCATTTGCTTAGCTGTCATGTTCCTCAGCTCCTGGCACCTCAATGTAGCCTGGCGCACCAGGTGGTTCTGCCTCTTTGAATTATTGCTGATGACCTTTAACCGCAGAGGAGATTGCCCATCTTTTCGGATCAGACGTGGCTCGAATAGTGGAGGTGAGTGTCGTTATACACTGGCTGAGGATCCCGTCGCTCGTGATCGTTGATGCTAAGGAGTACGTGTATGCAATACCCTATGTTCCTCCAGGAATGTACGGATAATACGACGCTGTCTGGCCAGCAGAGGAAGATCGAACAATTGCGCTCAGCGCCTTTCAAATCGAGAGAAGCACAACAAGTGAAGCTGGCCGAGTGAGTGACCGCCTGGATCACCGCGCTTGTCCCCCCGACACTCGAGACTCGGTTCAAGTACTTCTTCTCATTCTAATTCTACGCATCCTTAAGGCGGAAACTGATCCTCCACTGTCTCCTTGCCTTGTCGCAGCAAAATACATAACCTCGAATCAATACGCCGCTGTCCGCCTGTAGGATGGGGCATCAAACGGATCCAGGCGTACTTTATCTGGGCGAAGCAGGTGACGGATGGTGCGTGACGGAACTTTCATTCGCATTATTTCCGATCTGATATGAACCAGATCAAGCATCTAGCCTTGTCTCTCCTGATGGCATTACGATCGCTTGCGACATGCCCCCGCATGATCCATGCTTCACCATGCTGACCTTGTCTGATCGTCACGTCACGTGGACAGTATGCGCGTCCGCTCACCCCCCTTTGGCTGAACGTCTGCAAGAACTATACGAGACTGCCTACACGCGAGTCAACGGGGTATATTACCCATGTCATCCGGAAGTCTGCGGTCCCCTAACAGAGGTAAGCTTGCGGAGCTTGCGCGAGTCTAGGGGTCTGTAGAGCGTTCTTGATGGTGATGGTAGACGTCATGGCTGTAACTGACCTTTCAATGTCCTTTCCATATCGCTCTTCTGCAGGACGAGAAGAACCTTGTGGATAGCCGACTACGAGCCCTGAAAGACGGACAAACAGTCTGTCCGGCTCCAATCTTTTTCTGAGCGAGAGCTGAGCCGGGAACAAACGCTCAGTCGAACACCAAAGCACTCAGCGGCGCTTGCTGGCTGTACACAGCTAGATTGGTTGATAGCCCCAGCAGGGGGGTTCAATTGACCGTGAGCAAGGTGGCGCATACCCATTCCCACTCATCCAGACGAAGTCTAGTTGAGGAGATTTGGAGAAGAGGCAGAGTCAAGCCGCCAAATGTTTGTATTACAGTCCATCATCCATCATACCCTCAGCCGCGGTCCCTCTCACATTCCTATTGTAGTACTATATCTCATCACCTAGACTCACATATACTACACACCATGACCGATCGCGTATTCACGTCCGCGTCCACAACTCTTGTTTTAAAACAAGAACGGTACCTCTATAGCATCCCCGTCACATTGTATATTACGGTACTGTCTGTACTTGAGTGACATGAGTTACTTGTACATCGATTGCATTCTGAAGTCATCTATATAGAATAGACCATGTCATGCATCTTCAATGGACACTTTAACTGTTACCGTTCAGTTAATTACTATTATTCCCTTCACATTCAGCGTTAGGATCAGACCTCGAAGCATTCAGGTACTCATACAGTACATCATATATCGGTTGTATGTCATGTTCTGCTATTCAGACAATGTCCCTTGTAGCATTCACAGTCAAATTGGTTATTCAAGTTCATGGTCGAGTTCATGTTCATCTTCATGTGGATGTTCATACTCTCATACCGTATGTTGACTTGTTCGTGTACGATTCATAAATTGGATTTTACTAAACAGGATGATAGAATGAATACTGGTGATTGGCTACATAAGTGAAAAGGCCGTGGTGAGGGTAACAAAACAAAACAAAACAGGAAAACACAAGTTTGGGACATTGATCAAAAATGTAGAAGTCAACGCGAACAGAACCTTCCTATGGTTATCCTTATCTTCCTTCTTGGACCTTCAAACGGGAGGGAGTCTCCCTTGTTCGTCTGATCGCTGTAACTGAAGCGAAAGCACCACACGACGCCTCGCCTACACGTCGAATGCATCACTCCTCCATCCTTCCGACTTCTCCTCCCTCCTCTTCTGCTCTTGAGCCTTGGCGCTGAGCTGCTCGCCCTCCTTCTTCGCTTGACCTGCAGCGTCCTTCGCTGGGCCTTTGAATTGGTCGGCGGCGCCAACGGCTCGGTTGGTGGACGTCTGCGCGGCGGCTCGAAGCTTTTGTCGCTGGGTGTTGGATACGTACGATGGGGGCTTGTTGGGGAATAACTGCGCGGAGTCATCGGCGAGACGTGAAGATACAATATGTCAGCCACTCTTCGTCATATCTCCTTGGTGGAAGCGGAATCTTTACTCACGTCCTCGTCAACACCGATGTGGAGGACATACTCTCCTCGTCGACCGTACTTGACGACACCCTTGGAGCCGACCTTCACAGGTCCACTGTCAGAAGAGTGGGGGAAGATCGAGTCGTTGAAGACGGCACTGATGAAGTTGGCAGCGGTCGGCTTGGCGTTGGTGGCTGCGATAGCTCGCTGCTGAAGACCGTACAATCGGAAGTCGGCGACTCGAAGGTACTCTGCGATCTGCGCTTCGAGAGCATGCGTAAGGTTTCGCTGTGTACAACGACGTACGTGTCAGCATTGCTTTTGGGGTCTCACAGGTCATATGAGTAGCAAGTGTAACGATGGACTATGCTCACCTTAACGAAGGCCTTAATCACGGGCTTGGCCATCCATGTAGCCAGCCATTTCTGGTTCTTGGAGATCTCAAAGTCAAATCCGGATATCCAGACTCGAACATCCTTGACAGTGAAGAATGTCTCCTGGTCTTCCTCGTTAGCGTTCTCGAGAGTGACGTCGAAGCTGATTCCTTGAGGACCGAACTTGATGTCGAGCAGACCGCTGTCTTCGAATGGCATGAAGCCGCTCTTGACGTTGACCCAGAAAGCAATGTGGGAGGCGTGGAAGTGGAGGCCCTCCACTCGCAGTCGGACGGAAGCATCATACTCAGAGGCATCTAGGTATACGATAGGGGGAAAGCGTATCAGAAAAACAGTCTTTCATGGCAAATGGCTAATAAACACTCACAGGTAGCGTAACCCTGGGTGAATCGAAGGTCGTTGTGTTGAACGAATCTGATATTGTCAGGGATGAACGAAGCAGACTCAAGTTTGATGTCATCGATGACAAGGTCGACGTCTACGCGATTTTGGTCAGCTTTACTGTGAAGCGAATCACCGCGGCCAGCGATGGTCACACTCACCCTCAGACTTAAACTCGACCCTGGGAACGGGGATTTCCTTGACGAGACCGATCAATCGCGGTACAATGACGTCCATGAAGTCTCTGTATAACCCTTGACCCTCAGCTCTCAAGCTGCCCACACCGACCTTGCCGGCATGAGCAAGCGAGTCTCCAAGGGCATCAATAGCTTGCACCAGCTTGTTGGTAGGTCCATCGTTGTAGACACCCTTGACCACAGCTTCAAGCTGATCTTGCAGCTCGGCGGCATCGGCTTTCCACTTGGGGTTCTCGGCGATGAGCGATTGACCGTCATCGTACAAGGAAGAGGCCTTTCGGTAGGCTCGCTGCGATACAACGTAGCCGGGCTGGTAGAGGACTCGATCGAAGAAGGCTTCAAGCTCCTTGAAGTAGGCGGAGAGCTTTTCGTCGTTCTTGACATCCTCAGCAGCCTATGAATGTACGGTACAATCATTAGCTACTGCTTGCAGCTGAGGTCAACGAATGACGCCAACTCACATTCCGGGAAGCGTTGATAACATCGTCAAGAGATTTATTGGAGACCTTCTCGACGAAAGCCTTGAGGTCACGTCCAGCCTGCTGCACCTTCTCATCGTCGTCATCGACGTTCGACTTCTTCTTGGTCTCGTCGAGAGCCTCTTCAGCCTTGTGCGCGTACTTCTTGAACAGGTTAACGATGGTGGAGAGGGCTCGTCGGTACTGAGGATTCGACTGAGCCTGAGTGACGACCTGCTGTAATCGCTGGATGAGCTGATCTCGAGCTTCCTCGCCCTCGGGAAGCTTCTCGTCAAAGTACTGCTTGGCGTTCTCCACTTCATCCCAGAGGCTCTCCCTCACTTCTCCCTGAAGTTTACCGGTTCTGGCTCCCTTTGCTGTTTGCTTGCCCTTGTTCTTCAGTCCATTGAAGTCGACGCCGTCCTGTCTCTCTCGATCGGAAGGTCGGCTCTTCTCAGCGGCCTCCTTGGCTCGGTCAGCAGCAACGGAGGCAGCATCGGCGAAGATGTCTCGAGTGAGGAGGATGAGGTCAGATCCGAGCTGTCGGAAGGTGTCGTTGGTAACGATGAGGGAAGCGATGGTTCGGAAGGACTCGATAGCTCGCTGGCCATCTCGGGAAAGCTCCTTTTGAGAAGGACCAGAAGCGGCGTTGACGTCCACGTCGACGTCGGCGGTTGCGGCATTGTACTGCACAGAGAGCTTGTCAGTGCATATACTTGAATCGATTTCCCCGAAGCGCCACGCAAACTGCATCGAAGAACAGATCACTCACGAAGAAGTTTTGCAGCAAATCATCCTCGTTCTTCGCCTCTCCCCAGGCCTTGGCAGCACGGAGAACAGCTTTGGTGTCCTCGAGAACACGCTGACCCTCTGCACCTAGTCGGGCCGTTCGCGAGTTGGGTCCGCCGGCAGCTTTGAGGGTGTCAGAGTCGAGGACGACCTGGATGAGCTTGGAAATCTGCTTTTGAGAGCTGTACGGAGGGCCGAGAAAGAGAGTGACAGGTAAACAGGACGCATCGTCAGCGTGTGTCTTTCCACGAAGGATCACGACTATATGAGGGACGATGCTAAGTGGAATGGCAAAGGCGAACTCGTTGTGCGAAGGCTCGCGTCACTCACGGAAGCTTGCCGGCTGAGAGCGCACCGCCGACTTGGGCTACCTTGATTCGTTGACCCTTGGAGGGCAACGCGTTCTGGACTTCACGTCCGGAGGGTAAGCTCGCTCCGCTGAGCAGAGGCTGTCGTTCCGATGACATATTCGTTGATGTATTGGTTCGTGAAAGTGGGATGTGGGTCGTTACTGTCTCGATGATTGCGTCTAGGAAATAGCTCATTTATCTATATGGGTAAGAATCATGAGTGAGGAATGAATAGGCGCTGTGAAAGGAGATGTTGGTAGTGGTAGTACCCGTGGTGTCAGGAGTGCTGGTGATGGTGAGGGTGATGATGATGCGATGGACAGACAGTTCAAGGGGTAAATGGAGGGGATGAGACGGAGTGATGAGATGATGACGTATGTGAAGAGGAATATAGATAGGTGATGGCCGAGACAGCTGCAGCAGAGGAATGAGGATTGAGGAATGAGGAATGCTGTAAGCTGTGCTGTACTGCGCCCATGACCATGCCCATGCGAACCCGCATTGTCAATTATTACAGAGCAAGCAAGAATGCTTAATTTCGTTACAGTCTTTGCTACCCGTAACTAGGCGTTGGCGCCAAAGCATGACATGATGATCATGCGTTCTCGTTATGACCTCACTGAGCAGTAGTAGCAAGTAGTACAGTGGGTACCTGACCAGTCCTTTGACCCTGAATGATGTGATAAAACTCTACTTCTTATGAGATGGGACCAGAAGCACGTTTACTGGAACACGGGAAACTCGGCACGCGACCAACCCCTCGCATAAGCTTATTGGTGGGAGCCTTAACTGCACAGATAGATGACTTGTGGCCGTTTTGCACCTATCGTCTGCTCATCTTTCGATGCTTAATGGACAATCGAAAACAGTCGGAAGGACGCCAGCGCTCGTGACGTTCCGGTGGTCCCGGCGTGTCCTCAATGTAGACTGACCGATGCACATTGGTCGCCGATCGATCAAGTCATGACTGGTAAGTGCTCATGATGTGAGTACGAGTAAAGGAAACTGTCCTCGCTCACATACTATACTATACTATACTACTAAACGAAAACCAAGGTACTCCAGCGAGATCTACTCATGGAATGGTCGACATAGCTCTTCGGCTGGTTGCGAGGGATTGACGCGAGGAGACTACTAGTACAGTGGGTTCATGGGCTCTTTCGACGTAACTTCGTCTGCATATCAAGGTATCTCTACGAGCACGGGGATAGCGCCAAAAGCGGCTCTGCTCGGCTCCGTCTTTCTGAGTGACTGTCTGTCGGATTGAACGTATCGTCAATGTCACTCAATTAGTTCGTGGTCAAACCGGTCAGAACTAATCAGGGTGTCATGAGCTGAACTCGAGGAGGTCGAGCGTGGATGGGTGAGTGCTAATTGTATCGAGAGTGTATATATATTCCACGGTACCACCTGCGCTGAGAGCTTAGCTCAACCGGACCTCAAGTACTTACTTTTCGGATGACAGTAGGCTGGCTCACTGTTTGATTTCAATCGTGATGTACGATGTGGACAGATAGTATCGTGGCATGAGTAGGCGCCTCTTGATGGCCTGCACTGGTCCTTGCCATCGTCGTGCACTTATTCGTCTCTCATCTCCTTCGAGGTGCCTATGTCTGTGTATTTATCGCTCAATAATTATCTCGACCGGCGATAAGATGCCAGACGTTTTGGTTTCGATGTTCGGCGATGTACTGCAGAAAAGCAAGCAGTAAGAGGCCGAGACATGCAGAGAATAGAGCATAGACCGGAGCTCACTATAGTCCTTCCTTTGCTCCGGCTGATGAATGAATTTATACAGTACTCTGATTGTTGTAAGGAGCCGTTCCCAACATCCATAGCGACACTAAAGGCACAAGACGCAGAAGACGCTGCAATCACATCTGCATGTCACTGTGTTACCGTCTGTTACTGTTGCTGCGGTATTGTCGATGAACAGGCAACAATACCACGAGCTGAAGTAGATCACTGCTACTCAACGGGACGTGCCATGTGCCATGTGTCGCTGATATGATCCGTTGATCGGGAGTCTCAGTTGCCTGACTGTCAGCATCGGACACCGAACTCCACAGGAGATCTGATCGCGGTGCCACCTTTCAGAAACGAACAAGACCGTACATTATCATGTCTGATATGTAACTTGATGGATGATCGATGATCACCATCCCTCGCACAACCAATACAAGCAGCGATACGACGGACGGAACATCGGCCATTGGCAGATTAAGTTATCGTATCGTTTGTTCTCCCCCTGATATCGGCAAAGGAATGAAGGGCGAAGACTGGATTACAGTGTTGCGGAGGATAGATAGATAGCTGGATTGACGGACGACTGAGTAAACTGATGGACGAACATTTAGTCAGGTGGATGGGGTAGATGGCTCAGCAGTTCTTTGTAGGCCAACTGACATCAAGCATTACCGTCTGGAATTTGTATTCGCTTGTATGCATGTCGAATGTCAGCCAACCAACAATCAGTCAGTAGACAGTGTCGAACACCTCTCCTGTTGAGCTGACGACAGGCTTCGAGCATATCATCCGTGTGTATCTAGAGTTTAGTTCTCGAAAGCTTTGATGAATGTGGACTTAAAACAGTCCTAAAGACTTTCTCCCTCGACAGTATAGTGGATATCCCGGATTGGTTGAGAAAACATTAATCATTTGGCCGATTCGTCAATGCACTCATCCGTCTTTCATGAACCGAGGAACACTGATCATTAATCTAGCCGACAACGGGAAAACTCTATTCCCTCTCCACATACGATCACAACTTGAGCTGCCCTCTTGATCTGTTCTCCTCGGCCTCAACCGATGCCAACACAAACAGCATACCCCCGAGCTGTCAGACAAACACATATTTCGAAGCACAACAAAGAACCCCATCCATTCCATGTGAAGGACGTGATTCGATCGATATATGGTGCATGAGGAAAGACGTTACATCCTAACCTCACTGCCAGCGTAGACCCTAACGCCGTCGCTGACTCGGATTCAAGCGCCAACGACAAACGCCATTGTCGTTCTTGCCCAAATCCAGATCCCAATCCTAATCCCGAGCCAAGTACCCAGTCCCAAAGCTCCTCCAACAGACCTAAACGTTTCTTTATCGTTGTCGTCGTCGTCGGTTTTGAGTGGTTTACTTGTGGGTGGACTTGATCTTGAAACCTCGGGACTGTACGAATGAACGACGAAGACAAATTACCAAAAGTCAGCTCTGCAATCACTTCCGCCCCATAATCTCGTGAACAGTGCCTGCTCACCTTTCTCCTTCCTCGAGCCTTCTCGAACTTCCTGCCCTTGCTCTCGATGTAGGGCTTGCCGCCCTTGAGGGGACCGCCGAAGTGCTTGACGGCCTCTCGGACGTTTCGCTTGCCTCGGAGGAGGACGGTGTTGGAGCCGGTGGGCGCTCGGAGGGCGAGCTGGTCGAGGGTGATGGCCTCTCCGCCGGCAGCGACGATTCGCTCTCGGGCAGAGGTGGAGAATTTGAGGGCGGCGATGGAGAGCTTGGGGATCTCGGGGAGTCGCTCGTCGTCGAGGACGGTACCGACGGTGACGACGGTCTTGGAGTTGTCAGGGTTGGAGCCCTTGGTCTCCTTGACGATTCGGGAGAGGGAGATAGGGGGTCGGTTGATCTAATAAGGGTACAGTTATCAGCACCAGCTCTGCGTCTTTCCCATTATGTCTTTCCCTAACGTCTCATCCGGCCATCCGGTCCCGCCGTACACAAGCGTCCTGCTGGACGCTGCTCTACATCCCCATCTAACCCAGTAAAGAACACCCTACCCACCTTGCTCATAAACAGCCTCTTGAGGATGACTCGGTTGAATCGAGAGTCGGTCCTTCTCGCCAAGAATCGGTAGAGCTTGACGAGCAAGAGGAGGTAAGGGTCCTCCGACTTGGGGGCGGATCGGTTGCCCTTCTTGACGTGGTGGTGTCGGATGTCGATACCCATTCTGTAGTTGTTTTTGATGGTTGGTAGACAAATCGATGGAAGACGGAACAATTTGGTGTAATGAGGTTGAATGAACGTGATCAATGTGATGAGGGCAAATCCGTCAGCCAAATTCTTGTGCTCCTTTGTGTGGCATTCTCCCTCCGAATCAAGCAGCGTCTCCTATCACAAGTCCCGCCCGGCATGGCTCCCTCCTGCCCATTCAAAGTCTTCGTTCCCCTGCGCAAGAATTTGCCCAAACCTTCCTCTTTCCAAGATGACATCTTCCATCCACCTCCGATCTTCGTGCAGCGCAGCGTGTGACAGGCGTCATAAACCGTTCATTTCTCCCTCTGAGCCTCGTCCTTGTCCTCATCCATCCCGGCCCAGCCCATGTCTCTGGCCTCTCCGCTCACTCTATCCGTGTGTCGATTCTTGTTTCCCTACCACGCTGCTTGACCGTTCGGGCTTTCGAATGAAAGACGGATGGATTGACTTGACTCGACTTGAGACGGGCAGGGGTGCACTCACTTTGTTAGCTGATTTTGAACCTACCGATCGATGAAGAAGGGTAATCTTTCAAGATGTTTATGGAAACCTCTAATTCTGCCTGGCGTACAGTGTCGTGTCTGGCAGCGAGCAAGCAAGCAAGCAAGCGAGCGAGCGAGTAGCACCAAGGGCAAAGGGACTGGAAACAGCAGGAGCAAAGGCAGGACTGCACTCTCGTCTGGCATCAATCGGTCAGCGTGCGTGGAGTGGTGCATACAATGCATACAATGCCCGCGTGTTGGTGATAGTGGCCGCTCACGCATAACCAACCTCTTGCTGACTACTTGAGCCGCGCCTCCACCAAGGGACTGAAAGCCAGTGTGGCACCTTCAAGCCCTTTCGGCTTTAAAGGTTCATCTCCTAACCCCGACACTTGCGCTTTTTGCTTCTTCCGCACTGTGAGTCGTCGATCGGCCAAACCACATGGCACCTGTCATACCCTGAAATGTATGTATGATCCGATAACCGGAGAAGGTGCAAGCATAAGTTAGCGTACCTGCGACGACTTTGTTTGGTTCGAAGGCAACGCTCAGCTCCGTCCGGTTCTTCTTCACACACCTGCTGATCAAACGTTCCTTAGCCATCACACACGCGACAAGCTTTGCCCATCAAATACTATCTATCCCCCTCTGACAGTGGACGATTGCAACATACAATCAGCTCGGAATACGGTAGACGACATGCATGCAGGATCAATCGATACTGGAAGAGAAGGACATTGTCATTGCTCGACTATGACGCAAGGGTGGTCACGATGTTTCAGTCCCAGCTGACCGGGCTGCCACCCATCTCTCTCCTTGGGCGAATCAACCAACTTTGAGGGTCAGAGAGAGGTCTGTCAAGCGATGTGATGGCTACTTTGCTACGTTGAACGATGCTCTACTCGACGCTTCTTCTATTCATCAGGTCTGGACCGTATCACCAGTATCACTCGTATCGCTCGGTCTTGGCGGCTGCATTCGGCATCAGATGATGCCTAGGCATGAGGTATCATTCACTGACTGATTTAATAACCGTCTTGTCAACATCGCTCACTCAACATTGCCGTCTTTGGCTTCATCATTCTACTTCTACGTTCCACCCTTTATCAGCTCACAACAGCTACGAACTACACTGCAGTCACCTTGTGCTCAATACCTCTTCCGTTGGCGACTACAGATCGACAGTCATCGATCACATTCGAGGAACACTCATTTGATACTCTTCCAATATGTCAAGAGCCCGAAGGAAGGGACATCCGACCTGGGCGTCCCATATCACCTCGCACGGACATGCGATGGCCCTCCTTGTGCTATTATCAAGCGTTCACAATGCTCGGGCGGAGGAGGCTAGCTCTGTCGAACCCAGGTAAGCTACATATCGTCTCTAAGATCATGTGGTCTGTACGTGCTCCCCTGATCACTTTCCTTTCCAGGTGGGGCCATGCAGCGGCCTTTCTCTCCTCGCCGCCGACGCTCATCGTGCAAGGCGGCAAAACCGATCCATCATCATCCTACACGTATTCCTCATCACCCAATACTGGCGAGACTTTGATCCTGCCGTTCTCGTCAGGCTTCTCGACCTCCTCGCCACCCTTCACGTCTCTTGACACGCCCTCGGCACCTACATCAGCATGGCATTCACTGACACCGCTCGCGGGCGATAACGGCAAGTGGCAACTGCTATCGTTTGGCGGTGACGGCGGAACAAGTCAAGCTGTCCAAACCGGGGTGGACTCTGCTTGGAATATGGATGTGACTCCTGCAGGACCGAAGGTAGACTTCACAAGGGAACCGGCGGGCGGCGGTCAGCCCATGAGAAGGATATATCATTCCGCTACTTCTGCTTCGGACGGCGGCAAGGTGTATATCACCGGAGGACTGAAAGCAGATGGATCGGGATCGACATTCTCCGAAGCTTACGCATACGATTCCTCCAGTTCTACTTTCTCAGCGTTACCGAATCTACCTGTCGGATTGTATCACCATACCTCACTACTACTACCGAATGGAACATTGCTGGCAATGGGAGGGGCCTTTACCTCTCCCGCTACCGGCACCTCAGTTCTGCAGCCGTATTCGACGATCTACAGCCTCGATACCACCGCGAACGCTCCTCTGTGGGAAGAGAGAAGTATGGTCGGCAAAGTCCCAGAAGGAAGGAGAGGAGCCACAATGTCTCTGAGCGATGATGGCAGTAAAGCTTTTCTTTTCGGTGGTGCCGACGCCGCATTGGGGCAAGTGTACGGAGATGGATGGGAGTTCGACCTGAGCAATTCACAGTGGAAACAGACAACATCAGGTACTCAAGGTGGGTCGCAATGAGTTAAGGAAATGGGGGCACAACGAGCGCTTACCCAGTCACCTTACAGGCGCTGGACCAAGGTACGATCACATCGCAATGCCGATCGGAGGGGACCAAGTAGCTGTCTTTGGTGGTGAGCAATTAACTCTTGAATGTACCCAGCTCTCTCAATCATTAACTGACCCTTCGGCTCAGGATACGCCGATGGTCAACCGGCCGACTCGAAGCTCCATCTTTGGGATACCAAAACTCAAGCCTGGCTCGACAACTTCAACCCCGCTGCTGCAACCTCATCATCCTCCGCCTCGGCCCCATCAGCCTCTGCCTCAGGGACCGGTAAGTCCGGGACAATAATCAGCATATCTCAGCATGAACATGGAACGGGAAAGACTGCATACGGATCTGCATCGGGGTCAATAACAATTCCCTCTGGTGTTGACTGTGCGTCCTAGTGCTTCCTTTCACCTTTCCACCTGTTATTCGCGATATTAGGAAAGCCAGCTGAAAACTTGACTTTTATGCCAAATAGCTTCCGATTCCTCGCCGACGACTATCAGTTCACCTACGGATGCCGGCGCACACAGCCACCCCCTCACTACTCCCATACGCGTCGGACTGATCCTCGGTATACTCGCCTTCCTCGCGACGGTATTGGGTCTTTGTCTTTGGAGAAACAGACGGAGAAGGCGTCAAAGACAGCAAGCCCTGAATGCATCTTGGCCCGCCAACGGACCTCGAGGTCGCATGGCGAGCGGTCAGTACGGTCTGAGGCCCAGCAACAGCGATGATGATGCCTTTATGGAGAAACTTGTTGATGGCAAACGGGAGGACAACGCTGAGCATGATTTCTGGAACGCCAAAGAGAAGGGTGCCTCAATCGGTCTCGGCATGGGCGCTATCGGTGCTAGTCTCGCCAGTATCTCAAGCAAGCTGGCAGGAAGGCACCAGCGAATTGGCGACAACGATGACCCGTACGCAGAATTACGTGACGTACCCGCCCACAGTCAGGAGAAGGACGAACAAGATCTCGGTGGACCGTTGCGCAAATCATCGCGAAAGGTAGGAAAAGGTATCAGGCTGCTCGGACCCCGACCTCAACGCGAAAAGTCCCTCTACTATTCACCTGAAAAATCGGTACGAACGGCCAGTATAGTTCGAGAATCGAGACTCGACATGTTGCGCGAAGAGGATTCTCCTCACTACGCAATTGGTCGAGCAACAAGAGGAGCCCGAGACGGCGACGAAGACTGGGTGATACCCTCTGACGAAAGCGATAGTAAATGGAAGTCCGCCAAGAGTATTCTTAATCAGCATGATACCGACGATGAAGAGGAGAACCCCTTTGAAGGAGGTGATGATTACGATGATGACGCGCCCGTTCTGCCTCCTCTCGTCAAGGGTGGTCCGGTCCCCACTCCTCACGATTCAAGATCTGACCTGGGCACTTTCGACGAGATAGCTTCAATGTCAAACCCGTACTCTGAGCTGTCGAGGAACCTTTATTCTGATGTTTCGGGCAATAGACTGTCGATCAACTCTCACGAGCCCTCGCTTGATTATCATCTACCTTCGCTTTCCCCCTCGGATCCCCTTGACTTGGCCGGCCTGCTGCCTCCTCCAGACGCTCATCGTTATTCGCAGTCGTCGTTCCCGACCTCGCATCGATCCGGTAGATCTGGGCAGTCCAACGCGCTCTCCGATGCTGAAGAAGGAGTTATACATCAAGCTGCGCATCTTCACTCGCAATCGCCTACACTTGTTCCTCCAGGCTCTCCTGAGTCGGCATATGTACCCATCAAGCGTAGCGAGTCATTCTTCCGTCGAATGGCTGCTGGTGGGATCCCCTCTTTACTTCCATCTCGAACATCGTCCGTCAACAAAAAAGAGCTGGATATTAGGGATCCAGCGCCTCAGCCGACTCTATGGCCTATCATGTCGCAGGACAACTTGAATTCGCCCTTGGAACAACGATATGCCTCGCCTATCTCACCTTCCACTGATAACAGCCATCATCCACCTACAAGTTGGAAAGCGGGTGTCCTTCAACCTCCTCAACCTGCTCATTCACATGGCCAAGGCCCCAGCTTGTCGAGCTTGACTTCGGTCAGATCCATGAGGGATATGATCATTGTGCAGCGTGAAGCTACTGACAGTACTGTCGAGAGTCAAGGCGTCATCGGGAGGTCTGAAACTGACTCCCCTCCACCAACCCGAGACTTCGATCCATCGACCCCGGAGTTCAACCCGTCAGACGATGTCCCCAGTTCACTTCAATCAGATGGATCTATAGCTCGACCAGAAGGAGCTGGTCATCATCGACTCGCGAATGGTCTGACGACTGGGCCATCGTTGGAATCGTCGGATATGATTGGGTCTGAGACGCCGGGCGAGATAATTTTCAACGGCGCGGAATTTGCCAGCCCGGTAGAGGCTGAGGGTGCGGCGATAACTGTCATGGATTTCGGACCTACTCAAACGCCCGAGCCAGCTGTTTTACCCTTTCCGAATCTCGCCAAGCAAGCCGACCTCCCTACACGCCAGCCTGCTGACTCACTCCGGGACTCGACACATGCTTCGTCCGAAAAACCCACTCCAGAACCTATCGAGCGATCACTCAAACCCGTACCTGTCACTCCGAAAGCACAACCGCAGAATTCTTCTTCGCTCAATACTTCGGTGATTGATTCTCCCTCTAATCCACCGTCAGGCTCGCCGGTCCCATCGCCCTTGGTACAACACCGTCGACCCGTACGAGAGGTAGTGAATTCCATCAACAAGCGTGGTGGCTCGACGCCATTCAGCCTTTTATCGCCCATGTCGAATTACTCGCCTGCTCTACCTGCGAACCCTCGGAAGGTTTCGAGTAACGCTACTGGTACAATGAATGACGACCCTTTCGCCTCGCCTCTCGATGTCGACGCTACGCCGCGGAAGACCAGCTTCACTCCCAGATCTGCAGCTGGGCAGCTAGCACAAGCTCGGCTCAGACCCAGTACCATCCATGATTCGCCAACTGCACCTGCTGCATCCTCGGACACCGCCGATGTAGCGTCAAGGCGTGAACGGGTGATCCCGCCTACTACCGGCATGAGGCTGAACAGCCGACAACGGCAGTCTTCGGCAGCGGGTCAAGCGAGACCCAAGACCATGTGGGAGGTCATCAAGCGGGAAGAAGGTCTGAGGGTCGCTAACCCGGATCAAGGTCGAAGCGGGCGGAGCACGAGCAGTAGCGGGAACAGCGGATCTGGCTCAAGTTGAGCTAACGAAGAAGGTTTCGATGTAACCAAGTGCTTGTGATATATCAAAGGAGGGAGGTACTGAGATCGATCCGACGAGTATGACTCCTTGCAATGAGAATCAGGTTAGATGCTCTATGGTATCTTGGCGCCAGAAATCCTGTTCCACGGTTTGAGTTGGGGTGAACGTAGAAGGCGGTGCTTGTACAGTAGAGTCGACACGAGAGTGAATCGCGTTTCTTTTACATATAGAGTAGCTTGTCAAAGACTCAGCCGGTACATATATACATGGTACATATTACGGATACACCGATAATTTGGACGTCCTTGGGTACATCTACATCTGATGACGGCTTGATGACATGACGATATCACGATGCAGGATTGATATAATCCGTTCCTCCAATATCTTGCTCAGTTGAGGAAGAGTACGCACACGAACAGTTCTCCTGGATGCCCCATTCCTTGGCGAAGTATCCAGACGATAGTCGATGTGTTTTACGAGTACGAGTGGGTGCGAGCCACGAAGGAATGTGGGGGGGCGGGACACGTCAGGGCCACATTACTTTGTCTTGCGTCTTGCGTCATACAGTACATGGATTTCAAGGATAACCGGGATTGAGTTCACGTTATCGTCAACGGCTTTCCCACCACATACATGCACCCTTTGCTGACATTGCGACAGATGCAATCTACCTCAACCATGCATGATTGACGGTACCTAGCCTCATCTCATCCCACGCATACATACCGCACGACTGACCGATGCTTGAAACAAAGAAAGTGGACTCCTTGTCGAGGTAGAGGTCGTAACGGCTGATCGATCGATCGATCGATCACTCGTCCCCGCGTTAGCTCACTCGCTCGCTCGTTCGCTCATTCGAGATGCCTTCGGTCCCTCAACCAACATCTACGACCCGCGCCAAGCATTACACCCCGCCCAACCCGAACCTACCGCACGACACCTTCGCCCAGCACCCTGTCTCTTCGTCATCTACCGCCCCGACCCCAAATCCCGCGCCGGCTGTGACTCAGTCTGCCAGTCATGTGGGTGCGGGCGTCCATCTCCCTCCAAGGAGGTTTCTCGGCGGGATCCCCGAGAACATTGTGAATTCCACAGAGGTCGAAGAGAAAAGGAGACGATTCAGGGAGTTGAGGAGGAAGGCTATCGATCATTTGCCATTACCTATACATTCGAGGGAAGCGGATGGAGCAGATGGCGGTGGGTCGATGTCGGATTTTGGAGTCGGAGGACGCCACGAGGGGAGTTCCAGAGCGGGAGGTGTGATCAGAGGAGCTGCGAGGAAGATCAGTGTGATCAAGAGAGGACTACATGGCGAACAAGTCAGAGAAGAACTCGATCTGGACCAAGACAACAGTAGCAGCAGTGAGGATGATGAGCACCAGCAGCAATCAAAAGGAAAAAAGAGGAAGAAGAAAAAGAAGAAGAGGAAAGATGTATGGATCGGAGAGAGTTTTGACATTGGACGAGAGTTCTTCGGATCCACCGAGAATGAGGGGGATGAATATCAGCAGGACGACCGAACGCAAGACGGACGAAAAGACCTTCCGAAAGACCAATCTGTATCATCTGCTGGCACTTATCAATCCCACCCTGGTCCACGCAGACCGGCTGTATCGACCCGCACGACTCAGGATACCTTCGTTACAGCCCGCACCGAATTCTCATCGCGTACCGAGACCAAAGGAGACCGGTCTTCATCTTTTCACGTTGGAGCTAGCGCTGGTGCCTCGCGGTCTACGCTCATTCTTGCTGCTGGCGACAACGCGGGAGAAGGGGAAGGCTATCACATCGGCTCACGAGGTAGTCTCACTCATTCCGTGACCGACACATCGAGCCCTCCGGAACTCACACCGCCGAATCGGACCCGTATTTCGCAAAGCTCGTCCCTGCAACCTCTTATCACCTCGCCTCTTGACGAGCACGAATTAGACGGAGCTAGCAGTTCTCAACTCTCCACGCCTAAAGATGGCCAACCCCGGTCGAGCTCGAGAGCAAGATCCAAATCCTCGTTACCGAATATCAATCTCTGCAATCGTCTGAAGTCAGCTCTACGACATTCCTCTCGCCCTAATATCAAGACTTCCCAGTCTGCTCTTCCACATCCGGTCTCTGACCCTGACCAAACCAATCCGAAAGCCGGTACCAACGACCCACAACAGCCACGGCTACAACAACAACAACAACGACAACAACAACAACAACAACATCTCAAGTCGAAGAGCGTGCAATTCCCCGTCGATCTAGTGCAAGCCTCATATCGCTCACAACCTTTGAAGACGGTCGAAGAAGCCCGCAAGCGCAAGGGCAACAAGGCGCCCGTTGACCCTCAAGACGTGCTGAGCCGTGCGGGTGATGAGGCGGCTGGTACAAGTGCGGGAGCGGTGGAAGATGCTTTGGACGAGCGGGACGAGGAAGAAGCGTGGGAGGAGGACAGGCGTCCTGGAGAGGTCATCATGCGAGGTGAGTGAGCGAGCGTGGTCTGCCCGACAAAAACAATGCTATGTTGCGGCGATGATTGTTACGTTGGGTGTGTCGTGTGGGCTGACAATGAGTTCGCTCCCAGACCGTATGCTTGTTCGGGTGGGATATCATAGAGAGGAGCACATATCTGGTTTCGATGAGACTGCTCAAGTGAGTTTGGTCGACCAGAACCCAACCAAGGACTATGGAACGCTCCGTCCAGACCCTCAAGTACGCTTCCAGGGCCATTGATTGATAAATGCTCTCTCCAGCGTCGCAACCCATGTGCCCGACTAGACCACTTCGAAGAGTTTATTGTTGTCTGGCGCAAAGGCCAGATCGAGCTCTACCAAGACTACCGATACCCCTTGCAAGAACGGGTGACGGGCCACAAACACCTCTGCTTCGTCATCCCACTCTTACCAAATCGGACATCCTTATCAATATTCAATCCGCAAGATATCACTTTGTGCCTCGCGACCTCGATCAACAAGTTGCAGAATGACGTCGATCATCTCATGAGATCCAGCACAAGTCGAGCGGGCGCCATGAGAGACCGCGTCAAACAGTCACGGCAGATTCAGTGGCTTCGTGGTCGACGGAGAGGCACACAGGTCTTCATCATGAAGATTGCGGAGAGATCTAGGTCTCTGGATTGGTACTGGGAGGTCTGGCGAGATCTAGGAGGCGAACTTCCAGAACGATTCGATATAGCCGTACCATCGCTACAAACCTCGGTTCGTCTGCTGATTCCGCAGGAAGGAGACGGGGATTATATGGTTGGCAGTGCAGCACAATGTCGGACCTTCGAGAAAGGCAAGGTGATCGACGAGTGCTGGGACATGTTGGAAGATTCGATGGATGTGGGCGAGCTCAAAAGACAGTCTGAACAGGCAGAAGGGGAGAAGTTGAGACTGGAGCTAGCGTGGAAATCGCCTGATGGCAATTTGGATTGGGTGGCATACGGTACGACGGTTCAGCAGAAGTCTAGGGGATGGGCTTTGCTCGCAGGTCTGGCTCGAGCTCAGGTAAGTCACGGGTCCGACATTTCTTATAACTGTATCCTCTGGATCACTGGCTAATCTTCCGCCTACTTTGCTGGTGACAGGTGGAGCCAGGTCAAAGGGAATTGCAGCTCCGGCCTGCTCGACATCAGCCCAAGTATCTCAAGCTTGAGGACGGTACGCACCTCAACGAACCGCCAGGGATCGAGGGGTACTTGATTCGACACAAGGACTCTGGTCCTAAAGAACAGGTCTATATCGCCTCTCATGAAGGTGAGTCCACGTTGTCCGCAGTCGTGCTCCCATCCTACATTCTTACGAGAAACAAGGTCCGTTGTTTAGGTGGAAGTGCTGACAAACACCATTCCAGGGAATATCTTTGTCAGTAACATGAAATCGGCTCGCCCACCGCTCTTACCTCAGAAAGAAGCCTCATCACCAGCCAGCCTGTTCCCGGAAATGTATCGCTCATTCATCGACGCCGAGCACCGACGATCTGCGAGGTTTTTGGAGCGCTGTGCTGGTTGTATAGACCTGCGCGACATCATATCCGTGAACATAGTGAAAGTGGTTCATCCTGCTACCGCGACAGTGAAGAATCGGATCAGATCGCTCTCAAATCCTTCGCATATGGCGCTGGCACAACAGCATGCCCAGGATCGAATCGGGAATGCGTCTGATGCACAAGGCGAGCGTGAACGTGATGATCAACAAGAGGAGGGTGGCAAGATGTTCGATGTGGAAGTCGCCACTGGCGGGACTGTACGACTAGAAGCTAATTCTCACGAGGTCGCGATGGAATGGGTGACGAGGCTGAGGGATCTTATGGCGTACGCAAAGCGACGACATCGGGTCGAGTGAGTGTTTCTTTACGCCCCGCTACTTTCCCGACCTTGCCTGTTTCTTGCACTTTCAGGATCATCAGCTGGAAACGCGACCTTCCTCGTCAAGCTGCTGTACGTTGTTCCCTGAAGGATTCGTGCTGACCGAACTGATCGTGTTCTTTATGAAAGCGCTCGACAACGAATGGACGCCATTGACATGCACGCAAGCGACGATCCCTTTGCCGGAACACATCTGTCTAACGAATCTGATAACGTGCTGTCTGAAATATGGGACATGTGCGTCATTGAGGGCTGTCGATCGACCTGTATCTCTGGCAGGCTGTATATGCGTAAAGAAAGATATGACAAGTTCCGGTGAGTCTGTTCGGTATTCCTTCCTGAAACCTCTCGTGCTTCGAGCCGCTTCCTTGCTGCGAGCAAGAGCTTGTCGGGGTGCAATGTCGTTAGTCATTCGTGCGGAAGCTAACGCGTGACGGATTTAACAGGCTGAAGTACCTTGTCTTGACTGGTGGGAGCCTTGTCTCGTTCAAGATCAAGAAGAAGAATGCTTTCCATGTCAGGAAGAAACGTTATCCCCTCTTTGGAGCCTATGTGGGTGTTGTAGCATAGTCAGACTCTTTCTTGCTCCTTCCCTTCATCTTAACAATGCGTGCGCCGCCAGTCACGTCATCCCCTGCAATTGATCGAGACTGACGGTTCTCCTCCCTTGTGACGCCACGCCCGCAGGTGTACTCCGGCATGCTTGCTTTGGACGAACTACCAGCCATGTCTTCCAACGACGCCTTTGTCTCTCAGACGAGAGTATATCAGGATGGACTTCGCTCCGCGGATGGAGTGGAAGACACGGCCTTTTGCGTGCGATTGGGAACGCATCCGTCTCGATGGGGTAAAAAGACCACGCAGCCTTGGGAGATGGAAGAAGAAGCTGAATTCTTACCGCCCGGATTGAGTAAAAAGCCGCCTGGTCTCCTGATCTTCAGAGCGAGATCCAAGGTGAGTCCGAATTCGGTCGAGCTCTCCTGGTCAATCCCCACACCTGCCCCACGGATACAGTCATTATCATTCTTAAGCAGAATAACCGAAGCTGACGTACTGTGACACGTCTCACTATCCACACTGCCTCCTCCCGCAGCTCGAACGAGATAGATGGGTGTGGGCTATCAATGCCGAGATGGAACGACAAGTCAGAGCGCACGTGAAACAAGAAGAAGCGCTCAGGCAGTACGGAAAGGTACCAGACAGATGGATGTGATGAGAGAAGTCGGGCAGACCTATTGCGTAATGAAAGAGAGTAAAGTGTAAGAGGGAACAGAATTCAGAAGATATAGCAACATGAGGCATACCTCGCATGATTCGATACCCCCGTACAGAATAGTATAATACGTATTTGTAGCCCAAGTAAAATATATGCAGTCTCGTATCCTGAGGCTTCGAAGATCCAACAGTATCTGGTGCGAATGATGTACTACTGTATGTGTAGCCCTTGCTACGGTGCAGTCCAAGTCCAGGACTCATGGGCCAAGTGAGGCGGGGTGGGATGCCTCACATCTCAGGATGCTGTATCATATCGTTCGAGATGCTTTCGCATCCAATGATCATGACGAGAGAGGTGAGAAGTGGCGGTAAATGTTACACGACCCGCAGCAAAGTTTCGCGACCCATCGATCTGAAACAATGTCATACAAGTAACGTGCTTCCAGAGCTCAGAGCCAGCAGGTCAACATCAATCGACGTTATTTCATCTCTCATCGTCAAAATCGTCAAGTTACCCCAGCTATCGATAACCGTCATGTCAAATGGTATTATGGACTATATATATAGGAGGCGGCTTCCCATAAGTCCCACCATGACTCTGATCCGGCTTAAGCCATCTGAGGCTCCTCCTCGAGCTCGCAGTCGAGGTCCTCTCGCTTGGCGTAGAGGTTGACCCTGTTGGGCATGTGAAGCTGCTCGGGGGTCTATGATGTAGGAGAGTATGGGTAGGTCAGCCAGTGGCTTAAGATGAAACAGCAGTGCTGAAGATAAAGACAACTTGCGGATAACTCACCTGGTCACCCCTGATCCTCTGAGCACCCTTGTTGGGGCCTTGACCGCCGCCGATGGACTGGACGCCGGAGAGGCTGGTGTCGGGCTGGTCGCTCTGTCGGTGGTAGTAGAGGAACCTATATGTGGTCATGGTGTTACATGCTGACGTCAGCATAACCATACATGACAATGCTGCTTGCCTGAGGAACAGCGAGAGCGGATGTACTCACTCAAACTCTTTGAGGGGCTTGGAGGGTTCCTTCTCCTTGTGCCATTTCTCGAAGATGACCTGGAACTTCTCGTTCCTCTGCATGTCGCACTTGAACGGGTTTCGGTCGCAGACGGGTCGGCCGTTCTCGGATCGAGTGATCTCGTAGATCTGAGATAAAGCGACAAACGTCAGGGTCTCCGCTGAACAGTATTGAAGTAGCAGCAATAGGATGTTTTGGGAGGAGCAAGCATTCGAGAGTCCGGGCAGAATGCGGAAGGACAGCATGACAAGGGCGCGTGAGTTTGCTGACGATGTGATATGTGGTTGGGGTGAACGATGTTGAGAAGGGGTCAGACGATGAAGAGATTAAGGGGGTTGGTGATGGGTTGCAATGGGGTGATAACGAGAACCGACACCACCATGAAGCAAGACGAGCATGAGATCAAGAGGGGATGGTGAGACGGATTGCTGCGATGGTGACAAGGAGTAGGAAGGTGATGAGAAGGAGGATGGAGATGAGAGAGAGTGAGAGGCTAAGATAGACCAGTCAACTCACGGTGACTTGGACTTGCTGGTTCATGGTGGAGAGCAGGGTTTTGCTGATGTGTTTGGGCGAGGGTGGTAGATAGGGTGTTATTGTGAATGAGTTTTATATCTTGTTGGTGAAGAAAGAAGAGAAAAGAAAGAGAAATCGAGATAGATCTCGAGCGCCTTTTATACCTTGCAGACCCATCTACTGGCACTTTCGACCTCTCGAATCGGTCGAGGATGGGTTGAACGAGCCAGCGACGGGGGAGGACCTCTCCGGTTCCCCATTTCTTGGCTCTTTCCCCACTCTCAGCTCCTTACTAGTCTCCGTCTCGTCCGACCCCCAGAATCGCCTTCTTGCACAGCCTCGAAGCTTGAAGACTCGTCGTACCCATCAACCATCAGCAGAATGTCAGGTGACAAGTGCTCGATCTTGCACTCTTAGTGCTGTCGTACTTCGGCCAAAGGAGGGCATCTTATCGCTTTCATCGAGTCGGATCGTTAAAGTTTGATGGCAAGAGAGATCGCATGGCCATCCGCCCTGTTTCAGAAAGAAGTTTAGTGATCGTGAAGTTCTTATCGTCCCACCTCGCTTCTAAGTGTTGATGGGAGATGACTGGACTGATCAAGAATGATGGTGAGATGGTCAGCTGGTCAGCTTTTCAACTACCTCACATCATCCCATCAAGCGAGATAGCGTCATCCCGTCAGGCTCGCGCACGGACCTCCATGTTCACTTTCCCGCGCAGCTGAGACGAGTCGCCATCACACCGACCGACACGTCATCGTAACATCACATTGAATTCTCGGTTGTCTTGCTCAGTATTTATGAGCACGTCTCTTGATGGGAATGACGTAGAGCGGATTTTCCAGCCATTAGTCTGACAATCGGTCGAATGTCTTTCTGGAGAAAGTTCGGAAACCGGAATCTGCATAAGGGTTCGGCCATCTAGTCGAAACCCGAAAGATTTGAAGTCAAGCTTTCGTTCCTCTTCGGCACCGTTTGCACGGCGCTTGGGGAGTGGCAGCTTCGTGATTGTGATGGAATCTATAAGCTACAAAGGGTCTGCGCTCTGATCAGCAACAAGGAGAGCTATGGCATGTGTTTTCTAAAGCTCACTTCTGGGATGTCTGACCCTCCAAGCCGGATGTTAATCTCACCCTCAGTCTAAGACTGAGAGAAGATTGCGAGGTGTGTATAATCGATGTGCGCCGATCTATGCTTGACGTATATATTGGTCTCCTGAGACAGCTTCAGCGATTTCGGAGTCTGATAGCCCATTTTGCCAGCCCGTTAACATATCGTTTGTTCATAGCGGTAACAAGTGGTCGCACGATCTCGATCTATCGTGGATGTTTGCGTTCTCACCTGATGAGCATGTAGAGGCGCCGGTACGTGAACAGTGGATTCGGTGTTCGGCTCGCCAAAGGGGAAGAGAAGCCACCTGTGAATTCAATTATATCAGCTGCTGCGCATATCAATTCAGTAGAGCCATGCCGCAGATACATCGCCGACGGCTGATTCGGTACCCTCTGTAGGAGGACAGATATCTTTTGCCGAATCCTGCTTCTTCGTGGGCGAACCCAGGTCGAAAGCGCCTTTCTGTTGCAGGGGCGATACGAGGGCAAATAGCAGGTGCTAGTGGAATGAGTGATAAGATACCTTACTCACTCAGCTTGTTCAGCAGGGAACTCTTTCTCATGCTGATCGTGCCACCTCTGGAACGCAACCGACAACTGCTCGTCCTCCCCCAAACTGGTTTCGAAAGGACCATTGACGACCGGTTCATCGGCTGACCCACTGGACAAGTGGTACACCTGAATATATCTCTGGTCAGCGAATGGTCTTCCAGGCTTATGCATGTACCCCCGTATACCGGGTTTCAGCCTTGACAGTCACCAAGCTGTGTCATCGAGTATGGACAATACTGCGGCGATGTGCGCGATAGCGGGCAGATCGCTCTTGTCAAGGATGCATCTACGACATATCGGCCTTCAAGAGCCTCATACATCTGCCTTCCAAACCTCTAGACGTGAATCCCACACGGATGCGCTACGTGCGGGAACGGAGCCGTCCCGAGCAGTTGAGGGACAGATAGTGACCGTGCAGGAAGATCTGCGCTTGACTGGCTCCTGGGTCTCAACAGCTCGTGACTCACCTTGATCATGTATACGTTCCCGGTTGGCATATCGCGTCGTTCCATGGTGTCATGTAAGCATGAAAAGCACAAAATGTTGATGGTCCAAGGAAAGCTGTGACAAACTATAAAGCGAGAATCAACACCGAGAAGCTCGAACATGGTTCAATGAACAGCATTCCTCGCATTCCTCGCGCCGACCTATATCCCCCTGACTTACGTTATGATTCGCCACTTCTGATGATCTCATCTGGATCGTTACGTAACGAGCCCTCTTGACGCTTGCTTGTATGGCTAAGTCTGTATCACCGGAGGAGGCGTGCATTTTGATTGTTTTGATTGAGCAGTACTTTTGACAACTCTTTTCCTCGTAATGCACCGTGAGTGGCGAGGATGTCAGGGTGAATGTGCTGGACGAGGCGTTCTCATCAAGAGAAGTAGCAAAGGGAATGTCTGCCATTTCCGCGTCCCGTTTTTCGGTTTTTGTACTTGCGAGCGCCAGGGATGTGACCAGGAGAGTCTGCTGTAGAGCTGAACTACATGCCCTCTCTGGTACGACCTGGAAGGAAGCAGAAGTATTCCTAGAAGCTCAATAGAAGGAATGTCGGACAATTTGTAATCTTCTTTCGGAATGACAACGGCTGTCGTCGCGCCTGCATAGGATATCAAAAATCGAGAACTGATTGCTAGGAACGAACAAAACAGGTACCACAGGTACGTAGTCCAGCTACTATATACCCATGACGCAGCTGGAATTTGGAAGCCTCAGCGCAGCCGTACTTTGGTATTTTGCGACTGCAGCATCTTTGCTTCCTGTCCATACTTGTCAGTCACAAAGATCAGGAGGGATGCAGTTCTTGAATTGGAGTGATGTTTCCAAAAAAAGGATTTCCCATCAGGCAATCGCAACATTTTGGATCTCATTTGGCTTCGTACTGTGGAGGAATGCTTAGTCAAAGTGAACGCTAAATGTTCTTTGCCCCTCCGATGTGCGACTCAAAGCGGATTGTGCAACTTTCGTAAGATAAGCGACTTTCCGCATGGCTTAAAGCATGCTGAGGAAAGAACGAACTCATGTTAAAATGCCCTCCTAGAGCGGGTCAGATGTGACAGGAATAAGGTGCTGTAATTTAGGTTCTGATTCCAGCAAAGCGCGTGCTATCCGGATACCACATCTCTCAGCCGAGAGGATCCGGTCATTCTACACTTTCTCGTCATCGTCCTCATGTCATCCGTCAAAGCTCGGCATGTCTCCTAGGGGCATGGTAGAACATATCATGTGTTATTGTGAGTTCATTGCTCCGAAGATTATGCAATGGGCGCAAGCTATTCAGCGGTGCGGAAAGGGGCGATGACAAGTAGGAACCTTGGCTCGTTCTCGTCCAAAGGATTGTGTGTCTCTGCAATTCTGCACATTCCCCCTTTGAACCCTACCTCAGGAACCCCATACCATGCAGCGGACTTTTGCCACTGTGTGCAGGCTATCAGCGGGCCAGGAGGCCCTCATAAGTTCGCCACCTGGAGAGATCTCGTTCACATCAAGTCCGTTTCGCTCTCCACACGAGAGCAGCGGAAGATACTCGCCTACTTCAGCCGAGACCCGCCAGCTCGCTCAATTTCGACGGACTCTCCCAAGCCTGGCGATACACCTTATCTCGAGCGGACGGATGGATTGATCGGTGGCTAGTACAAAGCTAAACCCTCGGTACACCTGACCAGTATGCATGTACTCCTTACGCGAGGCTTCATATACATACAGCTGGTTAGGAACTCGGGTGAGCGCACGGGATCAAACAACCTTCGAATCCCAGACCATCTAGAGAGAAAGAGCGTGTGAGCGGTAACAGCTCCGGGCGGAGGTGGAACTTGAGAGGAATATAGGCAGAAAAGAGAGTCAGTCAAGCAAGTCGGAGTATATACCAGGGGTGCGAAGGTACGTGACCGGATACTACTAGGAGAATAGGATGAAAGTGTTGGCATTAGCGCCGAGACGTTATGTGGAATGTGGCGTTGCAGACCTACCATACCATGTCATTTGGTCAGGGCAGTAATCTCGCCTCTAACTGTAGCAGCCAAAGTCCCACTAGTGGTCAAGGAGGGGGACAGACAGAAGACGAGTTAAAGTGAAAGAAGCAGCCCATGCTCTACATATAAAGATCTGAGTCCCTCTGCCTTCCTGCCTGAATGTGCGCTTGTTTCCCCGTTTGCCGGAATCGGCAGGGCCACGGGGGACGGCGCATACCTCCTATTTTATCTACAGTTGGGCACAGGCACTCACCCTACAAAGCAAGACTGCCTTTGGTCCATCCTTCCCTCGACCACCGACGCCAGTAGTGATTCAATGACACACCATCCATGGGCTATCGCCTCTTTTCACATGCATTAAGCTTTCCCGTGCTTTTCTCCTCTCCTCTCGTTTCTTCTCGCCCTTTCATATCTGCGCGTGACAATACGTCCAGGAAAACGTTGTACCTGTCTTTCAGCATCATAGGTGATTAGGCTGCCTTAGGGATTCCACTTCTCTCTCGTCGCCAAACGTTTAGGTCACATCGACTCTAGTCTGGAACGCACTATATTCCACTGCCACAATATCACAATATCTGCATACTGTCCGCTTTCTCAATACCCTGCGGGCCATTCACCCACCGACACGTACGACAGCAATCGAAACGTGGCGACAGAAGGGGTGGAAGGAGAAGTGAACCATCTACACCGAACTAAAGGGAAGGTTTCCGCAGAAGGTGGACAGTCTCACAATAGCTAGCTTCCGCCTCTCGATTCACGAACCATATCCTTACGTCCAATCGCACCTCATCGCCAGCCGAAGTCGTCCTTAAGCCTCGGCGCGCGAACTCAAGAAGTCATCATCTCGTGGAAGTAGGATTTAACACTATCCCAATGCTGAGAAGGATCTCCATCTTCCGCTTCCTACCGCAATCAACCCACGAATTCAGTTAGACACCTTTTCCACCTCGGCTCGAAAGATCTGCAGTTCCATAATCGCTTGACGAACAGGTTAGTCGCCACCCCTGTCCTGTACCAGTGATTCCTTGTCAAGTGAAGAAAAGTCTATGACTAATAGCGTGGTCATCCGCGGCATTTCAGCTTTGAGCAAATACATTCCGTCGACTTGTTCTGCGCAACGAATGAACTGTCAACGTCGACGCCAATCCGTTCCCGACAGCCAACTCCCTCACCTTTTCGCTTGGCGCTAGCGTCCCGACAAAGGCCCATCATACCGTAGGAGGAAAGGGACCGTCACCGTATGTGGCCATGCAAGCAGACGGCGAGAGTGGTCGGAGCGCAGAGCCGCCTGCGTTCGTCTGGGTACGTTGCTTCATGTTCCACTGCGCTCGCTGGCTCTTGATATCCCCAGATCTCTGTCCCTGTCGAGTACATCCAGGCCAGAAGCCTTGAGAGTTCAGCCGCGAACTTCAATTCACACACTGAAACTTCGACGAGACCACTCAAATCTCGTGCTCGTGAGAACATACGACCAAGAACGCTGACATCCGCCTTTACAACTTCTCTGGCTGTCTTTGTGGCTTGCTCGCCTCCTCTAACCTTCGTACCTCTCGTTTTGGGGCCCGTTTAAATCACCTTTGCATACCGAACACCATCTCGACATCGATAACAACTACGCCTCTATATGCATCGCCACGCCTGCAAACGCCTTTCCCGTACTTGAACTACGCAAACTGTAGATACGGCAGATCATATCCTTCGATTCCAAGGGTAAGGCCAAGCTCTCCCGCCCTCATGGTCCCTTCCAGTTAACGCCATCAACGCCTCTAAAACACCTCTTCGCTGTGTGGGAGCAGTATAATCCGCCTGAGACACCTTTCTCCCAGTGGTTGTGAGTACAAGACCGACCGCTTTCTCCGCTCCGCCCTCTCCATGTTTCCGAGAAGCCTGAATGCGCCGGTGCGAGGTAGTATTTGGCTCGAGTCAGATGGCAGCGAGGTCGGTCGGTTTCCGACTTGTTGTGAACGTTGTTGCTTCTGAGAAATGAGCAGGAGAGAGCGCGAGACGTGAAATTTACTAGTCTAGTCGGGGCTTCATGACATTCCCGTTCGAGACTGTCGAATCACTCAGGATGCTGAATGCCAGGGTGGACTGCTCACTATGGAGAATACACGCTTACTTTGCGTGACTCAATGGTCACCCCGTCTTCCCTCTACGCCGGGCGATTCAGTTATGCCAGGTACCCCTACAATGGGCCTTCACCAGATTCGCTACCGAAGTCAGCTTCAAACGAGCCCGTTCATCTGAAACCAGAGCACGTAAGTTCCGTCTCCGTCACAAAGATACGCACAGTCGACTTACCATACTCTGCTCTCTCTCTCTCTCTTCTCCGTACACACAAAGACTCCAGAAACGGCTGGACTATCGAACGGTTGTATAATATACGCCAGGATGCTCGTCATCTTACCCGAACCCGTAAATGATCCGTTAAAACGGTCGGCAATACGGGGAGCGAGGGTGTTTGACGGGGATTGGTGGTGATGATGACGTGTCTACGGGGGAAGAACCAATGAAGGATATGAAAGGAACGGAAAGGGTAGACGACTGTACATACCATCATACCGCTCGAATAATCGATTCTGCTCATAACTGCATTTTCAGTGGGATGAGTGCTTGCTCTCAAGTCATAATCTGAAGATATCTATACTTTTGACGATCACGTATGAGAGGCTGTCATGGCCTCTTCTTTGATGTCACTCCATGCCAAGCAAATGATCGCTGCAGAAACTGAAATTAGCGATAATTCAGTGCCTGATGACGGGCGTTTCAGCGTGGTATGATTGGCATCATAGCCGCCTGTTGCACCCAAGGGAGAGATTGTGGAGGGCCTGTAACATCCCGTTCTGCATGCATTCAAGGGGAATTATCATTGTTATGTGTAGGTGGCGATGATCGAATGCTTCAGGATCCCGAGCGAGTGTCTCGTCTTTAGCTGTAAAGGGCCGCCCCACCTGTTCGGCTGGTTTTCGGCACGAAACGTGGCGATCACGATCGGCGGGGGACGTGGGGAACTACTAGTGGCGGTATGACAACGGCTGTAGAACAGTCTGCGTGTCGCTGTGGAGCCAAGTCTTGGAATGAGAGGTATAGAGTGACGTGCTTAGTCGGTCGGTTCATCAGAAGGGACAGCGGATGGGCTGGAAGAAAAATTCAGGCGCATCCAAATGCTTGAACCAGTCTATCCTCGAAAAAACGCCTCTGTATCGGATTGGCCGGTCTTCGATCTTATACCGTTGGGCAAAGTTGAGAGTAGGGAGGGTACCAGGCGGGATCGGGCGGCTGGTTGTCCGGGCCAATCGATGGAGTGGAGATGAGGGTACTCAGATTCCATACTGAGATGGCACGATAAAATTATCGGAGCTATGTAGACGGTCAAGGAGACGGTCAGCCTCGTCGTTTCGGGGCTGGCTGTGGTCGCCTCAGCCAGGTTTTCGTCCGTAACGTGGCGTCGGAGAATTGCTTACCTGAAGATCTGCCACCGCGCGTGACATCATCAGACACGGCGGGCAAAGTGGCTGGTGGCGGTCTCGCCGGGGCATCCGTAAAGCAATCTCTGGGGTGCCCTTGGCGCATCCTTGGTTCCATGCATGCTCACCTTAGTTGACCTTGATCGCAAGTAAATAGATGGGTAGAGTGAGTATTGAACCAGCCGGATTTATCGGAACTGTGTTTTCATCGAGCCGAGACGCCGGCAGGCGGTGCCGAACGACAGTCGAGGTCTGAAGTCACGTTGTGCATGCATGTGGGAAGTAGGGAGTGTCCTGTCTGCAAGTGAGAGGACGAGGTGGCCGGCACGGTCGATGCACTCGTTCGAGCGGTCTGGACTATATGAACATGAGCTGTGTAGTCAACACAAAGGTCCGTTTTTCCGGCGGAGGGAAATTTCGCTTGATTGTTAAACTCACCCGAGATACTTGGACCCTTTGCGTGCCGAGCGCTCGGCATCTTCCAGCTCTTTTGGCCATGGTGACGATCATTAACAGTACCTCTGATTTCTCCTCGGTGGCCCGTATATATGCAATGCAGCGCATGGCGGACTGTTCTGCCCTCCTCTGAGTTCCTGTTTCGAATGTGTCTTTCGCCACTGGGCCCTTCGACTGACCGCTCCGTTTCCATAGGCTCTCACCCGCTCCGTCAAAGTCGTCTGTCGCGTTGCCGTGGTGTAGGCCTCTGGAGTTGTTGTCTGGCTATTCTGATCAATAGGATTTGTCGACGGCACTGAGGTACAGTTTGTCGCCACCGAGGACGGGACCAGCCGGCAGTATTTGAGGCTCACCACTGGTCATTGGAGTCGACCGCGAGGCTAACGAATGCGATATCACGCGACAAGGCGGTATGTCGATCGAATGAGTTTGGGCAATGGACGATCTGACAAGGTTTAAGGACAATCAGCTTCCGAGCGTTATTATCGAGCTTGGAGATGATGGCTGGTGGTAAAAAAGAGTCCACCGCATGCGATAATAAGCACTGACCAGCACTCACCTTTGAGGACTCACGTCAAACGACAATGGGAGAGTTCCCTACCGAGATGACAAAGCATCTATTGGAAGCCATGCCTTGGTCTCCAAGCGGACTCAACACTTTTGACGCGAACTCCCGGTCCCTTGGTTGATTGATCGAGCTGCGGCCTGTAAGGCAAGGCGCTAACCCAGATAGTCAGTCAGTGTCGTATGGTGGCTGGCATGACCTGGCTCCCCAGGAAATGAGGGCAACATCATAACCGGAGAAAGGAAGATGAGAGAAGGGGGTGAGAAAGAGCGGTAGGAAGAAGGGGAGAAGGAGGATATGGGTGAAAGAGAAACCGGATCCGGAACGGGTGGCGAGATCAATGAAAGATATCCGGACGCGTTGATGCAACCCAGGCAAGGACGACAGAAGTCCGATTCCGGTAGGACCAACCAGCTCGAGGAAGCTCCTTACAATGACAACAGGGTACAATCCTGAGGCGATCAATCCCGATCTGGCTCACTGCTGAAACTCCACAGCTGAATGAAATGGGAACTACTCACTACGTCCGTCTGAAGATGGACCATGTTTATGACCTTTTGCTGGTTTCGCCTCGAAATCTTCATTCGATCGGCGCGTGGGAAAAAAAAGCTATACGATCGCTTCGACATCTCTGCGATCATTTGCCTGGCTGCCCGTTGTTGATTTGAAGTCATAGATAGCTCCTTCGGGTCAGCGCAGCAGTCGATCGGCGAGGGTTTTGTGGACACCGCAATGCTGATCGAGTTGCTGGCTGACCTTCACGGCTATTCGATTGAATAAAGAATGCGGAAGGGACGAGATGGTCTCATCGGATCGGACTGACGCGTCAAATGTATATATGTCGTCGTGCCAACAATGAAGTGGGATCGTCGGCAGCGAGACTGAAATCCGTCGAGCGAATGACGAAGTGGGAATGTCGACAACAGGAAGGAAGCCTATCGAGCGGATTGACAAGCTGGGGAGGCCATCGTAGACAGCGGTGTCTGACGTCGACTGTGATGCTGTGGTAAGATTATGATGATGAGGCAATGACGTGAACGGCCGAGGAGGAAGCTATGGTACGATTCTGGCGACACTAAGACGGGTGCATTGAGTCGGATGTTGCGTCGCGCTGTGATGATACCGAGTGATTGAGAATGGCTGGTGCTTAGAGTGTTATTGCGCGTCGATGGTGTGCTGATACTGAAGGTCGAAAGAACGATGAAACAGGCTGAATATCGACGATGTTTACTGATGGCTACAGGGTGAACGGGAGTGTCGATGCTGTAATACCTATAATGGTGCCTATGCCCCGTTGTAGATTACTTGGCTAAGTGTATTGTAGCTTGTAGCTGTACGCATGAATCGTTTGATACAGGTAAAACTGTCTAATAGATGAATTCAAGGTGTTGGGAGAGGGTGAGTAAGTTATGTGTGTATGTCTAAGCTGAGCGGGTCTTGTTTGCTCTCTGCTGCTATGCCACGTACTCTCCGCGCCATGCGGCCCTATCACTCTGTCGTCCCGATGTGCTTCAGATAATGTATGCTTGCCGCAATCAATGTGTGTTTGTAGGTGATCTACAGTAAGTCGAAAGGTGATCGACAGAGTGAGAGAAGCAATGAGCAATGCCATGCAATACAATGCATGCGATTCTACGATTTTTTTCTCCTAACAAGCTGTATGCAGATGTATGACACAGGTCGATGGCGAGGCAATGGCGAGGGCCTGAGGCCTGGTCTGGTCTATGATCTGACATGCCGAGTTGAGGGGATAGGCTCACCATAGAAAACTTGTGTTTTTAGTCATCGAGATGAGATAAGCATCATCATCCCAGAAAGTGCCACATTCATCCACACAGATACATTCCTCAGTAGTGATAGTGGTACACCTCCCCCTCGCCGTCATATCACCATTTCTAGCGAGTTTTTAGCACTGCACGCACAAGCACGATTACCTTTGGGTGGTCCCAGCTCAGCTTAGAGCATAACAGAGGATTCGCCACTCAAGAGCTGAACATGTAACGAGGAAAGGTGATCTGACTACTGATCGCCGTTTTCCCCCGAGCCCATCCTCACAATGATTGCTTGGCGACCATGCATTCATTGCTTGTGGGTGGGAGGGGAAACCTCTGTCGTGCCGAACTTACACGTAGTGACTGTACCTCGGGGTGAGTTACCAGTCGTAATATGTTATAGGTCATTTTTGTCCGTGACATTCCTTGCATTATTTAAATGAATCATCATGACTCATAAATTTCATAAATTCAACGGTGCCTGAAACGAAAAATCCTGTTGTCCGTTCACCGCACAATTCACTCACAATTCACTCACTCTGAATGAGTGGAGTACGGTGGAAGAGCCCCATAAACAACTCTCAAAATGATGCAGCGTTAATTAACAGCATGTGACCAGATCCCATTCCAGCAGTTGGGAGATGACGCATGCATAATAAGGTGTGTCCGGATACCAATCACCGTAATTGAACCATAAAATATTGTATGGCTGTCTCTGTCCCCTTGGCCGCTGCACCAGGTACTGATTCCAGTAGCTGATCGTCATTGGGTCATAAAATACATAGATGAGGACGACGATCTCGCCTCTGGCCGCAATGCCGATATATTCTAGATTTTTACTTTTATTGCAAGACCACTGTATATCCCATCAAACCCTGGCTGGGATTATGTGCGAACGTCAGAATCCCTTCGCCGCTTGCGCACACGGCGCCCGCATTGATCTTTGAGCTTGTGTGAAAGGGATGACCATGGAACGCCCTGCATGCACTAGTCCATCTCGCCGTACATTCGGCACCTGCAAGGACAATGGAGACATTGTTAGCGTACAGCGCCGATCAGTGAAGGTGTGGCGACTGATAGGCTCAGCGAGTACCGGTAGAAGTGTCTGAGACTTACGCGATGTTCATAGCTTGAAGCTACGGAAGTTCAATTAAGGACATGATATTAGCAATCTGACATTGAAGCCAACAAAAGTGTTTGGATCGACTTACCTCTTGGAAAAGCAACTTGGCGGCGTACGGGATGTACACCTGGGAAATCTGAGTGCTGTTTCTGCATACAGAGCAGTAGAATTCTTGCTTCTTCAAATTGGCGACCGCCATCAGACCACAGATATCACACACGTGTATTCTGAACGCGTCGGAAGAATCTGTACACCAGATACACCACTCAAGATCAGCATTACTCAACACAGATTCCGATGAAACATGCATCCCGTCTGCTCACCATACATCCTTTCCTTGAGGAATCCGGCGATACCGTGTGAGATCATACAATCTCGCTGTGGCATCAGGGTCAGTGATAGATCATATCACAGAACATGTGTGATCACGATGAACCCACCTCCATTTCACCGAAACGAAGACCACCATCCCTACTTCGACCTTCCACAGGCTGTCGCGTCAGGATCTGCAACGGCCCTCTCGCTCGTGCATGGATCTTGTCGTCCACCATGTGCTTCAGTCGCTGATAATAGGTAGGACCGAAGTATACCTGAGCTTGAAGCTTTTTGCCCGTATGTCCGTGGTACAGCACTTCGAAACCTCGAGAGTGATATCCCTTCGCTCTGAGTACCTGAGAAACGGCCTCGACCGTGAGCTCGGTGAACGGCGTTGCATCACCTTCTGAACCGGTGAGGGTTGACACTTTCGATAGCAGACATTCGACCAAATGTCCGATTGTCATTCGGGAAGGAATAGCGTGAGGGTTAATGATGATGTCGGGGACCAATCCTTCAGCGCTGAAGGGCATATCCTCTTGTCGATAGGTGATACCGATCGTTCCCTTCTGACCGTGTCGAGAAGCAAACTTGTCACCGATCTGAGGCACTCGAGTGGATCGTACTCTGATCTTGACAAACTTGTGACCTTCGCCGTTGGTGGTAAGCATGACCTGATCAACGACACCCTGTTCGGTACTCTTCAGAGGCGTAGAGATGTCTCGCTTCTGATGCAGCTGAGTTCGTTGGCCAAGCTCCTCGGTATCCTCAGGAAGCGGCGCCGTCTTTCCGATAAGAATATCGTCACCGTTGACATTGGTAGCAGGACTGACGAGACCATCGACATCAAGCTTGGCGTATCGATCACTGGTGCCGTGTTTCATCCTCAGCGTCTCATTTCGATCGGGCTTCTCGATTGTCTCGGCCTTTATCATTCCCTTCATCTTTTCCGTGTCGGTGTACGATCGGTAATAGAGCGATCGGAAAAGACCTCGATCAATCGACGATTGGTTCATGATGACGGAATCTTCCTGATTGTAACCAGAGTAACACATGATAGCGACAATCGCGTTCTGACCGGCGGGAAGCTCAGAGAACTTGAGGTACTCCATCGATCGGGTCGTCGCCAGAGGCTTTTGAGGGTAGTAGAGAATGTTCGCCATTGTGTCCATTCGGAGTTGATAGTTGGTAAGGAATACGCCCATCGCTTGTTTACCCATCGCAGACTGATAGGTGTTACGAGGAGACTAATGAATGAAAATGGGTCAGTTAGATTTGCGGCTCATGAAGCGAAGGTCGTCAGCTAACTCACCTGGTTGTGGTCGGGGAACGGCACGATACTGGCACAAACACCCAAAATCATACTTGGGTGAATCTCCATATGCGTGTACTGCTTACTGAACACGGTACTCTTGATTCTCGCTGTGGGATCGAATGACTCGAGATCATGCGCAGCCCTGTCCTTGACCAATTCCTCTTTGCTGTTCTTCCTCCTTGCATTCTCTAAGTCCTCCGCTGTCATAGCGATCAAAATTGTCTCTTCCTCCGCAGCATCGACGTACTCGATGATACCCTCCGATAAAAGCGCCTCCCACGCCCCTGCCAGTGTACCTTCATCCCCTGCCGTTTCCAGCCGGTCGATATGCTCTCTACGAAGGCGCAGTGATTGAGTCGGTTGTTCGACGATGAACAGAGGTCGGCAACATCGACCGGCGTCGGTGTAGAGTCGCAGTTCCTTTTCTCGGATGTCTCGTACGATACTGACTTCGTGCTTGAGCTGACCACCTCGTCGCATTTGAAGCAAGTTGGCATGTAACGTAGGAGCATCTCGGTGAATACCCATCCAGACACCGTTGACGAAGATCTTGGTCGCGGTGGGTGCGTTCTGGTATTCCGACAGCTCCTCCAGACCCCATTCTTCTAGGAACTCCATGACCGGCGCAGAGTATGAGCCGACGGAAATGTATGACATGAGAGCGAGATTCTTGACCAGACCACACGCCGCTCCTTCTGGTGTCTCGGCAGGACATACCATGCCCCAGTGGGTATTGTGCAGCTGTCGAGGCTTGGCGGCTTTACTGTCTCGTCCGATAGGCGTGTTGGTACGTCGCAAGTGTGAAAGTGTAGAAGCGAAGGTATATCGATTGAGTACTTGAGAAACACCAGCTCGAGTGTTGCCTCGTTTACCCCAGTTTCCAGTAGCGAGAGCGTACTTGAGCCCATCGGTAACGGTATTGGGTCGGATAGCGCTATTCAGCGCGAAAGGCTTGTTCGTCTCCACACATTTCTTCAGGTAACGGTACATGTCCTCTCGCAGTTTCTGGAAGACCACGCCAAACATCTCAGCCATCAAAGGACCAGCCAGATCCAATCGCTTGTTTCCAAAATGATCTCGATCATCCATTTCCTTCCTGCCCATAGCCGCTGAGATCAGTCGGTGAACCATGTAACCGAGGAAGAACGCCTTCTTGGACTCGAAACCTTCGGCCGTCGATACATGCGGTAAAAACTCCTTGTGAAGGATGTCGAACGCGGCTCGCTGACGTTGAGCTCGTGGAGCCTTCTCATGCTGACCTCGTCGACCGATGAAATCCAAAGCCGTATCTCTATCTTGAACGGCGAACGCTTCCTCGATACTGGGCTGAAGCCAGTCTAAGATAGGCTCGTCATTCGCGCCGAAGCAAATATGGTTCAAAACGTCTCGATCGGGCACGATTCCGAGCGCTCGGAAGACGATGACAAGCGGGATGTCGACTTTCGTGTATGGAAGGAGAACACGGATCACACCGCCTGATTGCCCCTGAGCCTTGGGGTATAATCGAACCTCGGTGTGGGCAGCGACCTTTCCACCCTTCTCTTTCTGACTGTTGATTTCTGCGAAATAATTCCATCTCGCCGGAGACGCTTTCTGAAAGACAAAGACGTGATTCGTAGCCATTCGTTCTTGCGCAATCAATACCTTTTCGGAACCGGAAATGATGAAGTAACCTCCTTGATCGTAGTGGCATTCTCCGATATCGTGACATTGGTCATCAGGCAGGTTGTGCAGAAGACAGAAATTGGATCGGACCATGACAGGTACCTGCAGGAAGACTCAGCATGGCTTTGTGCGGTACAAAGTCGCTGCGCGTAAGACTCACCTTTCCGATAGACGCCTTGTCCTCCTCTACCCCTTCCGGTTCTCCGTCCGGTCCAACAGCAGGTCTCCAGTCAGCCTCGATCGGATCATCCACACCCGACGCGGTAAGCGTTCTCTTCTTGATGTCGACATAAAGAGGCGCCGAATACGTCAGGTTTCGCAATCGTGCTTCTTGCGGGAAGAGCATGTTTGTCCGACCATCCATCTCGGTGTTGTTCACACGAGCCAGGTAGATTTGTCCGAACGAGATCTCGTACCGTCTCTAGATATACGGACCGTACTGTCAGATTGCACACTCGGGGAACACCAATAAACGGAACGCGTATACGCACCGTCTCATCACCCGCTACACCGGTATACTGGGTGAACTGATCCAGCGTCAATCTTGAATGATCGTCCACGATCTCCTGCATCGTGTTCTCGATGAACTCGTTGAAAGACTCCAGCTGCTGTCTCACGAGACCCTTCTCGTCAAAGAACGCGTTGATGACCGTCCAGTAGTCCTCCTGACTGATAGGCTCCTCCTCCTCCTCGTACACTTCATACTTCACGTCCTCATCTTCGTTCTCATACTTGGGATGCGTCCCATTGTTCCCTTGAGAATAGTCGTAATTAGGTTCGTAAGAGAATCCGTCATCGACCGGTTGTTGAGAGGACATGGCGTAATCTGCAGCGTTATCCAGCAAGAAGAAAAGACCTGTTGTAGCGACTGATACGACAATGCATGAGACGATAGAGGAATATATTCACCTGCATCCATCCTGAGTATGAGACCGACTCTAGCTGCAGATTGGAAACGGGTAGAACGCCCTTTTGACTAGCGAGTTCTCGAGCGGCGGCCCAAAGAACGTAAGACCAGATGGGTTGACCCTTCGTCGAGGCGAACGTGACGATCGGTGACAGAAAGCGCAAGTGATAACTTCAACTGTGCGATCTTGACGGCCGAGTCGCTTCTCTGATCACAACGAGGTTGAGCACACAGGAACAAGATAGAAGTCGAAGATGATCATCGATCGAAGAAGTCGGTGACTAAGATGAGATGAGATGCGCGAGCGTGTAAAGCAAGCAAGCGCAAGAGCAACCAAGCCCTGACACTACCATGCACACCATGCACTCGCCCTGCCAGGAAGCTATTTCCGAAATGCCGAGAAGGGTGGCACAGGTGAATGCACTCCGTTCAATCGTTACCTCCACCTGGTGGACTGGCGCGCGGTCAAGAATTTTGAATTTGAACTGTTTGGCTTTCTGTATTTACCGGATCATCGAACTTTACCTTTGACCCGTGTACGTCTAGACCGTGACAAAGTATAACAGGAAACCATGGTCACGCTCAGCAAGAAAGATGCCAGGAAGCTCAAGGCCGGAAAGGGAAAAGCCGATGAGTCAGCGGCGAAATCGACCAAAGTAGCAAAAGATGTAGAGGAAGAGGTCGAAGATGACAGTAGCGAGGACGAGGATGAGAATGGTGTCAGTGAAGAGGGTATGCAGAGACTTATGGAGCTGGTGAATGAGGAGGATCTAGACGAGTATGAGCGGGCCCTGCTAGAAGGCGAAGATGAGGATGAGGACGAGGATGACGATGAAGATGAAGAGCTCGGTTCGGGGGAAGAGGTTCTGTCTAATGAGGACAGCGATGAGGAGGATGAGGATGTAGAGGAAGATGACGAGGTGGGTCTGTGTTCATACATCGTATCAATGGCAGGCGAAAACTCACCGATTCTACTGTTGACCAGCTTCCGGTTGACAACACGATCGTGGACGAGAAACCAGACGAAGACGCTATTTCGCTCGATGGCTTGGGATCGGACGTTTCCGTCGACGAAGATGCCGTACCGATGCGAAAAATCACTATCAATAACAAGGTCAGTCAGCTAGGTATGAGCTTGCAAACGAAAGTAACTCCAGAGCTGACTCACATACTTGGCGGTCTCAGCCTGCTATGAGGATTGTTACAGATGCGATCAAGGTGACTAACATGCCTTGGGCCGAACATTTGGTATTGTCGAGCAAAGAGACATTAGATGTGGACCCCAGTGATGGTGAGTTGGTGTGCAGGCTCCCTAGTCAAAGTATGTGGTCCATTGCTAACGATAGACTTGATAGACCTGCAGCGGGAGATGGCCTTGTGAGCTGCCGCGCGCACATCCCATTCTCGACGAGCAGCTAATGTTCTGCGTTGTTTTAGCTACAAGATCGCTCTTGACTGCATTCCTCAAGCGAAGAAGCTCGCCGCCAAGCACGACATCCCCTTCACCCGACCCGTGGACTACTATGCCGAGATGGTCAAGTCTGACGAGCACATGGAGAGAGTCAGGACTAAGCTCGTTGAGGAAGCGTGAGTGTCGGGCTACAATTTATTCAGCGCACGTGCAGACGACACATTGCCGATGCCGGCCCAAGTGGTATGAGCGATCATTGTCCAGTTTGAAGCTGACGTTGATCGCTCCGCTTTCCGGCACTTTCCGGTGATATAGCCAGGGGATCAAGAAGTCCGAAGCTGCCAAGAAACAGCGAGATCTCAAGAAGTTCGGCAAGCAGATTCAGCATGAGAAGCTCAAACAACGAGAACAGGACAAGAAGTCGTTCCAGGATAGAGTACAAGGTCTCAAGAGAAGTGAGTGTTACGTTCTCCTCCTTTCGTTGTGGTGCTACTAGGTGTCTACGCCGTCCAGGTAGTGATGAAGAACTCTGGAAGGGTTCATGCGCAAGCGGTTGTCCTTTGCTCAAAGAAAGATTCCCAATCCCCGCTTTTTGATACATTTGCTGACTGTACTCTCATCACTCCTGTAGAACGACAAGAGGGCATGGAGATCGGTGGAGACGACGATCAATTTGATATCGCTGTGGACGACGTTATCGAGGATCGACCAGAGAAGGGAGAGCGAGGCGGCGGCGGCGGACGAGGTGGACGAGGCAAAGACGGCAAGGCGAAGGTGAGGACGGAATTCCTTTATTAGCACGATGTGTCCCGTTGTCATGGCAACGCCTGTCTGCATGGCATGACACCACATCAACAGATTACATGTATGATGTCGTGACACAGATACTGATCTTTTTGATAATCTGTGCAGATGCCCCGTCATGCACGAGACGCCAAATACTCGCTCGGCGGTTCTTCACGACGCGCAAAGCAAAACACCCGAGAAAGCACAAATGACTTCTCGTCGTTCGGTGGTGGTGGTAGAGGAGGTAAGGGTGGCCGAGGCGGAGCAGGCGGCGGTGCTAAGCGGGGTGGTGGTGGCGGTGGTCGACCTGGGAAATCAAGGAGAATGGCCGGAAGAGTTTAGACCCTTTGGATCCTTGGTGGAAGTGTTGGAATATCTCTTAGTCCGTCAGATCAGAGTTTTGGAGGAACGGACGCCATTCAGATGCCAGTCGACGCCCCTGTGTATGCATGTATACATTCTCTCGCAAGCTTCGACAGGTGACTTACTAAGACGTCATTGCATTTCGAGATTCTGCGAAGGCTGACCGACCGACTATCCGAGTATCGATGAAAGAGACCGGCAGTGACTGATATCTAGCCAACATTAGCCAACACATGAGATTTTACCTCTCGAGACCGAATACAAGTGGAGAGCCCTAGGCTATCACCAGGTTGATCCACCCGCCCCGGCCGCCCAGCGCAATAGACTGAGACTATGACACCCGAATTTGTGTGATTCTATCCTTTTTCTACGTCAGGTCAGAGCTGTCCTCGCACGCTTGCTCTCGTGGACCATGAGCGATGCACAAGATCCGATGTCGGAGCAAAGAAGTCCATCTTGGACGGATCTACCTACTGTAAGACCATTGATCACCCGGTAATCTCACATCTCCGCCTGCAAAAAGCACGTCGAACTCCGCAGTACAGCTCAGCTTGATCCCACTCAGCTTGATCCAGTGTATCTCAACCCATCTGAATTGGAAGCGCGACACGCATAAAGGACCCGTCGTCTGCTCGTCCGTCGACGACGCCTCCGACGGCCGATACACATTAGAACCACCAAGCGTTGCCGGCTACTCGATGCTCGTATGTCTTCAGACATAGACAACATCCAGCATCTTGCATCTGGTATCTTCCGATTATCTGGCCGGATCTTACATCATGTACGCAGGAGAGGTCGGAGCGAACGAGGCGGAGTCAAAGTCGGATCTCACTCATTCTCAGCCTCATGTACCACTGTCTATATCACTGACTGATAATGTCGATCATACCCATCCTTTGTACTGGCCTCGTAGAGTATGTCGGAGTTTGACTTCGAAAACTGTTATGTAGATCCGGTGCGGGTCTCGTATTTCAAGCGCTTCGGCGCCGACGAAACTCTTCGGAATTCTACATAGTAACGCAAAAACGTAAAACTGAAACGAAGCAAGACGCATCTCCGACGCTGCTGTCTTGTCCGTTTGGGTTTCTTCGCTTATACTTACTCCACCTTGCTAACCCTCCTTGATGAACTTGCAAGTGAAGATGATCTGTCGGACAGCCAACGAAACACGCACTTTGCTTCGCTTTGTCCCGATGAATGTGGAGCAAACGGAATGTGGGAAGTGGTGTCATGTAACTCACTCACTTACGTGATACGATGCATTGCTTCTGGTCTTCTCAGAGGAGCATGTCATCCTTTGTGTCACTGGCACTGCATAGATAGATAGGTGGACGAGACTATTATACTTCTAAACGCGCGCTGCTCGAGCTCGGTGATCGCTCTCAGAAATGTGACATGTCACTATAGCTCCGCCTATTCTGCTTCTCATCCTCAGCTTGGTTCTCAGCTTGGTTCTCATGCTCCGTCAGTCAGTCAGTCAGTCAGTCAGTCAGTCATAGCCCCACTCAACAAAGGATAGAATAGGCCATTATGCGAAGAAGCCTAAGCATACGCAAGTATGCGCTACGTCCTCCCCTCGCTGAGCAATGACAACCCGACCGACCCAGCGACATATAAGAATCGGCGACTATCTCTCGATTGTCTAAATCGCCCCTTCTTTGATCTTCCCTTCCTTCTTCTTGGATCTTTCTTGAAACCCCCCAGCTACCACTGCACTGTATCTAATTCTCGACTCAAGTGGAAGTGCCGCCGAGTGACCAACGTTCTGCATTTCATTCCGTTTCATAGCTTCTTACCTCACCCGATTACATTGATCTCCGTTCATTGATCCTGGCCGAACAGCATCTTCCTCCTCCTCCTCCTCCTCCTCGTCATCATCATCATTGCACTGAAGCGAGAGAGACGATCGTCCATTGAGAATCAAGCCAATCAAAGTGCTTCTTTTTGCGAGGTTCAACCCAACCGACCCCAAAAACGCGCCACTCTCTCCCTGACTTCGCCAAAACCAAAACCCCAACCTCTTCTGACGACGCTTGATTCCCACTCCAAACCTCCTCCACCACGCGGACAAGTATATCAGTATATCATCCCTAGAAGCGCTCCCTGAGAAAGTCATTCAAACCGCTTCATCTAAAGACAAAAAACCCTGATCGTGAATCCGCAAGCACCACCTTCAAGCAGGGGCAGGGCGCATCTCTTGTATTTTACGAGTTGCCTACTACGTTACTTGGTCTGTGCTACCAGGCCAATACCGCCGGGAAGCAGAGGTTGCTCGATTCTGGCGCGTTTCTGTTCTTTTGTAGCATTGTTAGTCCAGGAAATCAAGAGCAATTCCAGGTTCCACGTCTCTCAAGCTATCCCAAAAGAGTAGTAAGCGGCAGTAGCGTGTCCAGTTGTATCAAAATCCAACATAAGAAGATATAGGAACACCGTACTACGCCTCGTTACACCAGGACAATCAAGCCAAGCCGAGTCGTTCCTCAAATACCTCCAACATTGAAAACTCATACAACGATTGACCTCGACACCTTTGCAAGCATCTTGGATTGTACACCTTGCTTGTACACTTGATGATTAACTGAGAAGAGCAAAATATCCACATCCTCGGCGCAGCGCGACAAAGAAGCGAAAAAAAACTCTCTCTCAACAGTTGCTGTGTGCCGTGCCGTGATCTATCGCTCAAGTCCGAGTACGACCAAGTCTGCACCGAGTACGTACACGCCCCACCGCACCACGCAACAGTTTCACTGTTTGACAGTTTACAATCAACTACTGCTCGGTGACATCGCCGCTCGTAAAGTCTCCTAGACTACATCATTGATCAAGCATTTGAAACATCATCGACATTGAACCAAAAGTCGCCATCCATCCGCTCCAACAGCAAGACCAAAGGCATCGCATCCTCCAGCGTCTCCATTGCAAAATAGTCAGTTCAGCTGAGAAACACTGGACTCGACCACCATCAAACTAGCGTTGCAACAGATACACAGCCAGGCTGCTGGTGAGTGTCACACCTTTCTCAGAGAGAGCAGTGCAGTATATACTGGCGAAGTAATCCGCAACTTCTCTTGACATGTTCTGCCAGTTGCTGATATTGCATTTTGTCGCTTCTGCAGCTCAGTTCATCGCTTCCTTTCCTACATACCACCCGATATTCCGCGCAACACTACCATGTTCTGCGACCCGGCACCTCGACCGCAATCTCCGTTTCCGAAAATGTCACCTCACGCTCAAGCGCACGGACATCATGGCCATGGTCATAGCCACCATGCCTTTGGACACCACCCTCACCATCAACAACCGGCTTTCTTCCCTGCTGCTGCCTCGAGCTCGACCCAACCTCAAATACAACCACAGCAATTCCCTACACTGACAAGACCTGCGTTTCAGCCTCACTTCTCATCGCCTGGGCCGTCAGCGTCAGCGTCGACGTCTTCGTCTGGACCATCACAGCCTACGCCCATTCCCTCGATGACGCATGTATCGCAATCACGTACATATCCCGGAAACCAACACACCATCTCCTTGCCTACAACGCCAGCTGCCGCCGGTGGCTCCTCGTCATCCTCAAGACCACAGCTCAACTCCTCTCAATCACATTCGCAATCGCAGAGATTTGGCCGTCCAAGACCCATTAAGAAGCCCTCGGGGTCGACTTCGCACAAACAGCGCAATGTGCAAATGTCGCTCGAGGTCAAAGTGGAAAAAGCCAAAGGGTTCCATGCGTTCTTCGTGCCTTTATGCAAAGGACTACCGCCTGCTCCGCCCTGCAGTCCCGTACATTCGCACGGCAGTCTGTCGAAAACTGCCCTCGGGGTGCATGCGCATGAAAACGACGACGCGCTCAGCTCGCCGGGCTCGAGCAGATCAACAGATAGTTCAAGTGGACACGGACAGGGCGGGGCAGCGAGTGATGCGCTGAATGGAGGTCAGATGGATTATTTCGGTATATGGGGTAGTGGAAAAGAGAGGGATCAATGGGTTGAGGATGTAGATACCAGAGGCGGTGGCGATGGGATGGAGGTTGACGCTGTTCGTTAAACGAGTGCAGGAACAGCCCTGTTCTGTCAGAATCATTATCTTCCGATCTATATCGCACACACCGCCTGTTCATTCGCACTCTTTTGGTTTCTTTGGACGATCTCTCGCATGTGGGCTCCGTCGCTATCGTGTATACGGTTCAGCATACGTTACGTTACGGCAATTCCCTCATAAACGGTTGACCCGAATCCACCTGTATCAGCCGACATAAAACAACACCCGTTGCAATCATCTGTATGACAAGCATCACGTCAATCATTGTATCGCTCCACCCTACAACACGTCCACGAAGATTCAACATCGACATAGTCGTCCCAGCACATCATTTCTAACATTCAACAATCAGCACTTTACATATTATACTGTCACGCGATACGGTGAATGTCATCATCATCATGATCATCATCGTCGTTGTCGCCGTCTTCTTGTTATCATGAAGCGCCGACGATTAATCTATGTTTGAACGGGTCTTTGTGTATATATAATAGCCGACACTCAACAATGTCTATACAGATGACGGAGGGCCTAATACTATCTAGCTAGAGCCTATGACAGCCCGACTATCGCCCACACCGCAATGTTCTATTATTCTATTATGTTATGTCGTGTTTCATGACATGTTCACATCGTGTCCAGCAAAGCAGACCCATAGCAACTAATCACATGAAATAAAATCATGTCGCACGTTCGTCGTCGTCTGGTCGTCCGCATTCATCTCGATGTATAATCTCTTCGATCTCTAGTCTAAGCAAGTCGTCTAAGAATATATGTGCATTGGGACATATCTACAACTATCAAACCTGTATCTATCCTCGCCCTCCTCTCTCCCGGCAACAGAGATCTTTCGTCCATTCACCCCCTCTCAAATCTCGAAATTTGATGGGTCAAGCTGGAGCTGCTTGGTACCTTTACCCCTAGCTTCGGTACTGTTTGAGCCAAAGTGGATGTATTATTAGCATCGACCCCAACCTTCAGTTATGCGAGACAAAGCCCGTGTAATAACTGCAAACTAGTGTCATGTTCTGGTGCACAAGAGATCAAGTGTGCGATGAGATCAGATCAAAAGCGAAATAGAATTCTCCCCACTCACACTTCCATTGATAGTCACATATTCATGCGAGAAATCGCAAGTCCAGACCCTTGCCTCAGCGTCACCCTGACCCAAATCGATTTCGACATTCAGGTCTTCCTCTGCCAAGATCTCCGATGCTCGGGCTTCGTCGATCTCAGCTTCGGGTTCACCGTTGGTCAAGAGTCGGAGTGGAGTGGTGTTGGATGACGTAGTGGGAGGAATGAAGGATACGGAGACGGATCGTGGGTTGATTGATTCTGCAGAAGGAGTGTAGCCGCTATATACAAGAATGCATTGCCAAACGATGTTCATCCGGCCGTCAGTCAGGTGTCCTGGCTGAACGATCGTAACCGGATTGTCGACATCCGTTTACTCACACAGCACAGAGAATTCGTCCCCAGTTGGCATCTGAAGTAGACAAGATGGACGCATCATCAGCATTGTCCACTATCTCCAACGAGGACCATATATGCCGCCAGTCCACGCCTTCACTCACCTTCACCGTACATGGCAGTCTTGAACAAGGAAGAGTTGGCGACGCTCTTAGCGACAGAGGTAGCAATTTCAAAGGTGGGAGCGTTCTGTCGAGAAAGCGAGACGACTTCGAGTATCAGCATCTTATCCTCTTAGGGAGTCACGCCAAAAAGAGTGCGGATGAGAGCGAGAAATGATACCCACCTTGACCTGGATAGTGACAAACTTCGTAGCTCCCTCGCCGTCCCTAACGACAAGCTGGGCAAGCTCTTCGGCGAACGTCCTCAGTTCCTCCTTGAAGATCTTGAATTCCTCCGGGTTGGCTTGCTCTGTGATCTCGGCCATCTTGTCCGCCGATTCCCTTCCTTCGTGCTCGACCTTGGCGGCGGCGCCGTTGGCGAGACAGAGGATAGTATCGTTTGTGCTCATGTCTCCGTCGACGGTGATATTGTTGAAACTCCTATCCACAGCGTAATTCAGCGCGTTTTGTAGATCGGCAGGGGCGATAGCGGCGTCGGTAGCGATGACTCCCAACAAGGTAGCATGAGGAGGTTGTGGAGGTCCCATGGAAGGAGCAATCATCCCCGCGCCCTTGTCGATACCTGCCAACCGGATCAGTCGGTCGCCGAGCCTGAATGTCTTAGCTCGGAGTTTTGGGAAAGTGTCGGTCGTCATAAATGCCTTGGCGAGATCCAGCCATGCTTTCGGTGAATCGTCCAGACTTTGCGCCAGCTTGGGGATGTTTGAAAGTATATTGTCAATGGGGAGATGTTGGCCAATGACACCGGTAGACATGACCAGAGTTCCGCCGTTATCAGCCGTAGGGGGGAGCTGAGACGAAGTAGTCTTTGACATGGCCCAAGCGTCTTCTAAGCCCTTTTTGCCGGTGACGGCGTTGGCACAGCCTGAATTGACGATGAAACCGTTGGCCCGGCCTCCGGATGATCGGAGAATCTCAGAGGTGACAGTAACAGGGGCAGCTTTGAACACGTTCCTCGTCATACACGCCGCAGCCGAAGCAGGCTTATCTGTCGTAGACACCAATATACCCAAATCGAGAGTTTCTGCCTTTTTCTTTATTCCGGAATGTGTCGAGGAGACGCTGTACCCCAAAGGGAAGACCTCGGGAGAATATGTGTGTACATGGTGGTCTTTCGATGGAGGGGGCTTGGTGGGAGTCACAGCTGTACCTGCTGAGGTGGTGCCCCCACTGGCAGAAGCAGCAGAGGTCGAGGCTGCACGAGTGATGGAGATGGCAGCGTTGGCAGCTGCTCGGATGGCTGAGGAGGGGGAAGGAAGAGAGGGCGGCATGGCGGATAATGTGGCGCGAGGGGGTTTGAACAACTGTTCAGGGGGACTGAACTTGGATGGAGTAACGACTGACTGCTATATGTACTCACGAAATGGAGACTCAAATGGAGACCCAACGACTCGATATCTGGGTGGGTTCGGGGTATTTTGCTGATCTACGGCGACTCGAAATCATAATCATAGATAACAGATCCACCGTAAACCTTATCAAGTCCGACCACTTAGTAGCGGTTCGTGAAGCAACCGCACCGGTTATACTTTGTGCTGTCCTGCTCTCTCTGTCATTGATCAGATTCTTTTAGCAACAACGTCTCATTCGTAACTGGTTTTTCTGCACATTGATCCATCGTCATTATTCGCTTCACTGCCCTCCTCGGTCGGAATCGCAGACGCGAAGGAATATACCACGATTGTCCGCTGCAACGGGAAATAAATCGTTATAAATCTGTCGATCACACGCGAAACTCGTCAGCTAGACCAAGCTCTTTCATTGGCGGCAAAAATCAACTTAGATTACCATTGCTCAGTATCAAGGCACATTGATACCCTTCGATTGTATCGTGCATGGTCGCTCTCGCTGAGGACATAAGTCGCCCCCATATTCCAAGGCGGTAAGAGGCGGCGCATCTGATTACCCAGCATCGTCGACTTGGCACCTACGCATCAGCCATCTAGATCATCGCACTTTCCTTAGCTTCCCCCGTCTACCATCTAAGATATTTCTCCATTATCATGTCGACGGTGTTCTATCGATGGGGCGCAGGCCGAAATGAGTCCCGAGTCACCTTTGACGGGACGCACATCTCGGTTTTCGACCTTAAGAGGGAGATCATCCTTAGTAATAAGATGGGAAATGGCAAAGACTTTGATATCGGTATATATGATAATGTCACTGGCGAAGGTGAGTGATTTGTCTTCATGTTTCCCTTCTCCTTCTTTATTTCCCTTCCCAATGTTCAGAGCCACTTTCTCAGTGATTCACCTATGAAACAAACGCTGACCACTGATGCTGGACGAGATTGTAGAGTTCAAAGATGACAATCATCAAATCCCTCGATCATCCTCCCTCATCGCTCGAAGATTACCATCATCAATCAAGGGCAGAGGGAACGCCCAAAACTACATTGCCGGTACCTCAGCAGCCGATGCTCTCCACGGCGACCATCGTATCGAAGCTCATGCCAGGCAGGCTATGCAAGATAAGCAGAACCGAGGCGCAAGAGGTGCAGGGGGTACTTTTGGAAGTATGTCGAGACGGTTCGACGGGAGAGAGGATGGGCCTTCTGGTGCTGGTGCTGGGGAGCCTGGTGTCTCGATATCGACGGGAGATGCAGATGAAGATGCGAAGATCCAGGCCATTCTGGCCCAGGGAGCCGAGACCTGGGAACAGATGCAAGAGGATATGTCACAGTGAGTTCAGTGGCTTTCGTCTCGCCCATCCCCTTGTATCAGAAAATGTTCGTTGTATGGCTCATCACAGCGAACTGATGCCCAATGACACACTATAGGGGATACCGGGCACCCGCAGCTAGAGCGGCGAGGACGACGAAGCCTCAAGGCTCCGCTATGGCTGCAGCCAAGTACGACTTCAGCTTACCGCCGGACAAAGATCCACCAGTCGGTTATATCTGTTATCGATGTGGTCAAAAAGGTCCGTGTCAAAAACCTCCTGACTTCCTTTACTTTATTGCAACAAATTGTGTTTGCAAGAGCTAACAATAAAGTCTTGCCTCCCCAATCGCGTCTTTACAGGTCATTGGATTCAGAATTGTCCCGACAATGAGGATCCAGCGGCCGCGGAGCGTAAACGATTCGTCAGAGTAACGGGTATCCCGCGAAGTTTCTTGAAGACTGTTGAGACGCCAGGTGGAGTGGAGGGATCAAGTGGTGGTGCGATGTTGACGGCCGATGGTGGCTTCGTGAGAGCTGTACCTGATCAGTGAGTGGGCACTTTTACCATTTCGTCATGCCCCGCTTTTTTCGTGTTGCTAGTTCGCAACGCGTTGTCTATCTATAACCCAAGTGCGACGATTGTAGGAGTCATGAGTGCTGACGTTGCCCTGATCTACGATTCAGACGTCAATGGCAGAAACAAGCTGCTGCAAAACCCCGAGCTCTCACGGGGGCAGACGTAAGAGACGCTCAACCACTAGACGCTTCCATCACATGCCCAATCTGCAAGAAACTAGTCTGGGAGGCTGTCCGAACTCCGTGCTGTTCAACGGCATATTGTGAAGAATGCATCACCACGTATTTGGTCGAGCATGATTTCGAGTGTCCAAATTGCGAGAGTAAGGTGCCCAGTCTGGACAAGCTGGCGCCCGATGCTGAGTTGAGGGAGAAAGTGGGGAAATATGTCGATGGAGAGGTCGAAAGAAGTAAAGAGGAAGAGAAGGAAGACGAGAAGGTTAAGGGTGAAGGCAGTCGCGATGGCGATCAAGGCGGCGAAGATGGTAAAGGGGATAGTGAAAAGAAGGAAGACAACGCGGAAGAGGTATGTCACTGGTATTCCCCAAGTCAAATCTGACCTTGGCTCGGACTCTGCGCCGCCATGGTGAGCTCGTAATATTGCTGACAGATGACTGCTCCTCTGTTCTCATCAGCTCGAAGAAGGTGCTCTGACGCCCGCCGAGTCGAAGCCCGCTTCAAGTCAAATTCTAGGCGCAAACGGCCAGCGTATCAGTGCAGACACCTTGACGCCGCAGATAATCAACGCTTACTTGATGGGGGTGAGTAAGATTCCCGTATGGGTCTGCGCTCTTCAGGTTACACTCTCTACTATGCTACGATGCTCTCAATCGGACAATAGTGCAGACTGTAGATCGAAATCAGACACTGACTGTCAAACATTGGTCCATCGCCTGCTTCATCTCGCAGGCGAAGAAGATGCTTCTGAACCCCGCTCTCTCCGCCCCAGCCCGATCAACCATAATCAATCAAGTCCAACTCTTGCAAGCTGAGCTACTGCAGATGCAAATGATGGCCAATATGAACGGTATGAACGGACTGCCACTCGGCCAAAATATGGGCAACATGGATACCCTGAACAATATCAACCAAATGGGAAATATGGGTGGAATGGGGATGATGGACGGTATAGGTATGGGTATGGGCATGGGAATGGGCTTGAACGGGATGAACCCAATGGGCATGGGCATGGGTATGGATATGGGAATGATGGACGGTATGAATATGGGCATGGGAATGAACGGGATGGGGATTGGAGGGAATATGGGGATGAATGGGATGAACGGGATGAACATGGGCGTGGGCATGGGCTTGGGGATGAACGGAATGCCCATGCATCAACAACAACAACAACAACAACAGCACCAACAGATGGGTTTCCAACACCAAAATCAACATCAGAATCAACAACTGGGCCATCGAGGCGGAGGATTCAACAGAGGTGGTCGTGGTGGTGGAGGGAGAGGTGGATTCGGACAGCGACAACAGGGAGGTATGGGGATTGGCACAAAGAGGGGTGCTGATGAGATGGGCTTTGGAGGAGACAGTCTTGGAGGGCACGAGGGCAAGCAACAGCGCGTTACCTAGTATCTCGTCGAGGATATCTTCTTACCCAGGATGGGGTAGATTCATCCAATATGTCTATGGACGCCCATCTTCACCTCAACATGTATTCTACTGCATACCCCATCATTCATTGTCATAGCAGAATAGAAAATGTTGTCATAGCCAATGCATCTATGCCATCAGTCAAATCACCTGCTCTGACCATCGATTATTGCCTAGTCGAGCCCTTCAATTCGATCTCACAAAGAGCTGCGGCAACAGCGCCCACTTAGTCCTCTGCAGTACAGTACAATATGTCAATCCGAATCCAAGGAGGGCAAAAATAGTCCGAGATGCTTTATGCTGCTCGACGCTGCGTACGCACTGTATGTTTATTCATGAGCTTCGGAATACGAATACAATGGGGTGAAGTGCACGCGGCGAGATTAGGGGTACAGACAGACAGAAAAGATGAGAGCGAGCGAAATCTGACATGCTGTATAGATATGTATCCAATGTATGCATTCATAAAAGTGCATGATAAACGTATGATGTGGTCCAATACAGTAGTAGGGTAAGAGTGATTCAAAGCGAAGCGAAATTACTACCAACCCTATAAATCTGCGTGGGATCTATGCTTTGTCGGTTTGCAACCCAACAGATAGTTCGATCGTCGTACAGTATATGTTGGTACGGCGAGCAGGAGCCCGGTGAAGTGCTGTGAAGTCGATTCCTACCATCTATCACCTATGGCTTGCCCGGTAATGTGATAGCGGTTGGTTGTACTGGTGCCCGATGGCTGCGGCGGCAGCTTTGGCTTGTCCGGTAGTGATGGATGTCCGGTGATCGGAGTACTACCAGATGGACGCGGTGGCAGCTGGTGCTGGTGCTGGTGCTGCGGCTGTGGCTGCGGCAATTTGTTGGCACTGATATTGTCGGCGTTTCGTGACGGTGTCGAAGCCGGCGATCGATTGAGCCCGATGGACGTGACTGCTGCTGCTGGGGTGCCAGCGATACTTTCGCGACTGTTGAGGTTGTTGATGAGATTGCTACTGCTGGCCCTTTGTGCCGGTGCCAGCGATGGCCGAGGATTGGACCCAATTGATGCGACTGCTTCCGCTGCCGCTCTGGCGATGCGCTCATGAGTGTGGTTATCGAAAACGCTGCTGTTATTACCATCCCTGATGATCCTGATGCCGTTAGGCGTGCCGGGTCTGTTGAAGGGGCTGGAAGACCCAGTGGGCCTGGTTTGGTCGATTCTGTTTCCCGTTGCCATCGATGTCGCTGTCTTCGGCGTCACAGCACGAGCAATAGGGCTGGCACTAGCAGCAGCACGAGCACCACCAGCAGCACCCACAGCCCCCACAGCATCCACAGCACCCGCAGCACCCACAGCATTCCGGAGGTTATTCTTGCTGTTATTACTGTTAGGCTTGGACGCGTTGGTGGCGGTATTATTGTTGACAGTCTTTCCCGTTGCCATGGTTGTCGTTGTTCTCGACGGCGTATCAGCACGAGTACCACCAGCAGCTGGGCCGTTGCTGCTTGTTTGGGCAGTATTGGAAGCATTATTGCCGCTGACGTTCTTTGCCGTGGGCGTTGCCGTTGGTGTCGACGGTCTCGTTGGCGTATAGGCACGGGCACCACCAACAGCTTGGCTAACGCTGCTGTTTCTGGCGATGACGGTATTGTTATTGCTGCTGACGCGCTTTGCCGTGGACGTTGACGCCGGTGTCATAGGTCTCGCCGGCGTATAAGGACGGGCACCAGCAACTGCTTGGCCGTTGCTGTTGTTGCCGGAGGCGATGGTGTTAGCATTGCTGCTGACGCTCCTTCCTGTAGGTGTCGGCGTCGTCGTAGTTCGCATCGGCGTATCAGCGCGGACTGTGCCAACAGCTTTACCGACGCTGCCGTTCTTAGTGAGGTCGATCACCGCATAGCTCCTTCCCGACGGTGTTGCTGTCATCATTCTTGTCAGCTCATCCGCACGAGCACTACCAATAGCCGCTGTGCCCACGTTGTTGGTGGTGGTATTGGTGCCGATTTTGGCGTTGGCGGTCCTTGCCGTTGGTACAGCTGATGCCGTTGTGCTAACACCGGACATACCAGCTTTCCCGATGCTATTGGCAATCGTGTTGGCATCCTTCGGTACTGTCGTCGTTCTTTGCGGACCAACACCGCCAACCAGGCTGGCAATGTTAACGGGGTTGACGTTGTAAACGGTGCGGCCGGTGGTATTGTCGTTGCCACTGATGTTGTTCTTGGCGGTGTCGGTGTCGGTGTTAAGGCTGACGCGCTTTATCTGTGATATAGTTGACGTTGTTTTCGTTGCGCCGATCCCAGCATTACCAGCTCTACCAGTGTTGGCGCCGTTCATGTTAGGCCTCTTTCCTAACGTTGTGGTCTTCTCCATACCGCTCCCGCCAGCAATGCTGGCGCTGTTGACGCGGTTGCTGTGGCTATTGATGCTGTTCTTAGCACTGGAAACGTTCATTGTGCTACTGACGCTCCTCCCCGCCGTGGAAGGTTGTCTGGCTGCTGTCATTGGAATATGACCAGCGCTACCAGCTTTACTGACGTTATTGATAGTGGCGCTAGGGCCGGTGCCTGTTGTTGACATTGTGCCTTGGCCAGCGCCAACGGCTATGCTGGAATTGTAGGTGATAGTGCTGGTGCCTTTGGCTGTCGGCGTCGTTTGCCCTTGACCAGCGTTAACGGCTTTGCTCACTTTGTCGGTGTCGGTGCCTTTGTCTGCTGTGGTCGTTTTCCCCGTGCCACCACGCCCAGGTTTATTGACATTAACGATGGGATTGATGAGGTTGACGGGGCTTGCGCTGGTACCGCCCATGGAGGGCTTGCTGGGCCTAGCGGGCTTGTCGCTGTGAAGAGCGAGGGCGGGGTCGAGAAATTTAGCGCTGTAGATGCCATTGGCGCTGTCGAGCTTTCCGACGCTGTTGACAAGATTGCCGGGGTTGATAGGGTTGCGGCTGTTGACGAGGGCGCTGTTGGCGCTGTTGGAGCTATTGAGACTGTTGACGCCCACGGATGGCTTGACGGGCCTAACAGGCTTGTCACCGTTGGCGCTGCTCATGCTGTTGGCGGTATTGAAGCTGTCGACGCTGCTGACGGGCTTGACCGGCATATATGGCTTGACGGGCCGCATAAGAGGCTTGTCGTCGTCGAGGCTGTTGACGTTATTCGCAGTGTCTAAGCCGTCGATGCTGCTGGATGACTTGACCGGCATATATGGCTTGACGGGCCGCCTAAGAGGCTTGTCGTCGTCGAGGCTGTTGACGTTGTTCGCGGTGCCTAAGCCGTCGATGCTGCTGGATGACTTGACCGGCATAGAAGGCTTTACGGGCCTGACGGGTCTGTCGCTATTGACGCCGATGATGCTGTCCGTGGGTTTGATGATGTTGACAGGGTTGGCGGGAACCACACGATCGTCAATGTTGCTGATCTTGGGAACAGTGGGGATGTTGGGGTTTTGGGGACTGTTGATATCAGTGGTACTGTTGGCTTTGGCCCCGTTTCCTGTGGTGGCTGTCGTCGCCTTGGTCGTCATCGCACCAATAACAACATAGGCACCTCGGTCGACATCAGCGTCAGGCTTCGGAGCAGCGCTTGTAGGAGCAATACTCTCAACAGTGCTCGCACTTGTGGTAGCCCCGCGGGAAGGATGCCCATTGACGCTAGTGCCACCAGCAGCAGCCGCTGGGACCGAATTTGCTGACATATTTGGCCGCTGGAAGCCTGGCCGATAGCACCGCCGACTTCGGCGCTGTAGCCGCTGGGATCGAAGTTGCTGGTTTCCTAGCCGTTGGCATCATAGCGATTGGCTTCGAAGCTGTTGGAACGGAAGCTGCTGTAACCGAGGCCGCCGGGACCGAAGCCGCGGGAGTTGAAGCCGCTGGCAGCGCAGAAACGGGCAGTGCGACCGCTGGCACGGCAACAACGGGCACTGCAGTATTAGGCACCGCGACCGATGGTGCCGTGACCGCTTGGGCCTTGATCGCTGGCACCGCAACCGCTGAGAGCGTAGTCGATGGGACCGTGACCGTTGGGACCGTAACCTTTGAGACGGCGGCCGTTGGTACCGTGACGGGCGGCACAGTAACATCTGGGACCACAACAGCCGGCATCGAAATCTCCGTGACCGCTCCAGAACCGCCTTCGTCCTGCCATGTGCGCAGACGCTGTTCTCTCACTCGTTTGTCGACGGATGAATTGTTTCGCCAGATGGTCATGCAGGCCATATAATCTCTGAAAGAGAGGTACTTTTGCTTGAAAAACAGCTGTCAAGGACGAAACGTGGGGTTCGGATAGGCGTTGTGAAAAGATGATATCAGCATATCGTCCAATACGTGGATGCTGACTAGCATCTCCGACCGTCCGATCTGGGGTGGAGAGCAAGACAGAATAGAGCAGATGTTGATAGGTGGAGACTGCGCCGTAAAGCTATCACTCGTAACACCTTCCGCTTCGGGGGGGGGGGGGGGTGAGACGATATCGCGGACAGTTTTACTCACATGCAGTGTGTCTTGTACCTCGGACGTCAGTTCTGCGCGGTCCATGATGTCGGCATAAGCTCGGATGAATCCTTGGAAGTGATCAGAGTTGTTGATAGGCGAGGGAGGTCTAAAACGGTTCGACGTGTACCCAAAACCAAGAATCATTAGCATCATGACGCACACGAAAGACACACCGGAAAGTTGCATCAAGTGCTGGCCCGCTGGCGTCATATTCATGCAACCGTTTGCTTGGATACTCGCATAACTCACCCTTTCTCGTGCACCCAGCGGTTCCAACAGCATATCATGAGTCTCTTCTGTGGAGAGAGCTGCAGAAAGCGAGTGACAGTATGTCAGCACATCATATCATCTTCTTCTAACTTGCCCTCGCCGAAAGATACGAGACCATGAAATAGGAGGACTTACATGATGGCGCGTCCACACAATCCTCTGTCACTCAAAACAATCAGCGAAGGCGCAAAGAACCGTATCCCACGAACGCCTCAGTGCCAAAATAGTCCAATCGAACGTACCTCCTCGTGTTCACGCAGTCTATTCCTGTATTTACCGCCTGTGTAGACTTCATCCAGCGCATGCATAATGTCGGCCAACGTGCCAACCTCAATACGATGCGACCATTCCGTCCATTTGTTCCGACGACCTTCCATGTTTGGCTCCATCAAGCCGGTCAAGGTATACCTGTACCAACTTGTCGACAGAGGGGTATTTCCCTCATACCAAACACTAGGTCCAGCATCCATGGTAGGAGGAATGTTGTCGTCATCGAACCAAGACGGCATAACGTCATCCTCTTGGAACTGCGATGACCCTGGGGTGGGGAGCGATTTGTGCTTCTTATGCAGATGAAGCATAATATGATTCACGCCATCCTTCTACGGTAGGGTATTGAGGTATTTTGTCATCAGCACAACTGTGTCTTCCGCCTCGACGTGGAAGATGATGATCCTGCAAACGGTATTAACTCACCTGTTCTCTGGGCGCTTTCTCCTCGATCCAACAGTCATCGTGATGGACCACCGCGTAATGCAGGGCCAGTTCACCATCGCCAGCGTATACAATTCCGTCCTTGCATACGGGACAAGCCCACCCGCCGTGCTGGGTACTGACCATACCGTCATAGTGTATCCGTACGGTTTGGCCTGGACCTTGAGATGCAGCGGGAACCAGTTTACGTGGGAGAGGCCGCAAGCGGTGAGCAGGACCGCTGGTCAATCTTGGCGGTGGGTCGAGCCTGAGAGCGAATGGCGCGCGAGAACTGAGATAAAAGTGGGCCAAAGGCAACAACCATGTACCATCCCGATCGGTGAGAACATTTTCAGGGGAGATCCAGGACCAATCTACGTTCAGCGGTAGACCGTTTCGACGAAGATTGGCCTCGACTTGCACTCGAAATTCTCCAGCTTCAATTGCCGACAACATATCCGTTGAGAGCCGAATCGATATCCGGGACGTCACCGAAGAAAATGTCATGTCATGCACGCTCAACGACAAATTGAATTCTGTGAATGGATCCGATGCACTCTGCGAGGACAGAGCATACCGTCAACATCTGATCAGCAGTCTATGACCCACAGTATAGAGCCGCTTAAGACCCACTCACATCGCTCAGCTTCAGACGCATGTTCATCTCATCAGGCAGCAAGGCGTTTGTTGCTGTACCAATCGGTCGCAGATGCTCGGGGTCCACAGGAACAACGCGATCGAATTGGAACACAAGGTATCGGTCGGTCCGCCTATCCAAAAGCCATAGTCAGTCAAGCCACATGCAAAGCTAACAAAACAGATTCCGAAGGTGTTGACTCACATCGTCCCAGGTTTCGCCTCTCTGGCAGTCCAATTGTCGTGAAACGCCTGAAATCCGCCTGCCGCTGGGACAGATGACACAGGCACATGGCCAGACTTGCTGACCGACAAGTCTGGAAAACGATCGGCAAACGTTTCGGCGACGACCCAGCGAACGTTACGGCGGAGGAAAGGAATCTTTGCGGGTGCTTCCCACTGCCAAGGAAAGTCAGACTCCACTTCCATAGGAGCCAGGAAAACGACAGTCAAAACTTACTGATCTCGTCAAGCTACTCTTACGTTTCCGGCCGGCGATTCCTTTTACTCTCGCCTGCCATTTACTCGAACCGACGTAACCCGGATCTCCTTCCACGATCTGACAGAATTCTTTGCGTATATCACGCGAAGGTTTGTTGATAGTTGTCCAAATCGTTGGTCCGGGTTCCGATATTGGTCCGGGTTCCGACATTGGTTCGGGTTCAGGTACTGGTTCTGAGAGCAAATCTGGCCGAAGTTGGGGAGTTTTGCGGACATCAGGTTTCTTGGAGGTGACGTCAACTTCAAGCGCTTCAAGTGTGGGTTTGACTCGAGGTTCGGCCACCGAGTCATCCTTTCGCGACTCGTTCGGAGTTCGATCATCATGAGGAATATCAACCTGCTCCTCACGACTTGCCGGTTCTACTTTCTCTTTCTTCACCTTGATATCCAAGTCGCCCAGTAGATAATCAATCGGTTCGTCATCATCGAGCCAGGTCATGTCGATCACTTGAGGTTGAATCCTAGCGGCTTTAGGAGCTGTAGCCGCCGCTGCCTCTTTCTCTTTCCCCTTTGAGATTGGTTGACCATCCGCGGAGGATGCGGTGAGAGAAAGGCGAGAGGCGGTCGCTTTCGCGCGTTTCGACTTTCGGGGCGACAGATCATCACCGGCTGAGCGCTTCCGGATGGGCGATACGGTGGATATATCGATTAGTGGGATGGGTCGATCCTGCTTTCTGGTCACGAGGGGCGTTCGTGAGCTTGACGTCGACGAAGAAGCGGTCTGCTGAAAGGCTGGAAGAAGTAGGACTGTATCTGTAGCAACGGCTGGAACCTGCTTGTTTATGCCACCCGCCTTAGATCTTGGAGACTCTGCATTTGAAGATCCAGCGTTTCCGCTGCGAATCCGGTCTGACCGAGGCGAGTCGCGGTTGGACTTGTTGGAAGCCATGGTGATCGATTTGCTAGGATTGTATAGGGGCGAAGGTATATCGAGTCGGGGGTCAGGGTGAAGGCATCTCGTTCGTGTACGGTGCCCTATGTGCTTTCTCTATCCACCGGCCAAATCGATCATTCGTTTGCTCTGCTTGAGCACTAGTGTTGAGGGTCGTGCGACTTGCGTTTTGAAACTTGCGTCAATCGTTGGGATCGCTCAACGGCTCATCTCCCACTAGTCATGTAACACAGTCACTCCTCCTTCCTTTCCTCATACGCTATGTTCGGTCGTTGATTACTGACTGGGATTCGTTATTGTGCTGCTATGGAGCATGAAAGCCAAATCAGATCGATTGTCGCCGAAAGCGGCTGAGCCAGAAAAGATGAATTCTTCCTGACGCGTCGGCGCGGAAGTCGGGGGCAGTAAGGTACCAGGAGGAAATACTGACTGTTGGGGATGCAGAGGGAGGAAGAGATGAAGAGAATGGAGTGAATGGAAGGACAATACAGTCTCGCGAACCAACCAGTGAGGGCCCAAAGCAGAAGCGTGACACTCTCTGTTTATCAGCTACAAAGAAAGAAAGCAACATGAGCTTATTATTATATTAGCTTGACAGTCTGAGTCGGGTCACGTGATTATGATTGTGATTATTCACGGAAATCGCCGGCCAATGCCCGAGCCTGCCATAGATAGCATGCATCATGCTGATGCTAGCTGCTGACCAATGTATGATACTTCCTTCGCCTCCTTGGGCTGATGGATGTTCGTGCTTATTCGACAACGCTCCCTCAACCTAGTTGACAAACTACACGTTCAGTCTCGATTTCTCTGCTGTCTGTTACCTTTCCTCTGCTCAATCGTGAAATTGCGAACAATCATGACGATACCTCCGTCCAACCTCCCCAGCTCTGGCTCAGGCTCGACCTCGCCATCATCAGCGGCAGGACCCTCCCTTTCTGGATCTTCCTCCACATCCGCAACTCGGCACCGGCAGCCGCTCCGAACGACCAAAGAGACGCACCCCCATTTGCCTCCAGGACTGATACTAGACGAGAATGGTAAAGTCTGTAAAGTGTGCAATACATGGCAGGATTTCGCCAAGATCAAGAAGAAGAAGCAGACTACCGTCGCCGGTGAAGGAAGCGGCAGTGGGACTGGCGAAGCCAGTGGTAGTGGCGCGAAGAAGACAGGAGGAGTTGGAGGTATGGCGGGGTTCGCAAGTATGATGGGTGGATTCGCGGCGAGCGGCGGCGGCTCATCATCTAGCCCAGGCTCAAGCTCAACTTCGAGCTCGACGACAGCTACAGCGCGCAACGCCACTACTTCCGCTGCCCAATCACTTGAAGCCCAAACCAGCCCAATCGACCGATCGAATTGTCCTCCCGATACAGCCGAACTCGGTCGATCCACTTGGACCTTCCTGCACACCACCGCAGCTTACTACCCACTCTCCGCTCCTCCCCCGGTCCAAAACAACATGCTCAATCTCTTATCCTCTCTATCGCTGCTTTACCCATGTAATTGGTGTGCGAACGATTTCCAGAAAGATATCAAGGTCAACCCGCCAGATGTCTCGGGTAGGGAGGGGCTGATGAAGTGGTTGTGTATGAGACATAATGAGGTGAATAGGAAGTTGGGAAAGCAGGAATTCAGCTGTCAGGTCAAGGATTTGGACATCAGGTGGAAAGATGGGCCGAGCGACGGGAGCTGCGATTGAAAGGTGTAGGAGAGCGAGCTGTCATCGCAATAGAGAGAACGCGTGGACGACGCAAATAATGCATTGGGCGGAAATGTTCATCAGAACATGCTCGGGACAATTCGGATAGATATCACCTTCGGAGACCTGCTTGATCACTATACCTCGCACAGGTTCCCTCACCACTCTGATCTGTACAGCACCTCTACCAGCACCACTCTTTACGTTGTGAGGACAATACAATAAGAAATATGCATAACATATACCCGCAGAAGAAGCCTTCAATAGGGCGACATGTGGCCAGAAACGGATGAATACAAGCCAACGTTTTCTGTCCAAACGGACACAAAAAACAGCTCGATCGCTCGCTCAGTGTCGTTCACACGACTCCCAGACGCCGCATCCACATCTTCTGCTGCCATCCAAGTAAGACGGGGATCATATCTGACAGGCCGAACTCTGGCCAATAAGTTTTTACGAAATGTAGCTGGGTGTCATCGGAGGCCTGCCAGGGAGAGTGGGGAGAGTGTTAGCCTGCGGAAACGATTTGTAAAGCGGCAGACGATTTTCATCTCTTCTCCTTGGATCTGACAGAAATCCGGCGAAAGAAAATCTGTTGGGCAGATGCTTTGCTGATGTAAAGGAACGGATCGGAGAGAAATTGCAACGGGAAAACTCACCTGCCACATCATGAAATCGCTCAGCCGCTTCACATCAGACGTACGAACCAGTATATCCAGCTTCTTGGCATCTTGTGGCCGAGATAGTAAGCCAGTGTCCACTTGCGAAACGGCTTTGCTCGTTCCTAATTCATCGAATATATGGCTGGAGGTGATTTCGCTGATTGTTAGGGGCCCGCGCGATTAGTATATGGATCTCCAGGGACGCGGACAAAGACATAAGTGTGCAAGAGCTGACTCAAGGATCGGCTAGTATGCTTTGGGGGAAACCAGACTCACCTCGAGCTAAGTTTCCCGTCATACACTGCTTGTACGGTATCGCGCATAGCGGTCGTAATCTCATCTCTCGACGCGTACGGTCCACATACATTGAGTACGCCACTGTAGGAACGAGGTATGGGTCATGAACCTCAATTATCAGCTCTCCGCTGTTCATCTCGTCCCTCAGGATAGTCCAAAGAAAAGCAATTGAATCCCCATGCGACCCATGATCATGCTAGAACAGAATAATAAAGAGATATGGTGATTTGATCCGACATTGAAGCATACAGCTAGGACTCCCATGATGGTGGTGATTGCCAACACGATCCCAGTCCACTCACTTCTTATGGTGTTTCGTCATCTCCTCCATATCCCTCACGGCTTGCCGTACATCTTGGGGGAACATGTCTATTCGCCCGACAAACTTGATCTTGACCCCGTATTCTTCCAGTAGTTCCCTACGGGGCAGGTATCATGTCAGCTTGGCTGTTCCTGGATCTACGTTGGATGCTTGTGAGCCGCTACGGACTCCATAGCACCGGTGCTATTCCTGCCGGGTCATGGGACCACGGTAATAATAGCACGGCACGTTGTCCTAAGCTCAGTTGAGCAGATCAGAGAGCCAGAAACACAACTCACCCATGTTGACACAGCTCGATCAGCCGTTCCTTGGCAAGTCGCATCAAGGCCGAAACTTCGTTCTCCGATCGATTGAAATTATCAATTGCGAAAGCGTATACGGATACAGCCCGTATACGTAATCTGAGGCAAATCTCGAGGGTCTAATAGTGACAAGGTGGGCGATCGATGCAGGGAGGAACAGTCATGGTCAGTTCGGTTGAGTTCTTTCCTTATCGAGTACCATATGGTGAACATCATTCCCGAGGACAGAGAATGGAAGGATGAAAAGTGGACGGATGAAGGACGATCCTTCGTATCAGCCCAGTCCTCAACTCTCATAAGCCAAGGTTGACTGACGCCGGTCCGTTCGGATTTCATCGTCCCATGTCAATATCCCGAACAACCAACGAGTCAAAACTTTCCGTTTATTGCAACCCACCAGTCTTCACTCACCCTCTTAAGCGCTGTGAACCCATCCGCATGGCCCGCCGACACCTGCTTGCCCGCAATTCTCGCATACCGCCTATTACCATCCATTACGAAGCCCACATGTTGCGGGATAGGACCGAGCGAGATGAGGTACAGGAGGATGGTGGTTGCTATTGAGAAGAGGGTGTGGATGGCGACTCTGAATATCGAATGAGGGGACATGATGGCGTTGTGTTGCGGGCGACTGGATTGCTCGAACTAGGCGGTTTTCTGTCTTCCTCTGTTGAGGGGAATGAGAAGCGTGTGTGCGATGGGTCCGGCTGTCTTGCGCATCGACTCGACTTAGGCTTGAGCTCGTCCAAGAAGCGCCAGACTGCGTGACCTGATTCTTGCCAGCGATCGTACTATAAATTGGTATCGTCCTGCGCTTCCCTACTGATCCTACAGTCTGTACTTGTGGCCTGTGATAGGTGCTAGAGCTAACTTACTCCCAAGAATCGTTCAACCTTTGAAATATCTATCGACGTGGAACTTTGTAGTTGACTTATCGGAATCTAGTAAATTTAGGGAACCCCACGTGTCTTGCTCCCTGATCCCACGCTACGCTACGAGTACCGTACGCGCCAAATGCCATCATCACTATACACTCCGCTCGTCATTCCCTTCGGACGGTGCATATCACTCACTCATTCTCGAAGGCGATCAACAACACACCCACTCACGCTCCACCAATACCACCAATCCTACTAATCCTAAGAATCCTACCTGGTCATCCCTTTTGGATTCATTATCATCATCTGCTTGCATTCGCCATGTTATATAGATACGCCAACTCAAATCTCAACACCATGATCCGAAGAAAATTATCCACCGGTCTCCTTCGAGCTGCCACCCCTTCTTCCTCCACAGTTTGTCCGTCGGTCGCAGGTGCTGCGCCTGGTGTTCGACCTAGATCGAGGTCGCTCGCTTCGGCTGTACTGTTGAGCAGCCAGAGGAACTGGAAGGGAGAGACTGTCGTGACTCTCAAGACAGAGTTGAAGAAGCGTGGTCTCTCACAGCAGGGTAACAAGTGAGCGAAATGACTATTCTCATCTATCAATCCGATTACCGCAGTATAGCGTCACCCGTAGAGTTGAGAAGACGCACGATATTGATTCTTTTTCTGCATCACTATCAGGGCCGCCCTCGTCGCCCGTCTCGAGTCAGCCGAGACCTCCTCCCTCCTCGGTCCTCTCCCTCCTTTCCCCAACGGCTCACGATCACTCTCGACCGCCGCCTCGGTCTCTCAACCTCCAAAGAAATCCTCTTCCGCTTCAGCCGCCGCTTCCTCCTCTTCCTCCTCCTCCTCTTCTAAGAAACAAGAACCGAAAGAAACAGTGACTTCGGCAGGGCCCCAAGTGTCTTCCGAAAAGCATGATCACGATACCCCCGCAGTGATGCCGATCGAGCCTGAGAACGTCACTGTCGCTCCTGGGCTGCCGCAGACAAAGGATCTCGATGCAGGCAAAAGCGCAGAGCAGCTGGATATCAAGTTCCCCGTGCCTCAGGCTAAGGAGGAGGTTGATCAAGTCATCGTGAGTTCCAGCTTCGGTCTCTTGGCTTGCAGCCAGCGTGGAAGTCGCTTGAGACACGACACCCGCAATTTCGTGCCTTGGTCAACTGTCGCCATGAAGGGTAATATAGGCGTAGTGACATGAACTCCTTATGCTGAGCATCTCATCTTCACCACCCTCTAGCCCATCACTCCGGACAATTACGCTGCCGCACCCGTCTCCCAGCCTCCCGAACCCTCCAGCAGCCCCCTCGCCAAAGTCTTGACCGTCGCCTCCGCCTCTACCCACCTTTCCGGCGGACCCGTCCATGGTGTCCACGAGTCGGCTGATGCTCACTCGATCGAAGCCGCCGGCCCTTCACTCAAGGATATTCCCTCGTTCACTGACGCTGTGAGCAGCATCTTCTCCGCTCCTGGACGAGCGTGGACTTCGGTCGGCGTCAAATTCCCCGAGGTCCACTTGCCTCCGGCTCCTGAGGGCAGCAAGGCGCAATACAAGCGCGAGCAACGAGGACTGAACGACCAAGAACGGACCGGCACATGGGTGTTGGCCGGTGTCGTGGGTTTGGGTCTGTTCCTCGGTGGTGGAAGCAAGAAGAGCAAGTCTACCAGCGGAGCAGCGTTGAAAGACACCGCGCAGGAATTGGCGGACAAGGCTAAGGGAGTTAAGACCGTCAAAGGGGACGCCAACTGGGCCAAGGCCAGCGGAGCTGGTGTCGTCGGACACGGTACGAGGAAGGACTAAGCGGGTGCGAGTGCGCGGAGGTGAAATCAAGGTCAGGGATTGTACTTAGACACATTTTGCTACAATCGCTTGATGCGAAAGTCAGCGAAGGAGCGAGATGGAGGTGACTGCATAGCGGATGATATACTATGCTAGCTCAAGTCGGAAAGATAGTATGAACAGAACGAAGTGATGCGAAATGCGTCGTTTCAGCGCGAGCGAACCCTAAGCTGCAAAAATCTTTCCCGTTCTTCCACCCTATACATGCTATTATTGGTCCACTGTGCTGCTGCTGCTGCTCCGTTGCACACCTCATGCATGTTTGGCATCCACATCCGAGGCTGCGATCTGCAGTCCCGGAAGGTTTGCTACAGTTCATTCATCTGCCTCACGCCAGCCTTTTCCGACGGAAAGAGCGGATGTTGCATTTAACCGGCTGAGTCGAACGACGAGGTGCTCCAGAGACCAGATATACCAGGTATTAATCTCCTGAAGCCAGCATGTGCGATGCGTGATTGAGAGCAATACAAGTCATGCCAAAGACATCTCAATGTATCGACAGTACGCCAACTAACTTCCATCAAGCCAGACCCATACCAAAACCCGCCTTACGAAGGAGCTGCGCCCGTCCAGTCTTGATGTTGAACCCAGAAACTCAATGAGAAAGAGGTCCAGGTATACCGGGACTGGGAGAATAAATCAATGACATGTATCATATCCAGCAAAGCGACCGGCACTAGCTTCTCGAAAAGTCATCCTCATCCTCATCCTAATCTATATACAGACACAGAAGGAGACTTCAGTAGGGGGCCTGGTCCCTCAGTACCAACGCCTATCCTCGCTCGTTCCACCCCACACCGACAGGAATCACCTTCGCATGATGATCACGGCGAAACGCTTCAACACGGATCGAAACCGAATCCACGGACCGACGGGTCTTCAAATAGCTACATTGCAAGAACCCCTCCGAACAGGAAAGCATCGTCGTCATCGTCGTACACTGCATCACCTATCCGACATTCTCCATTATCTCAACCCCCGCTCTACGCGCCATCTCGGACTCCGTCGCCTGGTCCAGCTCACCACTATCGCCCCTTGTCCTTCGGAAATGACAGAGATGAAAGTGACCAGTATTCAGCGGGGAACCGATACAGCTACCAGCAGGGGCGGGGGTATAACTTGGGATTTAGGAAGCGGGGAGAAGAACAGGATGCCGGGAATGGGGATGGACTACGTCATGGATACGCAGATGGATTTGGATATGACCATTTGAAGGCTACACCAGATGCGAGGGGAAGTCCTATGCGACACGTCTCGTCCCCCTTGAACTCCATGACAGCCTCGCAGCTTGATCGCATCTATCCGATCCCGGGAGGAAGACCCTCATATGACGACGGCACCGACTCTGATTTTATCGATGCCAATGCTCCTCCCACGTTATCCCCTCCTTCAGTACGGCTATCTCGCTCCCGGCCGCTGCTGGGGTCATACCCCCTTTCCCTACTTCACTCACGCATGTCTCATGCGCATCCTGCCCGACAATCGACAGAACCATTCACTCTACACTTGACGGCGGTGGGTAAGGGCAAGTCATGCTCCAGCGAGCTGAGGAGGCCTGAGCCCCTTGAAATAGCTTTTGGGGCGACGTATCATGATCTCGTCATGGATAACAATGGGAGCGCGAGCGGAGGTAGGGGTGGACCGAGATCGAGCCCGTGGGTAGGGAATATCGATATCGAGAAGCATTTCATTGATAGCTTCTCCACGACCTTGATTGGTTCGCACAATGAAGATTCGAGGCATCTTAATCTTCCTACTTCGAACTCGTCACCAATCTCGTTTGGCAAGATAACTCCTATCCCTGCAACAGCATCGTCGGCACCACTCATCAGACCCGCCCCATTACCTACCTACAATAATAGCATTGGCCACTCTCTTACCCACGTATCGCTGCCCCGGACTTCTGCTCCTCCCGAAATACCAGGTTACAAGGTTGCGCCCGTCGGCCAACTGCAGATCCTCATCAAGTCCCCCTCGGCGCCTATCAAGGTGTTCATCGTACCCTACGATCTAAGGCATTTGTCAGCTGGAAGCAGGTTGTTGGTTGGGGAGAAGAGTTATTTGGTGTCCGGCTCGGACTTGAAGAGTAGGGCGCCTGCTGCGAGTCCGGGTAGTCTGCTAATATCGGAAGCACGAGGAATGGGTAAGGGCAAGAGCAAAGAATCTCTCAAATCCGCTATACAGCTTCAGTTCGTATGCTGCTCTACAGCGTCGACACCAGGACCTGAACCTGCATCTGTGAGAGCTCCCGCTAAAGAGCAAGTACGATCTCCTGGACATCTATCATACTACGTCGCCAAATCGATACGGGTTGTTTTCTCCTCGCCGTCTTATACCGCCGACGAGATGCGTACAGAGAGGCACGATGAGGTGGTGAAACCGCCTGTGCCTACGGCTGCATCATCACCTGAGCGCGAGATTGGCATCGTTGACGACGCGGCATTGCTTTTCCCTCATGGCCTCGATAGACAGCCAGCAACTTCGGGAGTATCAGCTCGGCCCGATATTGAAAGGCTAAGGGACATAGGATGGCAAGGTGAATCACTTCATGATCGTTATGACCATGAGAATGATAGGAACAAGCCCTCCATCAGTAGAAGAGATAGTCTTGGGAAGGGAAATCGGATAGAAGGTGGAGGGTTGTCGTTATCGTCATTCTCGCCTGGATCATCTTCGCTGGGAAGAAGGTTGGAGTGGGAGATGATCCGCCGGCGATGGCTCGCGAAGTCGCAGTCGCAAGTGCCCCAAGATGACGACAAGAGGAACGAGCAGGTTTTCGCCACTCAGGATGCGTTGGATAACAACCAAGAAGACGGCAATGGGAACGACAAAGATGTTCTGGTTGGGCACACTGAGAACCTCACAGCGAATGCTCATACACCGATTTCTCAGCCTCAGTCCGATCAGCATCAGACCAACCTCAACTTCGATCCTAACCTGGTCCGCCGCCAATTTACCAAGGCGATCGAGCCTATCCGACCTTCGCTCGAGCGTAAACCGTCCCTACTCTCGACGACCCAGCCTGATTCTCTGCAGGCGTCCGTCCCGATCGCCCCTCTTGCTGGTCGGGTGCAGCGGAAGGACGGTCAAATGACTTCGGCCCCTTCGGAAGCTATGGGGCCTGCAGAACCTACGGATTTGCCCTCAAGCGGAGTCACAACCTTGAGTATTGCTGGTAAAGGCGATAGGGATGGAGCTGGAAACAGAGCTTCTTCGCCCTCTCCTTTGCCTCCACCGATCTCAATCGTGTCACCAACGCCTCACAAGATTGCCCTTGATGGACATGGACATGGTCATGGCCATGGCCACTTCAAGAGCAAGAACGCCTCCCAGTCCCACCTATCCTTCTCGCTGTCCGCCAAACGGACTTCCGGTCCGAAACCGAGCGCGATAGCCACATCATCGTCAACGAGATCGAGGACCGCCTCTCCGATCCCTCCTTCATCATCTTCATCAGCGGCACGTGCAACGGTCGGCATCACCAACGATAATCAACGAGAGCGAGAAAGGGAAAGGGCCTCAACAGCGACTTCGCCGTTAATTTGGAGTCCTACATCGAACGTGAATAGACGAATGACGCGAGAAGACGGGCAGGAAGAAGTGAAGCTGAGTGAGAAGTTGAGAAAGATGGGACTCGATGTCTCTCGACGCTAGCTAGCATCGGCATCAGCATTGAACCTGCGTTAGGGCCTTCTTGCTTGTTGGAAGTGGATATGTAGAACTTGACCGACCCTGCCTTCCCTTCTTTTGCTTCGCCTTAGGCAGCAGCGCCGCCTGACATGATGGTCAACCTTTTCATTCATGATCCATGATTCAATATATATTTCTTTGTCCAGTGTAATTGTTGTTGTTCTTGCTATCAACGCCATGAGCGAACGATCCTTTACGACTTCGTTATAACTGTGTATACCGTGTTGAGATGTATTCCTGTGTGGTATTCGTTCGTCATCAATTGAGCGGAGACGACGTGTAGCGTATGAACGATATATTAGGATACGATACATGCCTGTGAACATACGAACGGGAGACCTTTCACGAACTGGTACCCATTTGGAAGTGATCACCATCCTATGTATCAGCTACTTCTGCTGAATCTGCTTGCATATCTGCATGTCTCTCCAACTCGGGGTCCACTCAACTACCTACAAAAAAAATCAATAATATTGACGTCTCGAGACCAACGACTTGATTTCGATATTCCATGTTCAACATGTCTACTCTTGCACCTCCTCGCCCCGCTCCTCTGCCAATCGTCTCGCCAACTTTCGCTGAGCAGCCTCGACGGCCTCTTTCGCTTCTTTCTCATTGTCGATCCACCTGAAAGCCGTGGGCGGGTACTGGGTTTGGGCGGCAGCGTCTTTATCGGCGAAAAAGAAGACAAGACCTGGCGAGCTGCAAGCGTCGAGGAGCGAACGTCATTAAGTGATATTTAGAGACTCTTGAGCCGAAGGAGAACGCAAAGAAACTCGTGTTCTCAGATGCTGGGATTGAGGTATGGAGGGCAGCACTCTGGATGGAGAGAGGGCTGCAGAAGAAGCAACGTGGAAACGTCACTTACGCAGGACGAACCCTGGAACACGGCAGCCCCTCCTCTGGTTTGTCAAGCACGGCATGTAGCATATCCGCCTTTTCGCTACCGGACACCACGAACACCGCTCGATAACAATGCGTCAAGACGGGTAGGCTGAAATGAAGAATAAAAAAAGTATCAGCATCTCGGCCAAAAAGATGTGAGGGAAAGGGAGATGCAGCAAATATACTGATTCCTTGCTGGTTTCAAGGTACCGACTAGATACGCCCGACTCACGTCATGGTGATCCTCCTCTTGGGACCTCTAGGCGCGTCGTCCAGATGGGCGACCCACGCATCCCTTTCACTCAGCAGCTCATGCCCAGGGAAGAGCGAGGCCGTCTCACCATCGATACCGATACCAAGCAGCATCAGGTCGAAAGTAGGGTATCGAGCAGCATTCGAGGCTGCGAAATGGCTGATGAGCTGTTTCTCGTATTGATCGGCGAGCTCCTCCAAGTCATCGAGGAGAGAAGGGTCGATAGTGTGGATTTGCGAAGGAGGAATGGGAACATCGGAGAGGAAAGACAGGATGTTGGAGTGGTAATTCGAGTCCTCTGATTCGAGAGGGACAGCAGCTTCGTCACAGAAAAAGACCTCCCTGAGTGCGATGAATGCGATGAAGGGCAGGTAGGCACAAGCAGGAAGGCCGTCAGCCATCAGCGGAACGAACAGTGGCTTTCTTTGTCAACGTTTCTTGGCCATGGCGAAACACGATAGTAGCATAAATCAAGGGCCTGATGCATCTAAGAGGCTCATATCACTCACCACTTATCCCATTGTACGTTCTCCTGTCCTACCAAACCCCTCAGGTTCGCAGCCAAAGAACCTCTGGAAAGCGCGATGGTGAACTTTCCCCTCTTTTCTACGGCATCTCTCTGGGCTTTAACGACAAAGTTGGCGAGGGAGTCTGCGGGGATACATGGGGATAGTGTTGTCAGCTATATATCGGTTTCTACTACTACCATATTACCCGGTTTGACGAGCTTTATAGAGCATGATATGGGTCCAGATCGGACGAGTGTGACGTAAGCGGAGATATGGAGCCTCGACTTACCGACTAAGACGTCTGTGGTGGGGAAGGAGTAGAAGACAGGTGGGGCGGGAGGTTGAGGAGGCATGTTGACGATGGACGGTCTATCAATTAGTCAGGCGAAAAGAGGGAAAGAAGTTGCAATCCTGGAATCGAGGCGAGTGGTTCTCAGTCGGATGTTGGTCGTGTGATCCAGGCTTGTTACCGTTTGTTAAAGCACGCAGGCTTGATATGTCTGATGAGCAGCTGCTTTGATATAACCAGAGTGAAGTTTATGAGGTCAGGACCTGAAAGGAAGTAGTATGATCAGGACAATGGATAGAAAGGAAGGTTGCCGGTGATAATCGTCCAAGGGGCTACTTGTAAGATATGGGCGGTGGTTTCAGAAGCCGGAGCCAGTTGAGTCTGATGATATTGATATCTGATGAGTGATTGACAAGGTAACAGGAGAGGATGATATTTCGAGGTAGGTATTTGGCTAGGCGACGCGAGCCGAAGTGGGTGGAAGGAGAAGGACGCGAAGAGGTGTTGTTACGGATGTTCGATGAAAGGTGGGTTGAATATCGCGTCGGGTCAGAGGCTTACAATTGGCGTTGAATGATGTCGGAAGTCCAGCGGGATAAATGGTTGAACCGTATAATTGATAGATGACAGAGGGGGTCGATTTCTGGTCGTAGGTTAGAATGAATCGGTTACTAAGTTGGGTGATGCAGAGGTCGATGGGTATCTACCGAGCATGAGAGCGCCTCGAGTGATGCTTGAAGCGAAGGACAATAGATGTCTGCTAATAAGGTATCCGTTTGACGCAAGTTGCGTTGGTGGGGGGTGCACAGCTCCTTCTTCGAGTGGCTTGGCTGATAGGTTAGAATTGTAGGTTTATGAAGAGTGACTTGGACCTGGATGTCGTGCTGGTGGCTGCGTGGTAGGTACGTACAAAGGATGATAATGTTGATGATTCTGAAGAAGAAATGAGATGTTAGAGATAGACACAGTAAGTGAGTCAGTCCCTCCGGGATGGGATAGGTCGTTGAGTCGGTACAGGCTTAGTGGAACAGTCGAGTATACACTGGTACACTGGTACACTGGTACACTGTGTAACTGTGTGTGTGCACAGTGCACCGCACCCGTGGAATGTACCGTATGGTGAGGGGAACAAAGTGATGACGTACAGTAGTGCGCACTTCGGGTCACAACGTGGGAATCGGGTGGATATGAAGCGGTCTAGTGGTGTCCTCGTGGGACTGCCCAATTAGGCAATTCTAGAGTACTGATATCAGAGCAATCTTACTTGTCACTCGGGAACAGAAGCAAGCGAAGCCAAGCCAAGCGGCAACGCAACGACACACAGACCAGATCAGATCAGAGATCGGAAAATCAAAAGTCAAGCAATCGCGACGACAGTAATATCGATAACACCTCATTGCATACTTTCATCGATATCTGACCCAGGATCAATCATCGCGTCCCACTCAACGCCGACATCACACCCGCTTGGCACACGATTCAATCGACTGCAAATTACACCATACAACCGTACGCATTCTGGAGAACCGAGAACAAAAAGAACGTAGCAAGTATAGCATCATCGCCATGTCAGCAGGAGCGTGGATCAGGTGAGTTATAGACATAGATCCCTACAATCGCGATCAGGAAGGCATTTGTCCGTCTCCCACATTAAATATATATGCTCGGACGAGCGACACATTTTGCGTGCTGCTTCTACTTCTCCTGATCATCTCAAGCTGATTCAATCTCAATCTCGTTTGTCTAGATGGGTTACGATATCAGTAGCAAGTGCGTGATCGAGCGATGCGATGTGATACCTCATTCGGAGATCAGCTCTTGTCATCGGAGCGAAGGGAAGGAAACCAATATGCGAAATTCGTGCTGATGATCGAGGACCACGGTGGCTATTAGGTATTGGAGGAGGAATCGCTCTGATGAGAGGTGAGCGTAGCTGTCCAATCAACATCACCCCCGTACTCCGTATAATGAAGCCATGGGACGACAGATGTGATATCGGATGACTGACTCTACCATGTCTTTGATCTGATTCGTTCTGTCGTGCAGCGACGGTGCCGACCGAGGAGGAATTCTATAACGTGAGTACATTGAACGGACGATCGATATTGTTTGGCACATGATACATAAACCTCAGGCACCCGTGGGGCGATTGCAACCTACCTTCAAGCGAAGGCAGCAAGGAGTCTTCTGCGTACCTCGAAGCAGCTCAGTCTTCACCGGGACACACACGAATATTATCCCTTTGCTACGGACTCATCGAACCCTTCTTATGAGATATACCTCTGCGATACGGTCTTGCTGCGTACAGAGCGGACGCTGATACTGTCGTCATATCCTGATCAGAAACTATCGCCCGAGCTGAAGAGGGAGATGGACAAGATCATCCGACAGCGAGAAGGGAGTCAGACAATGAAGGAGAGATTACAGGTACGTTGTCGGCCCGTTTGCTTGACTCAGTTCCGTTCGAGAAAGAACCTTTGCCTTCACATATCTTCATCATTCGTGGTTGAACTACCTTGGCGAGGAGAAATTGGATACCGCCGTTGATTCGGTCAGCGGTCAGCAGCCAGTGAGAATTGTCTCATGCTGACAGCCTTGCTATCTGATCTCCCTCGTCATACTCATCGCTCATTTCTTCCCATCGATCGGTTGTCAACCCCATATACGACCACGTCTTCCCTACACCTTTCTATGCCCCCAAAACCATATACCTCTCGCATCACACTACATCTTCCAACCCAACTCACCGAAAACGCCCGCGCACCGTACCTACCACCGCATCTGTACGACACCGCAGGAAGCTGGTGAGAACGATGAGGTTGTTTGGGGTGATTCATTAAGTAAACGGCCGCCAAGTAGTGGGTTTGGGCCTGGTGGTTTTGGAGGAACGAGACGTGTATGAGAGCTCGCATCAGGTGAAAAAAAAAAAATTTTAAAAAAAAAAACGACAGCGTCTATGTTCATGTCTATGTTCCTTCGCCTTGATCTGTATCTGGTATCTGTACGGGAGGTAGCGCTTGCAGTTAGGAGCTAGACCGGATCGGATTCGGTCGGCTCAGCATGGTTCCAGATCGAGCACAAGGGAGAATGCGGCGGCAAGAGGTAAAGGTGTGGATTCGCGTAGGCCAGCAAAGGGGACCTAATCGCAGTCGACGGAGCATGAGAGATAGGGGAAGCGGATGGCACCGATGTCGTCGAACATTCATTGACCATAGTGGCCGAGAGGAAAGCCCCGATTGATTAGCAGCGATGTACAGTATGTAATCATACAACAATACAAATCTCGCGTATCACAACGTTGTACGTTGTACCATCGTATCAAATCGATTACCCGGACATTCAACCTATACAGCTTAAATGGCCGTCGCTACAGTCATGTCGTGGCGAAACTCGGCTGCTTGCGAATCGTCACATCATGTCGCCGAGTTGCGATGTGCGCGCTACGCGTCAATTCGTGCATTCTGGTCTTTTTTCCTTCACCGCATGCTGCATCTTCATGCCAACTTGCGATTACTGTCAAAGGGAAGGATCCGAATGTCAACCCATCCTACCTTACCTGCCTGGCCACAACTACACCGCACCAGTCCGCGGCTCAACTCGTTCAGGCACATCACCCACCTCACGCATTGATTTGATCGATTGATCGATTGGAAGGAGACTATGCTGGATCTCCTACGCTAGGCTCCAAATCAATCAATCAACTGAATATTGACTACTACCCATTCGCACCTATTCAGTCGATGGGTCATCGAATATGGCTGGCGACTCGAGATCCCTGCCTGATACTGGACAATGTGTGGAGATTTCATGACCAACCTCAGATTGAATTCGCAGGCCTCAGCTTGCCCATATAAGTATAAGGTACAGTGCTTCAACGGCAATCCCTACCACGTTACCGCTAACACCTTGTACATACGAGCATCGTATGGTATCATTGGGAGAAATCTGGTCTTGACATTCTCTACAGTCTGTTACGAACCTCCCTTTGGTCCGACTCAATCTCCGACTCCTGAAGCTCCGACTCCGACTCCGATCTTGATGGATAACCACCGCACCATCGCACACACCAGAGAGGCTCGACCGCGTTACCTGACGCAAGTGCCGTCTGGGGTCCTGTGTCATCCGCCCGCCCGCTAGCTGCGAATAAACAGCCAGATCTAGGATCTACGTCGTCTAGAGAAAGCACTGGCCAGATCAATCTTAGTAAAGTTCGCGCTACATTTCCACCCTCGATCCCGATCTTGCAACCCTCGCACCATGCACTCACTTCAAGGCCTCTCGACGAGCGTGATAACCCTTTCATCGCACCGCATATGAATTGTCCAAAGGTATACTCGCTCGATCAGTCCTCCGCCCCGTACTGCTTTTCATCCCGCGAGAAGGAAGAGAAGGAGTAAACCCGTTCAGGTCGATTCACTCTTACGCTTATCGCTCGGATCGTCAATCATAAGGGTACCTGAGCCTACTACTACTACTCGCGCAACAAAAGCCTAAGCCTAGTCTTTTCGTTGCGTCCGGCCTACAAACAATTCCTGCCGTGGGTTACTCATAGATCCCTGGTAACTACCCCGGTAGGTACGTTGCTTGACTACGAGCCAAATATCAAAAGGGGATCTCGCACCCGACACGCTGGTGTCGAGCATCACGACAAACGAGGGGTCAATCGAGACCACGATATCGCATAAGATTGCCTGCCAAGGTCAGGTCGATCAGGCTGACCGAGTGCCCGAGGTTGGTTCGCTCCCTGTCAAAGACACGACGCTAAGGATTGAACCCTTCTTATACGGATCATGCCGCGATCTCGTATGGAGCGCTTTTTGCCTCGGTTTGCGAAAAGAGGAGAGGGATCTGTACTGTTCATGGCGAAGAATAGAGCGGTCTACTGGCGGTATATAAGCGATCACAATATCTCAGTCTGTTCGCTATCGTCCTCTGTCACCCGACAAGCTAGCTGCACCCCTTTGACGAGCTAGCCTACCGATTCATCGGACTACGGAAGCAGCTCATTAAATCAATAGTCGTTGCTGTCGTCATTGCTCCTCCTCAAAACCGCCTCGTATCATACATAGGTCAACTTGCACAAGATGGCGGAAGGACTACCGGATTTCAAGGCCATGTCACCCGAGCAGCTCGAAGCCATCGCCGAAGGTGCTTTCTCTGGAAACAAAGGTCTCAACCTCGGGCCGTTCTTATTGGCGTAAGTGTTCTCTTCTCATTGGCATGTCCCTGAGAACGCAGGCGAGGTCGTTCCCACATGCAGGACCAATGCTAGGCTCATTTCAGATGGGGCTCAAGAGGAGTTTTAGCTGATCTTGCGATGGCGGTTACCCGTACATAGCGGGCTCTTTGACGTCTGTCTGTACGGCATCATGACGCAGCAGTACATGACCTGGTGGCAATTCTCAAGACCCAACGACAGGGCTGCTACGAAATGGTTGACGGTAAGTCCGATATCAGAAACGGGCCTCCATCGTGCTGTGGCACTGCATTAGAAGCTCCCTGGGTGTTGTCGATCCAGGATGCCCAAGAGCTTTCTGTTTAAGGGAGATCACCAGCTGATCGGTGTTTTTTATCTCCAGCACTACATTTTCATTGCTTCGACTGCTTGGAGCATCGGGATCATCGCTTATGAGATGGGCAAATTCGTCTACAGTGAGTGATTTGCCCCGGATCAGACCTAGATCAAATGAAATCCGTACAAATCTGATGTTTCTTTTGGGATTCCTAAAACCACTGAAGATTTCGGCAGCTACACTTACTTTCTTGAAGTCAGTTGGCCGACCGCCTTCCCGATCGTCGGCTACTCAATGGTAAGTCAATCCCATCCCATCGCCCCTTGCTTCCAAGGGTCCGGATTTGGAGACGCCATGCTGATGACGAGCGAATTTTGCCTTCCCGCTATGCCTTGGTGCGGCGGCCACGGATGACAGTCCGGAGCGGTGCAAGCTTTCTATGCAGAGCGATCGTATCGTCTCAATGGGCAGAACAAAATCCTGCTTGCTTTGATCTCGTGCTTGATGTAAGTCCAGATCAACCTTGGTGGTGCTCTCATTTCGAAACGTCTCTATGGGGTACTCCATACACCGAAATCGATCTCTTGCCTCAGCTGGCTCGAGTCGTAACCTGAGCTGACTCAACCTCTGCCCTCGATACTCTTCAGCTTGGCGGAGGGAGCGATCACGGTCGCGCTAGTCATCCTCATCCAGTGGAAGTACAAATTGACAACCGAGCTGGAGGCAGGCGTGAGTGGTATCTTGTCTCCACTCAGCCTTCTCATCCGCCTGTGCCGTTTGAAGCTGTGATCTAGGGGCTTGCAAAGCTGACTCACTGCGACTCTGATCAGGTCGTCTTGACTGAAGTCAGAACGTGGCAGTGCGTGACGCTCGGTACCGACTTTGTCATCACCATCAGCCTTGCGTGGGGTTTGTATAGGTCCAAGACGGGGTGGTCCAACACCGACGCCCTCGTGAAAAAGCTCATTCTGTAAGTGATAGGCTCGCGTCTCGTGGTCCATGCGAAACGACTGATATCTGATTGTACTTCGCTGACAATGCTCATCCTTCCTCGGCCACATCCAGACTCACTCTCGAAACTCAATTGGCACCCACCCTGGTGTACGTCTCCTGGTCGTTTCAGCTGAACGCGGACGCAGCGCTTTTTGTTTGACAGCGAACTGATGGACGGATTCGTCATTGTCTGACAGCATGCTCGCTTTCGTCACCGAATTCTCTATCGTACCCAGCTCAACTATCGGTATCTTCTTCGAGTGAGTACCATTTGCAATCGGCCAGGCGGGTCGAGCATATGAGGGGATGTGTTGCCGTTGCAAAGTGCGAGACTGACAGTCTACTGTGTTATGCTGCTGGCATCCGTCGTACCCGTGTTCAGTGTCATGATCCCGAAACCCTACACTGTTGGATATTTGGCCACGCTGAACTCCCGATACAGCCTCCGAAGAGATCTGCAGGGTCAAAGTAGTGGAGGCAGGGACCGAAGCAACGAGGTTGTGAGTACTACGAAGCTGTCACGGTCCCAAACTTCACAAGCTAGATGCTGAGTGGATGTAATTCACTATTCATAAACTTGCAGAAAACAAACAATTATGCTCTTGGCTCGAACAGATTGCAGCAGGCCACTGTGCAAGTCGACACTCAAACTTATATCGAGGTGAGCTGCACACCTGTGTACAATATCGGTATCTCTGGGAAATTACAGATCGATCACTCTATCGAAGGCAGATCATATAGCTTTGATGGAGCTGACGTTGGATGCTGTAACTTGCTCTTATTCATCGATCAATCGACGCAATCACCGAACTACCGAATCACTCTCATCGTCTAGGAGTACTCCCTGCCTGAGACTCGACTGGGAGTGAACAGGTCATTCGGTAAAGGCGACGATATCCGCGAGATCGACGAAGCAGAGTCGGTGGAACAGCTCGATTATGCCGAGAACTTGTCCAAGCAGAACCTTCATGGCAAGACGGGACACAATTTCTAAAGGGATGTAATACGGAATGTCACTGCCTACCTATCGGTGCAGGGAGGCGAGGGGAGGGAGAGGTTTTCAACCGACTACGTAGTGGAAGGAGTACTGGCGAGGCAGGCTACAGTACATGCTGTACATGCCGTCCTCGAGTACAGTAATGTACTGTACTCATACTGTACTGTAGGAGCAGATGGTCAGGCATGTGGCGCTGGGATCTAAATCAGAGGATCACGCGTCGCCTGGGTCCAGATTTGTGGATGCAGTGCTTGATGAAGTACTTACTCGTGCGGCATGCATCATTGGACTCGTACTGTACGAGTACCTTTCTCACACGATATAGCATCGGAAGATCTGGCCGGGTGATCGAGCCTACGGTAGTATGAAACAATCTAGTACTAATACCCTGGACATTTGTGGAAAATAGATAGTAAGGGCATCATCAGCAGTGCAGCTCATACCACCGTCATGCTTTCCTATCCTATCCTATCCTATCCTTTGGAGATCGTGCGTCCTTTACAATGAAAATATCACGCTCGGATCGCACGCAGAGACCTGTCTACCAACAAACCGATCAACTAAGATACAATTGATGTTGTAAGATGTACGTGCCTTTCACTAGTACCATACTATGGACAGGGCAGTGGGCACGCTGGCATCCCAAATGCCCGATCATGGTTATCAGCCTGGTATTCCTGGCCCAATGTCAATGCCCTAGATGCCCTGCTTAGCGACGATCAACAACAACGTTCATTGTTTTGCAGCTCTCCGCAACGATGTTACAATAGCTCAGGAGAGTGGTCCGAACTCAGGTTAAGACCGCTAACCCGACTACGCTTGGAGGCTTTACATTGACATGTGAGGTGGGGAGTCAGGTCATGTCAGGCTAAATCAGATCGATGGTATGGGAATGGAGGGAAATTAACCATTGTACGTCGACAGGTATCTCGAAGGGGACAGTAGATATCCTGAATATAAATACCTTCAGCAGGGGTGGTCTGATCTTTGGAATATCACCTTTGATATCTGGCTCGGTGGCTGTTTCATTGAATAGGCGAACGAGTCGGAGCCCTCTACGGCGAAAGTTCGTATCGAAAAAAGCTCTCTGAGCTGCACCCAGATCACTCAGAGACATCACCACTGTACGTCGTCAGCCACGCTCATCTTCGCGATCTTCCACTGTGAACTGACACTGGTCCGCCTACTGTCAACCATGTCTAGGATTCGACCTGGCCGCATCGAACGCACACAAGACCAGAATGTCGAGCGAATTACCGGATTTCGGAGCCATGTCGCCCGAGCAGCTCGAGGCTATCGCCAAGGCCGGATTGAGTGCTAACAGAGGTTTGAACCTCGGTCCTTTTTTGCTGGGGTGAGTTCTCCCGTGGATGGCACTTCCTATCAGAGAGAGGACACGCGGCTTTGATCTGGGCATGCTGATAGGTAAGACGGTCACAGTGGCATCTTCGATATTGCCCTGTACGGGATCATGACGCAGCAATATATGACTTGGTGGCAGTTCTCGAAGCCCAACGATAGATCAGTCACGAAATGGTTGACGGTGAGTGACTCTCACCCGGTTGCTCGACGACGACCTCCCCCCCGCGAGAATCGTAACAATGGAGACGACCGCACAGGAACGATGACTCCTTGGAGACTGACCTCTGTGTACATACACATCACGATTAATTCACTCTCGTCCAGCACTACATCTTTTTCGCTTCCACTGTTTGGAGTATCGCTCTGATCGCCTACGAGATGGGCAAATTCGTCTACCGTGAGTCGTCGCTCGCTCAATAAGAACACTGACGCTTGACCAACGAGACCACTGACTATCCTCACGTTCGGACCGACCCATGATGAGCAGATTTCGGCCAATACAACTATTTCCTCGAGACCGCCTGGCCGAGCGCATTCCCCATGGTCGGTTGGAGCATGGTGAGTGGCACATTACATCGAATGATTCCTGCCTTGTCATGAATGATGGTGTGCTTATAATGGAAGTCCTTTCTGACTGATGGCTGCCTTCGTTGCACCTCCTGTCGATACTGTCTGATTATTTGTCCAACAGTCTGGCGCCGTTCAAGCTTTCTACGCGAAACGGTCGTACCGTCTGAACGGAAAGAACAAGTACTTGCTGGCTCTGATCTCATTCTTAATGTGAGTTTGAGATCGTGTCGAGTCCGCTGGAGCCAGTCCAGGATCCAGGTTTTTCTATCCACCCAATTGAGTGAGGCCTGACGTACAGACTACATGATATATCGCAGAGTGGCGGAGGGTGCCTGTACCGTCGTCATCGTGGTTCTGATCCATGCAAAATATCACCTGGTCTCTCAGCTCCAGGCACACGTGAGTGGAATACAATACGAATAGCTTCCTGGCCCCTCCTCGCCCCCTCCAACGCCCCTTGCATTCTGTATCCTCGGTCAGCGATTGGGGGTTGTTATAAGCGGCATCTGATCATCTTCTCCGTCGATCATTGATCATGGGTCACTCGTACCGAAAGCTGAAAGTAGCGTTGATACATTTCTGTACGTTTTCACCCGTACTGTTGTACACAGGTCCTTGAGCAAGAGGTCAGACTTTGGCAATGTATGACCCTCGGCACCGATATTGTCATCACCGGCAGTCTGGCGTGGGGTCTATATAAATCCAGAACCGGCTGGTCTAACACCGATGCGCTTGTGAAGAAACTCATCCTGTGAGCACATGTGCCACCTTCCGCTTTTTGGATCTTGCAGATCGTTGACCATGCGCATATCGCACCCAATATGATATAGGCTCACCCTCGAGACCCAGCTGGGACCCACTTTGATGTACGTTGCCAAGACCTTCAATCTCACAGATCGTTCCGCCTCCTGCATTTCTCAATGGTGTTGACATGGCTGCACTAACTATGTGTTCACCAGCATGTGCGCCTTCGTCGTCCAGTTCTCGATCGCCACCACTTCCACCGTTTCCCTCTTCATGGAGTGAGTGTGGCGAATTGTTTGTGTAGTAGTCTATGACCTCACTCTGCTCGATATGTTGTGGGGTCTGTCTCTGAAGCTGAAGCTGACAAGCTTCCCTGGTATACTCCGCATCGTGATCGACTGTTAGCTTGATCATTCCTAAAGCATACACTGTGGGCTATCTCGCCACTTTGAACTCGAGATACAACCTTCGACGAGATCTCGGAGGACAGAGCAGCGGAGGCAACGGCCGCAGCAACGACATCGTGAGGTTTCTCCTTCCGTGAAACATCCAGAAACCAGCTACAGTATAGCTGATGGTTGTGTACTGTTTGTTTGAGTGGGCGATGAGCAGAAAACGAACACGTTCGCTCTTGGTACGAACAGGCTGCAGCAGGCAACTGTTCATGTCGAGACCAATACCTACATAGAGGTGAGACTCGTGTCGTCTTCTCCCTCTGCTTGGCTCGCCCGGAGTGCGCCTTAAATCTGTCTGGAGTGGTTTACTCGTACTAGACGTGCTTACCTAGGTTGATGTTGATCACCCCTCGTTTACAGGAATACTCGATGCCAGAGACTCGATTGGGTGTCAACAGATCTTTCAAGAGCGACATCAGAGAGCTGGACGAGCATGAAGCCGAGTCGGTAGACAATCTAGACTACGCTGAGAATCTGTCGAAACAGAACCTCCATGGCAGGTCTGATCAGAAATTCTAGTGTGCGATGGGCATCAGCTCCATTGCATACATACTATACTGTTCTTGAATGTGATCAGCTGCATCGAGTGGAGTGGTGGTAAAGTCGGTAACGAGTATAGTAGAGTGCAAAGCAGAGCTCGAGTAGTGTAACGGGTGTTGGGGATGGCCTCGAGAATGAGAGGTCCGCGACGAATCTGGAGTGATTCCTGCTTGATGTTCTCGTTTGTGCATCCAACATCCCCCTCTCATATATGTCATTGACAACCGTGCCAGCAGATCACCTTGAGGATCTCCGTTACGGAGCGAGAGAGAGGTCATCGCAGTTGGACACTCATATATGTGTGTGCATTGTACTGATCGATCGAGGGCGACACTATCGATGACTTCCGATTGAATACTATTCGCGTCATACATTGCACTGCGTATACTACGGACCCGTTAGATCGGCAAGATCTGCAAAGAACATCCGTGCAGTAGGTACAGTAGCTCGATCACACCGCCACTGATCCCATTCTTTTAGCCGATTGGGAATGCAATGATGGTCTCTGCCTTTAAGCACGTTCGCTTTCCCCTGCCTGGTGCGTGCAACACTCACTACTGCAAGCGATCTGTCGCATCCGAGAATGAGCGGAATTGTGGGTTTAAGCCGGTCCATGGTGCGGTGGGAGTGGGGATCGGGAGTGGTTCGAGCGCGAGGCACTGATCTTGGAAGTGCACTATTCAAAGCTCTGACCACTCGATAACTTCTCTTTTTCATTCCGATCATCCTTTGGAATTGACCTGAAGCATCCGCTATACATAGTTCAGCTCTGCCGCGAAAGCAGAGATCGTAGAATCCATGGTCATCAAGGGATCTGTAGGATGCAGCGGATCTTGGCGTCATTCAGTGGTTGATGCCGGTCTACTGAACGCCACGATCAAGGTCGTGAGGGTAAACAGCAAACATATCCTGATCATGAAGTTGGGCTGAAAAACTTGACGATGACCTCTACTTCCGGTTGACGGACTTGAGGCATACAGGTATATATGGCTCAAACTCAACGGGTGCTCATCATCCACTCTCATTCATCTCTTCATCCCCCGACCGCCCGCACCGAAGTCCTGCGTCCTCGTTTGCTCGATTCGATAGCTCGTATACTACATCGAATCCCGTACAGTGACAAACAGTGTGGAGAATGTCGGCTCCTGTGGATGTGGCCGGCATGTCGGATGAGCAGGTGGAAGCCATCGCTCAAATGGCTCTGGGCGGCAACCTGGGTTACAATCTCGGCCCGTTCTTGTTGGCGTGAGTGGAAAATCGAGTACCGCAGGCAAGGGAACAACAAACTGGCACGCTAACACCTTCGCGGTTGCACCCCATGCCGGTCAGGTCCCTGTTTGATGCGCTGGCTTGGGGGATCGTCTCTCAGCAGTACATGACATGGTGGCAGTACTCGCGAGAGACTGAACGGAAATATCTGCGCTACCTCACTGTGAGTCAGCTCTACCTACAGTAGCGAGCGAACGCAGATGATACCTGTAACATGGGCCACTGACAATTCATCGGCATTGTCATAGCACGTTCTTACGCTCGCGGCGTTCGGCTACACAGTCATGCTGATTGCCTATGTGATGCAGAATTTTGTCTATAGTGAGTTTGTCCAGCGCGTGCCTACAGTACAGTCAGTGGTGGCAGGCTCAAGCTGAACTCCACTGGCTTGCAGACTTTGGCGAATTCAAGATCTTTATGAACATTAAATGGGCTCAGTTGTTCCCTTTTATCGACGCCTGCCTGGTGAGCTTGATTTACTGTTGTACCCTCGACTACAGATTGTATCCTTGCACACTCTAAGATGTGAATGACTGACATGATAATGCCACAACTACTGTATTGTACGGCAACTGCATAGGCGGCACCAGTCCAAGCTTTCTATGCGGAACGAAGCTTCCGTCTCAATAATCGAAACTACTTCCTTCTCTGTCTGATCGCCCTCTTGATGTGAGTTTAGTAGGGCTGCTCTGCTCGAAAGCTCGGTCATACACAGTACTGTACAGTAGTCGCTGATGCCATACCGCATTCCATACTGTAGGGCAGGCTCACTGTCAACGACAATTTGGCTTCTAGTCTCATGCCAGGCCCTTACCAACCTGTTACAGGCAGAGGTCAGTCACCGCTCACCGCATGCTGTTGGTCCGCAGTATGGTGTCTGTACGAGTGTTACAGTATATGAAGTGACTAGTTGCTGAACGAACTCTCTTCTCCTGCATTTGCAGCTCATGACGCCTCAACTCCGATCTTGGCAGGTCATCACTCTTGCCACCGACCTCCTCATCACCACGAGCATCGGTTGGGGCCTGTGGCAGTCGAGGACGGGATGGTCAGACACTGATGCGTTGGTCAAGAAGCTCTTGATGTGAGTGCCTTCTGGACTGCAGCAGTGTCTATGACCTTGTGTAAGGAAAGGCATTGTAGCTGACATGCGTCAAAATCACTGCGTATGCAGGATCACCTGGGAGACCCAGCTGGGTCCCACTCTGCTGTGAGTGTCCACGTCCATGTCCATTCTGCGCCGCCATGAATCTGATTTCTGTGGGTCCGATTCAAGCTGACAAGGCGTTTACTCGCGACCTGACCCACATAGTATGTTAGCCTTTGTGATCGAGTTCTCCATCACTCCACCAGCGTCGATAGGTATCTTCTTCGAGTGAGTCTGCGTAGTCAGATGTCGTTATCCCGAACCCTACTCTATACATACTGTACCGTGTCTGAAAGACCCTTGAAAGCGATTTGACTAAATCAGGCAAACTCCTCGCCGATCGATTGGATGTCACCTCCGCAGATTGTTGATCCCGAAAGCATACGTGATTGGATACCTCGCGACTCTCAACTCTCGATACAACCTGCGAAGGGAAGGTCGTGGAGGCAGTTCTCAACGAGACGGCGGCGGTGGTGTGAGTCACACCTATGATATCTGTGGATATACGTGAGATCAAGCAAGTACAAACCCGATTTGCTGACGCTTCTCTCTGCATTGTTGCTTTCAGCTCCAGAAGCCAAATACCTATGCCTTGGGAAGTCACAATCTTCAACAAGCGACTGTCAGGGTTGATACGGACACCTACGTTGAGGTCAGTCGACGCCGCCACCGTTTCTGATGCTCTGGGCAGGATGTGGTCGTTTGGCTTTCGATACCAAGAAGTACTGGAGGAGCTGACCAGTGATATTGAAGTCCTATGCCATGCAACCGCACCGATTCGGCATCAATCGAACCGGAGTCAGAACTACCGACAACGATCTGTACGAGCTCAAGGAGCACGACGACACCGAATCGGCCGAGAACCTCGACTATGCCCAGAATCTGTCCAAAAGGAATCTGAACACTAAGGACTCCCCAGTGTAGCTGCCATACTCGGACCCTTTGGTGAGGTGCCACCGTCCCTTATCCTCGCCAGCTATACGGTATCACTGGCTGTATCAGAGTTCCTCGGTGGACAGCAGTGTCGATCGATGAGTTCGGTGACCACTGTATACGACGCTCCGGAACGTAAGATGCTAAGACATCTCAATCAAAGGTCCAGCACTTGAATCCTATGTTTCCTTGCTGCATGCATTCCAAATCCTGTCGTACTGACGACGATCAATCGTCATTTTTGGCCCCTCTGACGGAATCGTGCATCACGCTTCCAGCGTCACCGGCGGCAAGAGCAATGATAGGCACAGGAAAACGTGGAGCTGACTTCTCTGGTCTGGTCCAACGCAATGGCCGAGTCAACGAGACTGTACTCAATAAGAAAAGGGCACGGGTCGCAGTGCATACGAGTACTGTACAACAGACTGAGCCGTCCCGCAAATTATTGGCTTGACAATATATTCTACAAGAAATCCAACCGAACCTGTAATTATATGTAAGCACTCTTTTGTATGAAAGATATCGCTGTATTGGTTGATACAATGAGGATTGCGAGCGCATAGGTGAATGAATGACATGACAAACGGGTGTTTGTGAGAGCGCATGATCCGGGCGGAAAGATCGGATGGGATTGTCCTGGGAGAATTCAAGAAGTAGACCAAAAGCGGGATTTTCACGTCTGGGCGTTCCGGAGTCGTTCACTGGCGTGCTCCACGATACTAATGATGGTCTGCTTGCCGCATGGCTTTGTGTACCACTCGTCGAAATTACATCTGCGAGCAGAGTGGAAGGTCATCAATCTCGTCAGCTTATGTTCAGGCTGCGCATCTTCGCAGACGTGTAGCGAACGACCAGCGGAACAATGCATTGAGTCTTCAACACTTGCGATGTCAAGTCGCACCGAGGTTGTAACAAGCAGACGATCGAAGCGAAGGAAAAGTCCATCAGGGACGGTACTCACTCGACTAAGCCACGTTGTTTCTCCTCGTCGCTGGCCAGAGCCGTCACAGCGATGATCTCTGCCCTCTGCCTTTCTGGTGAATCCTTCTCGATGCCCCGCATTTCCGTACACGCTTGATAACCGTCTTTCTCGGGCCTAGACAAGGATAAAAGGCACCAGTCAATCAGGAATCAGTCAACAGTCACCTCAATCCCCATCGCAGACAACGCCGAGGGTACTCACATATTGATATCGAGTAGGACTGAAGCACACGCCAGTATGTGAAATCCATCATCAGCTCTCCGCTAGCTTGACGCAAAAAACCTCACAGCACCATAACACTGACCGATTACACGCCCAGAAAGCTCCCTGAAACTATTAACGGCCACCGCACCGTTTTCCGCTTGCAGCACTTGGATACTCTGCTCGATTGGCATTAGCCTCAGTCGTCAACGCATGACTGGAGCACAACGCACCTTATTTGACGACAGAATCTTAACCAGGATTGTACGATTGATCTTGTTATCCTCGACTACAAGAACCTTGATTCGTTCCTCAGCGTCGTTAGGCTGCTGCGCGACTGTGTCATTGCCATGTGGCGAGCTGGTTCTCGAGGAGTCTTCGGTGATGGATGATGACGAGGTTACATCTCGTTCCCTTGCTACGGAAGGTTCCAATGTCGGAGTTTCGTCATTATCGTTGTCCGTTGCGCCTTCTGATAATGCCGGGTGCGCAAGCTGCGATACTGTGGACGATTTCGGAGATATCGGGGGGAAGTATTCGCCCAGACTCAAGCGCGCGACAGCTTCCTCAATCTGCATGTTCCTCGGCCGCCAGTCCACACCGGGACTCTTCGTCGATAGTGAGCTGTTTCCTGAGGCGGATTCGTTCGCTGGTGATACCATGGGATCATAGCCGGTTGGGCTTGGTCTGCCCATGTCGTTGCCGTTGGGTCCAATGAGATTTGGGGTGTTGATTGAGTGCGCATCGGTGTCGGCGTTGGTTTCCGCTTTGAATCGGTCTTTCAGTCGCTGTGAGTGATTGGGGAACAATGTCTCTCGCAGCACCGAGGGAGTGGAAGGCTTGAGGAATCTCCTGACTTTCCTGGAATGGCGTTCAGCGGCCTCGAGGACCTGATGGTCCGCCGCATGATCAGTGGTCACGAGGAAAACTATATCATCCGTACTGGCTTCCTCCATGACCGATACTCCCTTGTAGGTCTCTTCCATACTACCATTCGCAACGATCAACTCTGCTTTGGAAAGCGGAACAATCTCGCATCCAAGTTTGCGATATTGTCGCTCGAGCGCGCTGCCTAGCGTGTCGAAAGGCAAAGAGCCGCTGAATCCAACCAGCGCAACGTCTCTTTTGATGTCCATTTGCCCATCGTGCAGCGATAACTGACGAATGCTCGAAGCGGAGTTCTTCCGTGAACTATTGGCCGAATCAGGCGAATCGGGGAAAGGAACAGATCGGACCGGCAAAGGTACATCGATCTGTACCGTCGTTCCAGCGCCGGGAGCGGAAGTGATCTCCATGCATCCACCCATTAGATCGATAATCCGATACGCGAGGTGGACCGAGAGACCTGATTCCTGTCGTCAGCAATGCGTTATTCTTTTGAGAAGCGAGCTCCCGAAACCTACCACTGCCAGTAGCGTGACGATCTTCCTTGGCCCATGGCTCGCCGAGTTTCTCGTTGACAAATGTTCGATCCATACCCTGATGTCACATGTAAATCAGATCTACACATGAAACAAGCCAATCCACACGTGCAAATCGACTGGTAGTGACTCACGCGACCGTTGTCCTTGATGATGATGCTGATAAGCCGAGTGAGCGATATCTGGAGATGTGGATCAGAACAAGCACGCTGCGGGTAAAAGACGAGTACACATACGTCTTCACAGCCCTCTGGTGGCAGCAGATCTGGCACGTCGTCCACGTAGATCTCCACGCATCCGTTGTCGTCAATGAACTTGTAGGCATTGGCAAGGACTTTGGACAAGGCACTACTCGATGTGACAAGGCTGTCAGTGAACACGTCACGCGAACGAGATTGGGTGATTGCTTGCGTGTACGTACCGCCGTAATGCACCTCCAGCATCTTCTGTGACCTTTTCACCCAGTAGTGGGGGAATAATCTCAAACACAGTTTCAATATGACAGATAGGTTGTCCGTTGGCACGCCGACTCTGTTGATCTTCGTCGATGGCTTCTCTGACCAATTCCTCGAACATCACCTCGAGAGAATTCTGGGATCGATATGGCGTGTTGGTCAAGGTTGCTCCACCGGTAGACTGGGCGCTCTCCTTCGCCTTGAGATCAAGGAAACTGAGGATGTTATCGACGATCCCGTGCAGGGTTTTACCGCTGGTGTCGATCGCGTCGAGGAAAGGCATGAGATCACGTATTTGCTCGTTGGTGGTGAGAGCATCGTGATGAGGTGCTTCGGCAAGATCGGTCATGGAAGACCTCAACAGGGAGGTAATAGCCAAGATCTGATGGAGCGGTGTCCGTAATTCGCTGCAGGAAGTTGTCAGCCACTGGGTAAGGCAATCAAATTTTGATCCTCCAAGGTTGAACTTACTGAGCCTGTAGATTGCTGTATGAGATTTGAGACTGCTCGATTGCCCTCATCTTCTTCATCGCCAATGCTGCCATGAGACAGCCACCGAGGATCCATACGAACGGCAAAGCCACCATACTCGAGTCGACCAAAGATGAGGGAGGATCGTTCCAGGTTGCGAACATGGCGAAACGTACTTTGCCATCGGCTCCAAGGAAGGTGGTTCCCAATGCTGTCTGGCACTCTTCGGGCATGAGGTCCATGATCTTGATGCTAAGCTCGTCGTCCGGATCTTCCCTGTCCCACCAATAATGTCTTTCCTCTATATACAACTTGAGAAAGTCCACCAATACATTTGAGACACCGGGCGTGTCGAAGCGGAATTTGATAGCTTTCCGCCCTTCCGGCGCCTGACCAAGGATTTCGGGGCCTCGATCGTCTCCGACGTAGGTTACGACCGGTTCGATGTCCGCCGGCCAAGGCAGGCCTTGCATATAGTTGTGGATGATCTTCTCTTTCGACTCGATCCGCTCTTTGCCCTTCTTCTTCTCCAGCCCGCTAGCGCCATTTTCCCGTATGAACAGCTGGAAATCTTCCATATTCACCACGGCCACCGCATCGGCCTTGAGCAACCTTCTCAACGTCTCGGCAGCATCCGTAAACAAACTCCTATCATCGAGTATTGCTTTCCGCCTGGCGTCTCGACCATCTCGCGGTCCCGTTTTACTCGCAGGCGAAGTGTTTTCCGGACCGGGAAGGCAGGGCTTTTTCGCCAGGCGGGAGGCATTGGAACTGTCATTGTTGGTGGATCTGACGTGTTTGGACGAGCCGTGATGGGACAAGGAAGGCCGGGAACGATCCTTTGACGAATCCCCCCGGGTCTGAGGATCTGTTTGTTCGGGTAGCAGCGATCGCCGGAGAAATGTTATACTCGCTTCATACATAGCTCCACTGCGTTTGGCCATGTATTCGGACTGCAGGGTTGCGAGTTGATATACCAGCATGTTCGCAAGCTTCAGGAGAAGTTCTCTCTCGCGTTGATCGAATGAAACGCGAGGTGTCGTATCATAGATGTTGAGCGTTCCAAAGTCGATTGTGCTGCCATCCTTGCCATGGTAGCGGAGCGGCGCAGCAGCAAAGAACTGGACGACGAGAGGATAAGCACTTGGCGGAAGAGGACACATGAGTCGGATATAAGTCAGACATACTTTAAATCCGCCTTCCAGGCAACTTGGGTTTCGTTTCGTCCTCCAATCCACAGTCCAATCCGGTATGACCCAGCACTCGAGCTCTCCTATGCCGACCACATGACTGCACGCTGCTTCTACGGTAGGTCGACCCTGGGGTGGCTCGTCAGGCTACGCATATCATTTGGCGGTATCAGCGGATCAGGATCAGGTTTGGGCGATGCAAAAGGAGAGGCGGCGGCGGCTGTACGTACATCAGGCGAGTAGCCGTATTCTTTCTCATCGTGGATTATAGAGACGACTGATTTCGGCACATTGAAAATCTGACACAAGAATGGTGTTAGCGCCCAAGTTATCAAGTGACTGATACAGCAAGACATACCAATTGAGCCATATCTGCATATTTCGACAATACAGCCTTGCGACCATCCTCTTCTTCCCCTACTAAACCGAGACGACGGCTGTGGTTCGGTGAGGCATGCTCAATCAGCTTGGGTTCGCGAGCAGAGAAGAGGCAAGGAACCTCGACACATACATTGCCCTCCTTCGGCGTAGTCTGGAAGCCTTATTGGGTATTGGACCAGGCAACCACCCATGCTGTTCGTAGAATCTTCTCATCCTCCTTCGTTCTCCCTCAGCTGAACAGTTGTCATCGCCCTCTTCCCCGCCCTCACCCCTGTTGCTGTCCCTCTTCTCTACCGCGTCCGATGCGGTTATTGCGGTATCGAACGCTATTGGCTCCGGTTTTATAGGGGGTTGAGCGTGTTCGTTCGTATTCTCAGACGAGGATATACCGTCGAATGGTGGATGTATGTCCATGGCTGCTGACTCAACATTGTCCGTAGGGCACGGCACCTGCCCAGCGCAATCGGCGTTGACACCACCATGCTCGAGCGAATCGTCAGAATCCCCATGATGAACGAGCGGGCGTACAGACGGCCCTTGCGGCGGAGGAACAGCTGGAACCCATTTGGACTCGCTTGTGGAGGTGGTATTCCGTTGGACTGAGGAAGACGAGGACGATGAGCGTGACCGGCGCTTCTCACGGTCTCTGGCGTAGCTGTAAGAAAGTATACGGTATGTAGCGTCAGCTATACTGTATCTGACAAGAGATCGGGGGCCCCCGAGAACAGGAAACTAGAAGTATTGGAAAGCTGGAATGAATGGAACAACCAGAAAATCGCACCATGCCAATTCCCGTTCCCAATCTTTATCCGTGACAGGCGCTTTTTCTCTGCGAGGTAAAGTAGAGCTTGATGACGGACCCGCCTCGGAGGATGGAAGATGCGACATTGCGCAGTGTCCAGGCTGTCCTCTTGATTATTTTTCCACTCCCGTGTCTATTGTCCAGTTCTCCGACGTCTTTCTGTATTCGAGGAACGATTCGGCCTGTTAGACTTGTGAGAAAGGTCAGGCTGAAGATGTGATGATAATGAAAGGACTGGAAGCGGTGGTGCGGAATTGCTTTATGGCCGTTATGTCGATGAATCGTGGTAAGAGGGACGAAGACTGATAAAGCGCGCCCGTTCAGGGGCAACTTGTATCGTCGTGGAGAGTGGTCGTAGCCATGCGATGGTGAGATAATTGCAAAGACTGTATGTACAGTGTATGTATATGCTTGCTACCTTGGTACCAGATGATAGTATCAACATAAGGCATTCAAAAAGGATGAAAAGGATCTGGCCAGCTGGTAAGCTGTAAGCTGGTTGCCCATCCACGTCCGGTATGGTACAGTAACTTAGCTAATTCACCGGCGAATGTGTTCAGGGATTGGCCAACATACCCTAGGGCCTTTGCCCCGATCGGCAGCGACATCGATTGTGCCTTGTACACACCCATTAGCGGCTGGCTGTTGGTTGACGTTGTGCCGAAGTGTCACTTCGGGTTGGGTTGGCACGGTATGCAACACGGGGCCATCAAACAAGTTCATACATGGAGCTGAGTGACAGAGCGATCAAAGTGAGCGAATGACTAGATAGCTAGATTAGCTACCTACTCTCGCCAGCTGAACTGTCGGTCTCTGTCAATTCCCGATTGGGGAATGGATGGTATGAGATGGTATGACTTACGAGTCCACCATTCCAAATCTGCGAGATGACATAACAGGAGAACGAGGAGGGAAGTCGCATATCGAGGAAGATTCGTTTTGTGATGCATTCCCAGATGCCTTATCCCATCCCATACACGATGAATATGCGCTTCTACGTGAGAGGGTCATACGCACAGCGAACATCTTTAATTCTTTTTCGTTTAAAAGAACAAACAATACCAGACACAATCACTTGTGTCTGCTCGATCTGCTGTGTCAAGTCCATGAATCTCATCCTCCATCCCGTATTCAGCATCCCGTATTCGCGTATAGATGCATTTCATCAGCTTCAGATGGCATGAGATTTATATATATACCTCTAATTCAACAAAGTCCGGGATAAGAGGTATCGTTGCACCCTCAAGTATAGATACATCGATTGAACCACTACTTCAACCCCTCCCTGTTCATCCCTGCCTAAACAGCATACCCGTATCCCCCCTCTCGATGCCTCGGGGATGACGAAGGTGGGGGCGGTGAGGCGTAGCTCTGACCGTATCCGTATCTGGGATGATATCTACCCTCCTGCTCAACTTGCCTTTGGTCATCTCGCTGGCTGCCTCCCCACACGCCCTGATCACCACCACCATCTGCACTCGCGAAATTCACCTGTCCGTCATGTGCTTGGCTTTGATGAGAAGATGAAGTGAACACGCCCCTCCTCGAGCCGTCATGATTCTCTTTATGATTGTGATTCTGATTCTGAATCTGATCCTGCCCTTCAAGTTCGAAACTCGATCTGATCGGCGATAGATCCGGCGCCATCAACCCTGAATTGCTGACAGCGCTATCCCTTCGCTGTCCATTCGTGGCCCCGCTCACGCTCACACCCAAAAGAGGCAGACTGAGTCTCTTGATAGGCGAAGCCAGCGATCCTCTCGATCCCCTTAGACTGCCTTGCGCGTTGCCGTTGCTGCCGGAGATCTCGTATCCGCCCGTCAAGCTAGCTCGCTTGATCTCTGTCGAAGCTCTGGACAATCGTCGGACTTCTCGGTTGATCTCGGCTTCCGCGTGAGACATGGTGTCGAACACCGAGGGAGAAGTGTACGATAATCTAGAGACGGGAGTCTCGAGTTGTCTGTTTCCGAAAGAAGGCGCTTCGAGTCCCGGCGAGAGCGAGTCAGACATAGGCGAATACGGCCCAGGTTCTGAAGAATGGCGGAGCAGCAAGGGCGGTGGTACGGTGCCGATATTTCTTGGTCCGGGCGTTGGTGAGTTGTGCGTACTGATGAGTTGATGAGGCGGTGCAGGACTAGGCGGGTATGAGAACATGCTTCGAGGGGTGTGCGTGCCCGTTCCACCCTCGTCGTCCGACATCATGGGCGACCTTGAGAAATCCTTTTGTGGACTGAAAGTCAACGCTGGCTCGTATTGACCTCTAGTATCGTCCGAAAACCCGCCATAGGCCTTTTGGAAATGGTCAATCACGCTCCCTCGTTTCTTCGGCTGAGGCACACTCGAAGTGTCCTGGTCGTTCAAACCGCCTTTCGATTTCTTCTTATCACGTCTTCTCTTCAGACCGAGTTCGCGTTTCAGTTCGCCCGATATCCATGCTTCTCGGATGATATCCTTGTCTTTCGGCATGTACGATTGCTTGAACGCAGACACGAACCATCTGGGTCCAACGGCGATCGCCCACGTCAAGAGAATCGTACTCCAGAATGTGAAGGTCGGGTAGATGATCGTCGCCTCGCCAGCATAAGGTAAGACAGCGAGAGACGAGTAAATCGGGATCCAGATGTATACGAGCAGTGTCGAGAGACCGATGATGACCCAAGTGATGACCGTCCAATATCGATTGTTGATACCGACATACGAGTTCGCAGCGAGGACACCGGCGCAAGCAATGGTCGTACCGAGATCATGAAGGCAATTGGTATCCCTACCAGAGCTCGACCAGGTTTCCCCTTGACCGTAGACCGCCCAGGGGATGAAGAAGATGACTGCGGACTGGTAGAGACCGTCAAACATGTAAAGCCAGAATCGGGTTCGCGTGTACTCCAATCCTGCGATGCCTCGTTTGTACAGCTGAGGGAAGGCCGCCGCTGCTTTCGCATTGACATCTTGGTCGAAGATACCCATGACACCGACGGGCAATGACGTGAAGATCAAGTTGAAGCCGAGGAGAAGGGTATACTCGAAGATGTAGGTCGCGTCGAAGCTGCAGAAGATGAGGTACCAGAACATGCAGATCGTGAAGATGGCGTTCTTGTAGAAGAAGCTATAAACGTCATTGAGAGCATCAGCTTTGCCTAGCTTATATTTACACGACAACGAGGCATAAAGCTGACTTACTTCGCATGCATGTTGGCGACTCTGACGTACGACCACCTTCCATGCACCAAGAGCAGCCTCGTCAAGAATCGGAATTGACCGAACGCGTAATCTGCAGACATGGCGGCTTGAGAACCCTCGAGACCGTACAGGCCTACTCCGACGTTGGCTTCTTGAATCATTGCGACGTCGTTGGCGCCGTCGCCTATCGATAGACACATGGCGTTGCATCCCTCTTTAACCTGCAAAGCATTATCAGCGCCGGATTCTGACGAGTGAGCGGAGAAGAAATGGACTCACTAGACGAACTGTCAGAGCCTTCTGAGAAGGTGAGACTCGACAGCAGATCACAGCGGAACATTGTGTACCAAGATTCAAGAACAAGCTCTTTAAATTGGGCTGGAGGGCATATCGCAGACTTTCTCCATCAATGACAACGGCGAAAGTGGCCGAAGTGTTCATACCAGGGTTGATGATCTTCCCGCCCGATGTTGTCGGAGGTGGGCCGATGACTGACGCGATTTTGTTCAGACCAGCTTCAATCTGAGCCCTGGCGCCTTCTTCAGAGTCGGCAGAGATGATCATGACCTCCATGTCGTTCGTCAGAAGGTTGCAAGAATATCCAATCTCGATAGCGGTTTGAAGTTTGTCTCCCGTTAAAATCCAAAGTTTGATACCGGCTCGATGGAGCGTCGCGATCGCGTCGGGAACGCCTTCTTGCAATTTGTCTTCGAGGGCAGTGGCACCAAGGATAGTCAAGGAATGTTCGACCAATTCACACGCCTTTTCGATCTCTCCATCCCGGTCGACTGTAGCAGCGGCAGCAGCGTCGTATTTCTTAGACCATTCAGCAAACTCGGCTTCCGACATTTCTCGATAGGCAATGCAGAGCGTTCGGAGACCACCGTTGGCGAAAGTCTCGAGATCTTTGAGAGTAGCCTGTTTGAGAGCTTCGTCGTGGTTGGGATCCAGTCGACCATAAATGACACTGTCGGCTCCCTTGCAGAACAGCAAGATTCGCCCATCAGGTCCTCTGGCGATGACACTCATTCGTTTTCGAGTACTGTTGAACTCGAGCAGTCGCAGTGGCGTCCACCGTTCGGGATTACCGAGGACTTCGATATCGAGGCTATTGGTGTTCTTGTTGATGAATGGGAACCCCACATCTCGAGCAGCAGCGACCAGAGCGGCTTCATCCGGCGATTCGGCCTTGTATTCGAGCTCGAAAGGTTTTGAAGGCTCTGGGGTATCAGACAAGACGGAATGACAAACGGCGAGAGCTCGAAAGAAGTTGATAATGTGTGGCCGGAGCGGGTCCGAAGGGTTAGCCATCTTGCTTACGAGATCGGGAGCGACGAGCGTGAGCTTGTCTTCACGAAGATACCGGTTGTTGATTGTATGCTTCATCATATCCAGCATCTTCTTCTTGAGCGCGTCCAGCTCGACCTCTTGATCCTCCATTGCAGGTCCCGTTTCTTGCCCGTCACGCTTCGCAGCACCCATCATAGCCTCCGTCATGCCTTCTCCAAACGGTACACCCTGGATCGAACATTTCTTGAACTCCATGACGTTCTGTGTCAGAGTGCCGGTCTTGTCCGAGAAGACGTATTCGATTTGACCCAAGTCGTCGGAGATGTTCCATGTCTTAGGCACACAAGGGGTATCGTAAGGTTCGTAGTACATTTCGACGTCTTGGAAGATGAAATATGCTTGCACGGTCTTGACGACTTCGACGGTGATGTACAGGGAGATGGGGACGATGTTCTGAAAAACAATCAGACAGGAGAAGAAGATGATGACCGAGTCGAGGTAGATGTTCTCTGCGGCCTCTGCTCCCGGTTCGTAGTATTCCGCACTGGTCCCAGACAATGATCGGTACCAACCGTGTAAAATTGCCGTGATCAAACAGAGCACGAGGAGGACGACAAAGTTCATGATGACGTTGAAATTGGTCTCCTTCTCGATCTTACTTCTTTTCGAGGGCGTGTCACCTCCGTTGAGCATGATCTTCGTATCCCCACCAGTGAAGACGACCATTCCAATCACCCATTTGGTGTTTCTCAACGAACATCCTCGCAGAAGAAGCTCGTTTATCGTGATGCCTTCCGCTTTCTCCTCTCCCTTATCATACGCATCAGCCGGTGTATAACGCAAGACACCGTTGTACGTGTAGAGATTCGCGTGAGGAGGCTCGGAATCGATGACGAACTTGGCGTGTTCGAGGTCCTCTTCCGAGTTGATCGAAGCGGTGGCTTTGAGTCCACGCCGAATCTTCAGGTTGGTCTCTCCATCCAGGTTTTTTGTCTCCACGAAGCAGAGGTTATCGGCGTTGGAGGTGGAGAGAACGATGATATCTGCAGGCACTTGCTCGTTGTCGCGAAGTAGGACCAAGTCACCGACCTCGAGCTTTTTCCTACACCAAGCCAGTCAGCCGAAAGTGTCAGCACCCCACATACCCCTACACAACAGTCACTCAATTTGGGTACGGAAGCACTCACCAGAGGGTCCTCTCCCACTGAGCTGATCCCGACGCAGGAAAGTTCCAATCCACCACGCCTACACTGCGTCTCGAAATCATACTGGGCATACTCGAAGTCTTCTTCAGCATGAGCGACTGTCGATACGATCCCTGCACATCATCTTGAGGGCCCGTTATACTCAAGGAGGGAATAGCGGCCGAAGGCATGGTTGACAGAGGGTATGACTCCTTGTCGACGATCACGACGTCATCTTCCAGTTGTTCGGTCCCATCTGTGTCCTTCCTGTTCTCCATGACAATTTGATTCCCGTCGCTGCCTTCTCTCTCTCTCAGGTTCCGCACACCTTTTGACGGTCTTCCGGGAGCTACATCCGCGCATGCCAGGGGTTATCAGCATCTCCCGAATCGCGACATTGTACGAGAGACATGCTCGCAGTACTCACCCGGGCCGATGTTGAACAACTTCTCGAAGAACGAACGCGGATCCTTCGGTTGATTCACGTTTCTCCATCCACCCAATTTTGTCGTTGCCGAATTATTCACCTCATTATCCAGCTGAGCTCTCCTCCAATCCTCTATTCCATCTTTAATAGCTGTCATACCCAAGATGAATATCAGGGGTAACATACCAATCTGAGCGTTCGGCGCGCCGAACACCGAGAACAGTTGGATGATGACAAGAAACAAGAAGTAGATATTCGCAACTCTCCGGAACTGTTCAAAGATGTTCTTCGGCAGGAAAGTGATGATGGTGTATTTCGATGTTCGGACCTTGTTCCTCACATAACGGATGATCGGATCTCCCTTCATATTCAGCAGAGAAGTGGGTAATGGTATGTTGACGAATACTGATCTCCTAGGCGCAGGTGATTTGCCTTTACCCTTCTTCCCCGTAGCCTTATCCGCCGGTAGTTGTTCAGGTGTCGAAGGTGCTGTCGAGGCTGGAGGCAAAGGTTGTTGCTGTTGCTGGAGATTCGCATTGCCGAACTCGCTACCTATCGTAGTGACCGTATCTCTTCTCGAATCCAACGATCCAGGTTCGGTATCGCTCGCAGCTGTGCTCGCGGCCTTCTTTTTTCTACTGGATGTCGTTATGCCTGAAGCTTTCCTCCTCATCGACCTGAACAAATGCCTCTTCTTTGCTCGCCTGTTCTCGGCTGCCGCTTCCGATCTGATCGACTCCGCAATTACCGAATGGGCAGTTTTGACCGTCCGTAGCCGCAACTCCGGGTCGATAGAGCTCGGGTCGATGGATTCAGGATCAAAGAGATCCTCCTCCTCCTCTGAATCGTTGACATTGAGATATGATCGAGCGGGAGGTTGCCCCTGACCATGTGCGTAGCCGTGATTAGGGGCGTCGGAATGAGGATTCAGTTGGGCCGTGGAAGATGATGGGTCGAGAGAATAGGTTGAGGAGCTTGGGGCGTAGGGATCGAAGGGATGGGAGGAGGATGCGGCGGCCATGGTGAATGATGGGGAGGGGAGGGGCCCGTAGAAAAGAGGGAGAGAGAATCTGGTTCAGACGGATATTAGAGATAGAGTGTCTTCGCTATCGTCAACAGAGTGGTTGTCGTAGTGTGCGTGCGGTGCACGATGGAAGGGTTGGGCCTGATAAGCACTGCTTTTTTGGTGTCAGCTGAATCTATATCTATGTCTGGTATAATCATACGTCGAAGTGGGTTCGCGCTCATTTGCACAGAAATTGAGAAGAGCAGTGTGGTACGTCGAACACGCAGTGTCAATGTACACGAGTACGTACCTGTCGATCAGCTCTGACCTGACGTTTGGTTGAGGGAGCGTGGTGCGGATGTATTACCGCGTGTTGTTGAAGTATACTGATCGATGAGCGTGTCTGAAGGTATATTGGCCTCCCGAGCACAGAATTCTCTTTTTCCACACCTTATAGCTAACCTTAGTGGGAGCTTCGCTGCCCTTGTGATGTCGCCGGCCCGACAGCACGCCTTGACCGCCCACGTCTCCGAAGAAAATCCAAGTCTTTGGCTATATGACTTCCCTGTCCTCAACAGTTCCTTTAGGTCCCTTCAATTATCGCGCTTTCGCGCTCGTGCTCGGGTCCGGCGGAGACGAAGCGAATCCGTGTGGCCGTGATGATGGTGGTGTTAATGGTTATGGTGATGGTGATGGTCGTCAAGACTGATTTTACAGCACGATATCGTCTCGGTTGGCAGTGATTTTGATGTTGTTGGAATCGTTATTGTTGACGTTGACAGTAGTTAGTTTTGATTTATATTGTGAATGAGAGGAGTGATTCAGATGGGTTAAAAGGTGAACGGGTGGCACCTCCTTTCAAAGGAAAGGCTGTTCGTTCTCTTGACGCGTTCGCCCTACTGTCCGTCTATGTCTGTATGACCCAAAGATGTGTGAAGAGATACGAAAAGAACATAGACATAGAATAGATATCATTCACGTCTATGTCTATCTATCTAGGTCGAGCCTGGCTGATTTTACCGTACCTTCGCTTTGATTTTTGCTATGTAAGCATGCATGCAATACTAATCCACACGACACGCTCTTGACGCTGCAAGTTACATAGCATGTTACCGTAACGCAGCTTGGCTTGGCTCTTGCGCAAGAAATTATGCAATAAATGTCCCACCGGTACACGAGAACGGCGTACGGCGTACAGCGTACAGCGCACAGCGTACGTGGACCGGCGGCCACCCACGCGCGGCGCGTACAAGTTTACGCGTACAGTGGTGTCACCCAGAGTAACTTGTACGAGGTACGAGTGAACATTCAAGAACGCGGTCATCGGCCTTACATATGTACATACCATACCCACATACATACATACATACGTACGGAAAAGTTACACGGACGGCTTCGGCTTTGCTGTGAATTTTAAGGGATGATAAGGGTTTTACATATGTAGCCAACATTGCAACATTGCTCGGCTCACAGTCCTTTGCTCGCTGATCACCCACGTCTCCCCGCTTACAAGGGACGGATTCGCTCGGCCGCCTTGAAAGTGAGGTTGATATCAAAGACGACTAACCGCCAGTCGTAAGTTAGGCGTATCCCAACGGAAGTTACTGATATGACCCGAGCGAGTGGTTGTGGCACAACAATGCAAGCGATGCATATCATGTGCACGGGACGGAGGATGGTTCCTGCGGGATACGAAGAGTCCTGCATTGGACCCCTCTATTCCTTTCTTTCTCTCAATACTTCTCCACATATTCATCTATTGCAGAGCTACTGCTATATCGCCTGCCTACTATTCCACCTATGAAGGACATTCACACTGAGACACCTAAGATATACAGATTGATACGGTTGGTTTTCCTTTTATTACATGACTGATATACACAGCTAAAGAAATGAGAGACGCCATAAACCTAAAGCCAGAACTCTCAACTCTGATCCTATGGAGCGTACTTGTTGGTACTAACACAGCACAAAAGCCAGGTCAGACGCCCAGTCGCCGTCGCTTACCGTCTCTGCCATCCACATCTCCCGCATGAGTATGATCATGATCATGATCGTGATCATGTTCGCCAGGTGCAGGCGATCCAGCGGGCGTAGCACTGTCGAGCAACCTCAACGCATCCCTTACAGCAGAAGTCTCGAGTTCAAAGTTCCTCTTCTTCCCACCTACCGCACTGGCGCCAGCACCAGCGCCAGTGACAGCCGAAGTGGTAGATGATGTGCTGACAGGCGGTCTCGAGTGTCCTGGAGCGCCAGTGGCGGAAAGAGCAGGGGATCGGATGGGCGATGAAGGCATTGGCGAGGGCGATGTGGGGTTCAAGGACGTAGTCCGACGCGCCACGACGTCGGCGAGGAGTGCAAGCGACGCAAACTTGGCGTTGGGGTGGGCCTGCGCAAGATGAACGTCAGCTCGAATGAAGTCTCACACACCAGCTTCTCCTGATGTGCGCCCAGGCCGGTGAGTCAGTACTCGAAAACGCAGCTCACCTTGAGCTGCTTCCATGCCTGATCCGGTCTCAGAGTCGTATGGTCACCATCATGGTCCGTATGAAGATGGACCACAGGTTTTTCGAAGGAGATGCCCCTGCCTAGAGGAGGAGGACCAGGGAGAGAGACGGAGCCCAGCGCTTCATCCGCAGCGCCATTCAACGCGACAATCTCGCCGGTGCATCCTGTACCGGAATGGCCGCCGCACAGTTCTGGATTACCGCAGCATGTCATCTGGAGTGGCGCGAGTGGCGGCACGTCATCGTCCATGGTCAAATTATTGGAACTGGAGGAGGGAGGTGTAACGATGCGCGTAGATGGGCCAGACGCCGAGGTAGATGTAAGTGTCGATTGGTCCGTGGCTGTCGACGGCGAAAGGAGCGACTTGATGCTCATGCAGTTGCCAGAGCACGAGGAGCAATTCTTCACTTCGCCTGAGGCAGCTTCACCATCCGTGCCTTCGAAAAGATGTTGACAGAACTCTCGGCCTGAACGATGCGAAGAGAAAGTTGGTTAGCTCGATACGCACTATGCGAGGCATATGTGTGCGTGTATGGTATCGCGCCATGAGAAAGTACATGATACGACTCACCAAACGAATCGTTCTTGCACGCGTCACAGTTGGACGGATCTCCCGTACACACAGCTTCGCCGGTCTTGGGACTAGCGGGTGCCGGAGCATTACTGATTGACCAAATGGATGGTTTGACAACGCCGCTGTTCTTAGACTTGAATCGCAGAGGCATAGCAGCCGCTGAGCTCGTGGCTCTGACCACAGTCGTGTTAATCGTGGACGTGGACGAAAGAGACACGGCTTTGACGGGGGCCAAATTTGAGTTTGAGTTTCCTGAACCGTTGCTGGGAGTGTTTGATGCTGCTCGACAGGCGCAGAATCCTCCACCTGCACAAAGCCCACAACCATCATCGATGGACTTGAAGCTCTTAGTTGGAGATGAGATTCGAGGCGATGTGATATCAGGCTTGATGTCTTCCTCCTCGACCACTCGACAGAGGCACTCGTCGGTTGAGTGGCAAAGGCCACAGCTTGGAGGTTGGACCAGAGTCACATCGCGGCGGATGGCCTGAGTGTGCTGGGCCCTGGATGACCCTTGCTGACAAGGACAGTCTGGGTCGGGGTTCGGGCAGATTGGGCAATCGACCAAATCCCTCTTCTGAGACTGCACGGAAGTCATCACGGGTACAGTTTGATGAGAGTGACGATGGGTGAGACTTTGTCTTCGAGACAACATGGGACTGGGTCCAGGTATCAACGAGTCGATAGTGTTTTGATCCACTTCCATCCTGACGATGGTCTCCATCCCTCTACCAGCTCGGAGGGCTTCCACTTCGGCCCTCAGCTCCCTCAAGGCATCTTGCATCCCTCTCCTCTCCATCTCCCACACATCCTTGTCTCCGTTATACTCCATACACTTTGTCTTCAAGGCATTCACTTCGGACTTCAATCGCTCGTTATCGGCTTTGAGAGCCCGCGCGACTTCTTGGAGCCGGACGTTGGAGTGAATCTCGTCTGCTTCATACTGCCGTAGTCTTTCTTCGAGGGTCTGAATATAATCTGTGCGTCTAGCCCGATGCGCTCGCTGAGACAGCCTGTTCTGAGATTGACGTTTCTGCAAGGATAAGAACGGGGAACAGGGGGCTTTGAGCGAACGGACGAAAGGCCAATGGCTGGCTACGTGCGACGAGAATGGATACATGCAACTCACATTGTCTGGCTCCTCCACACTGACTTTCCTCCCAGGCTTTGCTCGCTCAGGCAACACCCATTCCTTGCTCGGCTTGGCGAAGATCTTTCCTGCAGAAGACGAGGTGTCCTTTCCTGCCACGGCTAGGGGAGCGATAGCTGAACTCGACGCAGATGCCGAGCCAGACGAAGGACTGGTTGCATTTGGTGTGCTGGCCGTCGAGGAGGAGGCTCTAGATGCGGGTGCAGGACGAGTAACGGGTGAGGGCTTATTGTTACTGCTCATTGACAGCGAAGCTTTGGTGGCGAGTCTTCCGGCGCCAGCGCTCGAGCTCCCCACTGAGGCATTGCTGTTGGGTGGCGGTCTGGCCATAAGCTGAGGTTGCGAGGAACCCGATGGAGGTCTTGAAGCCATGGGTCGAGCTGCAATCGTAGAAGATGAAGTTGAAGGTCGAGCCTGGATTCGTGGGATGGAGGAGGAGGAGGAGGAGGAGGATGAGGAAGATTTCGGGTTGGGGAGCATGGTCGGACGAGTGGCGAGTGGTGCTGGCGCTGGGATGGCGACCGACATCGCAGGTACAGGTGGTTGGTCGTACAAGGTTTGTTGACTAATCACTGGTGATGTGGTGGGATTCTTTGCAAAGCGGACAGTGAGGAGCACGGTGCTCGAGGTGGTGATGCTCAAGGTATGAGGAGGTGGAACGAGTGGTGGTTGAACAAAAGTGAAAGCAGTGTAATGTCTTTGTCAGAAAGTGCGAGTGAGAGAGAGCGCTGGCAGGTAAGGAAGGTGGTAAGGTGACTAGACTAAGAGTGTGCGGCTCTGTCTGACATACGTTGAATGCGGTCCGCAGTCTGGTCAAGGGCTACAGCGTGGATCGATCTAGGGTGGGACGGGAGAGACAGCAGACAGCGGACAGTGGAGAGGACAGGGGGTGGGCGTCAAATATCCTGACCCTAGTGTAGTAATCGGTCGGTCGGGTGGTCCTTTAGTTTCGGAATTTCGAATTTTGATAGAAAGGGAGCGAAAGGGAGGGAGTTCTTTGTCTAATCTGATAACTAGAAAATATACAGCGGGGCTTTCAATTGTCTGATTGGACCAATAACGTTGGGTCTTTGCAGGCGTGGCGTATCTTGTATTTCTCGGCCGATGCGTTCAGAGTGTCACCAGTCAAAGGCAAGAAGGGGATCGAGTAAAGAGTATAAGGTATTGATTAGTCGGGTGTGCTCGCGAAGTGAAAGGGGAAAGCGAAAGCGCAGCTGCAGCGCAGTGTCCGTTCGGTCGGCGTCAAAAGGAAGATAACGATCAGAGTGCCGACAAGATCGATTACAGCATTGCTGTCGACAAAACTACTCGGTCGGTATCTTGGTAGCGCGAGAGAATACAATAATGGTGATTGATGGATTGGATGGATGCAATGCTAAGAGAGGTGTGCTGTAGATATCGGCCGATGGGAACAGAGGTAGAGGAATGAAGCACTTAGTTACATGAGCGAGCGCGAGCACTGGATCGCTTATTTCATTTCGCTGATTTCGTGCCCAACTCGTATAAAATTCAGGGTTTCCACCTCGGAATTTTCGCCCAATTTGAAACCCCTTAAATCCCGCCGAGTCCTCCCTACATACACCTTATCAGATAAAATCAGTGCGATGACGGGAGCATATGTATACATGGGACATACATTCAGAGTCACGTTTATTGGCTATTGCTATGGCTATGGATATGGCTATTGGCCCGACTCGATCATTTTCAGGCATGTACGGTATACGATCGGAAGATAACGGAGAGCGCTATCGAGTACAGTACTACTTGGCGGTGCTAGAAGGTTACCCTGGGACGAGGTCAGGGGGGCTTTTATTTACTTAGTCAAGAGGGGGTTAGCCAGCAGCCAAGTGAAAAGAAAACGTCAGAGTAGAGCCACATAGCGGTCAGCCAAACTCAAAAACATTACGAGCACCTTAATTATAGCTGAAAGTGAGCAGCATGATGCGATGCTCGCTCCGCAGAATCACCGACTCGAGCATCGCACCATCAGACTTGGGACTCTTTGTCTAATCTGATAACTGTATGATAGTCTGGGCAACAACTACATACATGTCTGATGATTGGCCGATCCAGTTTCAGGCCATCCATGTGCTTTCTTTCCATGCACTGATTGATTGAACGGGCGCTTCGGGTATCCAAGCCGAAATTTCCCAATTGCATCAAACTGAACAGAGCGCGATGTGATCGATCACCCATCGTCATGATCTGAGACACGCTAGGAAACGATACAACGGGTGAATGCATGCAACGTATCAGAAAGAAATAGCTTACAAGCTACAATTCACATATACCTACGAATCACCCATAAAACCTTACGCTACGATCGATGCTATGCGTGTTGTGGACCCTATTTGCGAAAGATAGCGAGAGGAGGAACAGAGGCAAGCTTGATGCTTGTTCAATGCTGATGCGGGGAAAAGTGAAGCGAAGAAGTCGATGTGATGTATATGCAAATTCGTGAATTGATAATTGATCATTTTGGGCATGCTTAGCTGAGGCGTAAACCCAGATCTTCCGTCTAGTTGAGCCATCCTCGGCAGGTGGCTGCTCCACAAAGACAAGGCACCCTCAGCGCAGGGTCGGATTCGAGCGGGAACTTGTAGTCGTACAGGATCTGTGGGGTAGCATGACGGGGTTTATCGCAGCCACAGAGTCAGTATTCCGGCTCACCAATCGACCGGTACAAAACAGATCTCTTGACTCACCTCTTCACCGGGATGCAAAGTCCTTTCAGCATAGATAACGATCTACACAGAGAGAAGAAAGGTACACAAGTGAGCAAGTCGTCTGGCATGTCAAGAGTACTCGACCCTTCCCTGTGGGTAGCGGATCTCGTGGCTACTCGCACTCACCTTAGATTGTCCGTTGACTTTGATAATCTTGGCGTTCGCCGAGGGATCGCAAGAGTGGTTGATGAGTCGACTATGCGAACGAAAAACAGCGCAATTAGCCAAGTCTGCCTGGGTTTTATTGTGTAATATGAGGGGATGGCAGAGACAGACGACACGGTGACTTACCTAACAGACCCTCTAAAGGTCGCGTCACAGACGATGTCATTGTCGATCCTGAACAGATAACTCGATCCAATACCTTGCTTCATATACCTCTGTTCCCTAACTTCCGCCACAGCAGCCCTGCACAGCTCTCCGACGTACTCGCAAACCATCTCGCCCACGTGAATTGTCTCCATCGCGTACAATCCATAACCCTCGATTGCGGATCTAGCGAAACGGAGCTGTTTTTTCCTGATACGGAGTTGATTGAAGGCGAACAAGTCTGATTCGACGGTGACACCAGCTGCGAGGCCGGCGGTCTGTCTGTTCTGATCTCGACCTGCCAATCGAGCCGTCCGACCAGTGGTAACTCCGCCAGCGCCAGCTTCCTCGGCAGCTGCAGTTGCCCGGTTTCGTTGAGGTAGATAAGACGATTTTTGGATCTGAGGGATCTTCTTCCATCCCTCAGCTCGCCATGCTCCTGACGTATGGTAGAGAGGATGTTGGTCGTCCAGCTCAACCTCTTCATCGTCCGAGAAGGTAGGATCCACACCATCTTTGGCGGCTTCCAAAGCACGACCAAGCCAGTAGGCATCCTCCTCGTCGACAACAGCACCAGACGCAATGAATTTGTCAACTTCAGATCGAGCGACCTTTTTCTTGGGTTTGACGACCGTCTTGGTGGGTTTGGCAGCTTTGGCGGCGGTCGCAGGCGGCTGTACGTCTTCGTCGCCAAGTTTGATCTCGGCAATATCAGGCTGAACAGGTAGCCCGATCTCAATGACAGGCTCCACGGCCGCTGCTGGAGCCTCGAGTTTTGCCTTCTTCGTCACTTTCCCAGCTTTCGCATTTGCAGGTCGCTTCTTCCCTTTTGCAGGCACGGCGTCTTCCACCTCGACCTTGCTCTTGGTCTGCGGCACAGGCACATCAATAGTGATTGGTTCGTTGATAAGAACCGGAGCCGGAGTGAGCACTTCTTCATCTACATCCATAGCATCTTTGTCGGCCTTCGACACAATCGTGGGCGGCTTGCTGACTGATTCGTTGTCTGAAAGGGATGAAGCGCTCGAGAAAGACGGTAGCCGTTTTCGAGGTTTGATGGGTATGGCGTCTTCGTCGCTCGATCCGTCCGAAGACACCGCTCGTGTCCTACGGTCCTTCTCGACCGCCTTGTTCCCCTGCTTCAGCTTCGCAACGGGAGACGTTGAGGGGACCGGCCGATTCTTCTTAGTGATGGTCAAGAATCTCCAAGCGCCCTTCTCGATATTGGCATCATTCATTGCTACGGGCGGTTTGTCTTCCTCATTCGCTTTGCGAGCGACCAAAGCTGATGTAGGAGGAGGCTTGACCACGAGACCAATTCGGTGGCCTTGGACTGCTGTTGTGTCGAGCACGCGCTGTGCCCTGTAGGCTGATCCATCGTCGGAAAAGAGGATGTACCATCCCCCATGATTGTGCAGGATCTGAGCAGACATGTGAACATTTCGTATCAGCTCCTGTCAGTCTCACACACACCCTGAGGAAGGTTAGAGAAACGAAATGTGGATGATGTTGACTCACATCAGCGGGCTTGAAAGCCTTGAAATGATCCTTAAGATATGGCTCATAACTGGCCGTGGCAGGTAGCGATTTAGCATCGATAAACACATGAGCATGCCCGTTGGCGACCAAAGCCTGTTTGGTCTTCTCCAGCGCAAGTTCATCCTTCTCCGTCGGCTGAGCCATAACTCTTCCTGGTACCCTTCTCCGACCATAGGGCGATTGTTCTCCTCCACGTCTTCCTCCTCGATACGTAGGTCGATCGTCCTCGCTCTCTGACGTATAATCGGACGAGTAAGACGAATATGACGCGGACCGAGATCGAGACCGTCTTCTGCTTAGAGGAGTGTATGAATCAGGCTTGTCGAACCTCCTATCTCTATCTCGGTCTGTCTGACTGGCTTGACGGGAGAAAGGAGCAGCGGTGAAGGAAGACGAGAAATGCTGCACCGAGGTGTCGGGTCGCGCCGGTAGACCGCTAGGTAGAGCGACGGGCCTGCTGGGCAGTGCAGGCAAAGGCCGAGAAGGTAGAGGTCGAGACGGCAGGGAAGTATGATGAGGCGAGTTGAAGACGGGTGGTCGATATAGTCTGTTCGGAAGAGAAGTACCGAGGGACGATTTGGGCATAGTGGGTACACTTTTCGGAAGGTTTAGATCGGCCCGAGGCGTTTGAGCTCCGGCAGACGACGGTGTAGAGGTGCCCATGTTTGGTTGAACCAGTGAAGGTGTAGGCGTAGCTTGCACAGGGGGCTTCGGCACGACTTTGGGCTTCGGAGGATACCGTCTCTCCATCTCTGCTTTGACCACTCGCTCCGTCCTTATTCCCCTTCCATCCAGAACTACCCGTATCCTCTCATTCCCCGTCAGACTGATCCTCTGTCCATCACAAGCTCGACATACCTGCTGAGCGACATCATGCGCAGTACCAGCTTTCCCATGTGGAGGACCGTCAAACTTCACCCAGCATATTCCAAGCTGCATACCCGACTTGGTGTCCATCTTGGCATCAATATCCTTGATCCGACCGTATGGGCGAAGGAATTTACTGATCTGGTCTGAAGTCGTCAACGGGCTCAATCCGGTGATGAGCACCGCCATGGGTGGTGGTGGGGGTTTGGACGTGGTCGAATACTCGTCCCACTACGAACCTTGTCAGCTGATGCCATCTAGCAGCATTCAGAAGCAGAAAGAAACAGCCGAGCTTACCTCATATTCCAACTCATAGAAGCCAGACCGGACTTTCGATGTCCCTCTTCCTTTACGCAACTGATCAACAGGAATCTTCTTCCTTGGATCGACCACTTCCACCGCCTGACCATTTATCATGCCATCAAACCGCTGAATCATCTCCTTCCCTTTACCTTTCACGTAGAGGAAGCTTCCTATGCCGGGTCGTGCGCTAGTACTGGGCGGCGGGACGTATGGCAATCTCACATAAGGAGGTGGTGGGGGTGTAGGAGGTGCTTCGGGCGGAGGTGGGGGAGGACTAGGAGGTTCGACCGGCAATAGCTCATCATCGTCTTCCGCGAGGGGTGTCCTAGGCCTTGAGGGTAACTCTCTGAAGTGAAACGATGGAGGGATACCGCTCGAAATACTAACGTCAGCGTGACTTGAGCTAACCCGAGAAGGCGAAGGTGGTGCAGGAGGAGGCCCGACAGGAGGAGAAGGAGGTCTGTCCCCGCTCGGCGGCGAAGCGGCTCTTGAGGGAAATCTGAACCGAGGTGAGCGTGGTGCGGAAGGCGGAAGGGATGATGGAGGAGGCGGTAACGGTGAGGGCGACTGAGTAGGTGGAGATGGTGGAGGAGGAGGTAAATCGACATCTCGCGGAGGTGTTGGTGGACGATCGTCTATTGAGGGAGGAGATGACGGCGGAGGCGGTGGTAAATCATCGGGCAATGGGGGTGTGGGTGGTCTCTCGGACAGCGGTGGTGGAGGTGGTGATTCTAAGGCTGATTTGCCTGCGAGGTGGGGTGGTTTGGGTCTGTTTGGGCCATTGGAAGAAGCCAAGGAAGCAAGGGAAATGGACACTTTGGCCCTGCTATCAGTATCCGTTGGAAGAAATTTGGAACGATATGACGCGTCTTCGTCCTTCATCTTCATTGACCTGGCAGGAGATCTAGACGAACTCGTCTTATTCGGTGAAGTGGGTCGTACTTGCGATGATGACGGTGAGGTTGACGTCGTTGATAGCTTGGAAGTCGATGGAGAAGTAGGAGAGGATTGACTTAGGAACCGTCCCAAGCTTGATTGCCGATGTGATGCCGGACCTTGAGGGATGTTGGTCGCTCGAAAAGATGAAGGAGTGGAGGAGGAAGATGATGATGACGCTTGTCTACTTGACTCTGCTTGTTGAGATGTGGTCCTAGGAACTGCTACAGGTGATCGAGAGGCGCTGGGTCCAGTCGGCACGTGGCTGTGGCTAAATCCATGATGACCATGTCCATTTTGAACTGGTGCTGATGGACCTGTAGGTACATGGCCAGAATTTATGTTGGAAGGATTGCCGGCACCGGGATCCGGAGTCGATGTCATACGAGATCTTGAAGGCCCGGAGGGAGGTGCTCTGGGGAAAGCGAAAGACACCTTGTCACCTCCTCTGCCATACCCATTACCAGCACCAGAGAATCCGCCAGCAGAGGTCGGTATTTGGGTACCATAGCCATTGAGGGCCGCCGTTGCTGCTGCTGCTGCTCCTGCCGCCGAGTTCCTAAGAGCTTTTGGACCTGTCGGCGGGAGCTTGATCATAGATGGCGAGGAAGCGGCCATCGAAGACCGGGGTTGGGTTGGAGGAGCCATACCGTTGGCTCAATAATCTCGCGTCCCTGACATGCAACTTCAAAGTTCATAGGTAGGGTTGGGATTCGAAGGATGCAATGGTTGTGACAGCCGAAGTACAAACAAGCGGCGGAAGAAGATTGCACGAGAACAAAGATCGCGTGTGTGTTTTGACCTATATACCTAGATCTTTCTGCTGGTTCTTCGCATGCAAGAGAAGGAGATTGTTTGCTTGCACTAATCTGTAGAGCACGAGTCGGTCCTCATGGATGAGCTATAATGAGCGTGTCCGGGAAGTTGACGATAATATGAAATGAATAAGATGCTTCGATAGAGGCCATGAAACCGACTACCTTTCTTTTTCCCATTCGTAACGTTTGCATTCACGCGATACGTGAAACATGTGATGCAACTGAAGAACAATGAGTGTGATGATAGGCGCGTGGGGGGAATCCGGCCTAATTCTGGGATGATTTGTTTATCCGATCAGTAGGTTGCGGCATTACACACAGGCAGCTTTGCTATCGCTGATCAACATATCTTCATAATACTACGACATCATGACGTGTTATGTATGCACAGGTCAATCTCTTCCTCTCACGAATCGATATTTTCACTATAGCAGACCGCACTCTCACCTCGAATACTTCAGCCGCAGACGTTGATAATGTACCCTACGCCGATCCGACATCAGCTCACCTCTCCTCAACCTTCCTCCTCTTGGCACTGAGACTCCCGCCGTTCTGTGCGTTTGCGAACTGGCCGTAAAGGTTGGAGATAGCGCCGCGGTATCGTTCGGTAAGGGTCGTCTTCCTCTTGAGCTCCCTGTCTTTGACACCTTGTAGATTCACGAGGGCTACCGCACACCTTCAGCCCTGGATGATACGCTCGAGAGCGGTAGGAGCGAAAGGTGAAAAGGGTGACTCACAGTTAAACATAGTCTCGTAGTGATTGGATGCGGCATTAACGATATTGCCTTGCTTGCTGCGGAGATCTGGGCGTATGCGAAAATCATCTGTTCAGCTGAATTCTCTACCAGCGTATGAGTGTGAAACACTTCACCTCGCACTCGGCTCCACGAGGGCTCCTGATCGTTCCCCTTGACAGCATCGAGCCTTTCTTGCCAGATGGAAACGCAATCCATCCCTGCCAGCAATATGACAGGGGTCGACACAATCGCAGGGATGGGGAACAGTGGGTCCGGCTTCGTTTCGGGCGGGTCTTCCTGTATCAGGGTCAGATAGCCGAAATGAGCTGGATAGTCTCTCACTCACTGGCTGTTCAGAAGCAGTCTGACCATACTCCTGAACGTGATCTGTGGCGGCTTGCTTCCTGTTGTATTCGTACATCGACCTCTGAGCGTCTTGGTAGCCCTCATACCGACTCTGAGGGGAGGATGCCCGAGTTGGGTGAACCACAGCAGAGTCGTTCTGTATAGCTCGGTAAGACTGATGAGGCTCGAAACTCTCATCGCTCTCGTTGGAGTACTGTCTCTCGTGAGGGTCGTGGAAAGCAGGGTCCGCTCGACCTTCTTGTCGAACGTGACGGTGTTGCTCGGGAGTATGGAATCGAGACATCGGATGGTCAGGAATCTCTCCCTTAACATCCACCGCCGTAGATTGAGGACATCGGTGTTTTGCGATTTCTGGGGTCTGTAGTTGCAGCAATAAGCCTGGGACGTTGAATGGTCCTGGGACGATTGGACTCTTCAGCACGCTTGGTCCCGCCGGCTGAGTGATCTGGCGGTCGTCCGGAGTGTATGCTCGAGCCTGGAGAGATTCTGGCCCTTGCCTATCGAAATATGTGATTTGCGTAGAATGGCCTTCGGCATACTTGTCGGATGATTGAGCGGTACCTCGAGAGAAGGATTCAGATCCTGCCGATCGGTAAGCCTGACTGGCGGAGTCAAGGCCCATGTTAACAACCGGGTGTGGAGAGGTTTGACGAGCGGGGGATTCATCCCAATGAGACAGCCGAGAAGTCGTCTCAGTAGATCGGTAGGCTGGCTGCTGCACAGAAGATTGCCGGCGAGATTGCCGATCAAGGTGAGCTCAATTCACAAACTTGACTCGCTTACAGTAGCATAGCCTCTTCCTCCTCTGCATTCATCAGCCCCGTAGTCTCCATGGCTGACTCGGAATTCTTGCTTGACATCATCATTTGCCGAAGGTCTGCTGGAAGTAGATCCCGGGATGGTCTTTCCCTTACCTGGGCCAACGTGGGTAGGATAGATGGGGTGTGGAGGTACCTCAGCACTTGTGCCCGGAATCGCTCGAGCCATGTTTCTAGACGAAGAGTGAGACGACCCTCGCTCGAGATTCGCCATGCGTTGAGAGTCAAAGAAAAATGAGGCAAGGCGATCGCCAGGTCTCTCCGGGAGGAAGGATCGATGAGTGGGGGACTGAACCTGAACAGACGTTGACTGAGTTCCGCCTGGTGCACGAGGTTGGTCTTCTGTCTTGTGGAACGCCATGGAATCGCTTTGAGATGCGGGACTGATCCGCAATGGTGCGTTTCTTGTATTAGCGAAAGAAGCTTGTCGGTCAGTAGAGCCGAAGTGAGTGATTGGTGGTTTCAGGTCTTCGTCCTCGGCCGTAGCTAGGGTATTTTCCTCGCTTTCTTCATTGAAGGAAGGCGAAGCGTTCTGAATCCTCGTACTCTCCGCCCTTGGGTAAGGTCGTAGCCCGCTGGACGTAGGTTTCTGGTCAGCTATCGCTCGGTCGTCGAACCGCGCTGCCTGCCTGATCATTTGATTAGCATCCTGAGAGACTTGACCATATTCGTAAGGGCGTGCGTCCTCGTCGATCGGGGTGATGGTGGCTGTGGAATGACAAGGCGCTATCGAGCGATTATCGAACGTCCACCCAATAGCGATCGTAGTGGATCGATGATCTTCAGAGAGAGGTGGGTAGGGTTGTCGATGCGATAAATTTGAGTGAGGTCGCTTCATTCCCTTAGCCTTGTGGGGAAAAACCGACATTGTGAATACCTGTAGAAACTCGCCGACTACAAGCATGCGATCTGTCAGTTGAGACCGACACATCTGGTGAGTTCAATGGTCAAGAATAGAGCAGCTCGGTATAAAGTTGGATTAGTACGGAGCGAAACAGGCTCGGGTCAGCGCTAGGAGTGGGATCAAATGATGACAATAGCCAGATCCAAGCCGATGGCAATGTGATGCAGACGATGTAAGGGGTAGATGAGCTACTGTGGCCAATTATCAGGCCCACCTTTTGGTGCAGCTCGAAGTATCTTGGGCTTCCTGGTCGTTGCTTGACATTAAAGCAGGAAGAAGAAGAAACGAAAGAAACGCAAAGATAGAGGAAGAAGAAGAAGAGACAAGAGAATCAGCAGGACGCGGGCCAGAAGTTACACACGTCAACCGTCGTCATGTACACTTCAAGCATGAGATAGTCCGGCGGCAATATCCGATGGTTTGCCACCGAGTCCGCACGCCTGTTCCTCCGTCAGGTTTGGCGCGCCTAGCTCCCTGCCCAAAAGTTGGCCAAGATGAGCAATGTCCAGTTGAGCCAGCCAGTTGGAGAATCTATCTGTCTTGAAATTCATCTGAGTCTGTTAAATACATAAATATATAACAACCTGACTCAATCGGGAGCGATCACGCAGTGGTGTTTGTGGGAATGATCTTGATGGAGATGCTCGCAACGGATATATGACGTAAGTGAGTCGAATCATCGAATCTTAACGTCCCAGGCTGGGGATTTCTGTGGGCTAGGTGCTGATCGTTCGCGACTGCTGTTCTCATTCTTGCTTATCTAGCGTATAGACAGCTATCATGTCGAACAAGGTGAAAGAGGTCGCCTCCATCGGCTCCGGCCTGATCCGGTCAAGTCAGAAACACTTCACCCCGGCTACACGACCTGGGCTACTTACGAAACCTATCGGTGGTCGCCCGTGGATACCCAATCCAAATGAACCAGGCTGCTCGAGATGGTTCTCTTCTACGCCTTCGTATTCGACTTTGACTCAGCGAACCTTCTTCTCTTCTAACGCATACTCGCATGGAAGCCCGAGTTCTGGGCCGTCTAGCAGGTTACCTCGTCGGCATACGTTCGATCCTCCTCCTGCATTGGATGAGTCTGCGTCCGCGTCAATATCAACGCCGCATGCAGATAGAACGCCTCATCTGCCTCTACCACCCACCTTGCCTTATTCACCCAACTCACACCCATTCCGCCGACACCTCGAGATACTCTCTCTAGCGCTCTACTCAACTCCAGACGAATCCTGGTCAATCTATTCGGCTCTTCACCCCAGTCTACGAAGCTATATCCCTGATGAGCTATTCCGCAATCTCCTCGCGCATCAAGTCGACCATCCGGAACAAGCCAGGGCATGGCATCGAACTAAGACCCTGTTGAAATTAGCGAAGAAATGCGACATGAATCTCTCTGACTTGGGCCTCGAGAACATATACAAGTCATTACGGGCCGGTATGAGGAGGAGTAGGGTGGAGAAAGACGAGAAGAAGCTCGAGGAAACGGAGAAAATCGTCATGAAGCTCTGGTCAACGATGGAGGGGATTGTACCTGATCTGGAACGAGTGCCTCACGAGGTACGCCGGCATTGGTTGGGTGTACAACATCGTCGGCTATTGCGGCTACAGCGCCGTCCACCCAGCAACGTCGCCGATCTTCGGCTCAAGATTGAGGAAACCACTCTAGATTTGATCAGAAGAGCCGGCGGATCAGGGCTCGGTCATTATATCGCCGATGTCTTGTCCATATCTCGTGGGCGATCGTTAGGCGGGCTTCGTCAGTCTCTTCGGTTATTGGCGGGCTGTATGGCCCAAGGGATCGAAATCAAATCCGGTCACTTGCTCAAGCTCATGCGTCAAATGAGTTCTCGGTGGACGAAAGAGGGACACGATGGGCTAGAAATGGTCAGAGAGGATATATCGGCTCTGCTAGATGAAATGCGCATCGAGCCACTGTCTACTACCGCAAAAGAGCTGTACCGAGCTCTTGATATCGCTTCGAGACGATCGAGAACGAGAGTAGAGAAGGCGCTCGATCTGCTGGAATCAAACGACCTGAACCTTGGAGGTGCGATAGGGCGGGGTATATCGGTGGCTCTGTCGACACCGGCACGACAGCCCGGTGGAGTGGATCAGGTGCCAACGTTAGATGCGGCCATTCAGGTGTTGGAAGCGGCACTGAAACATCGCGAAGGTAGCTATGTGCCGCTTGTATCGGCCATCACTATTGCGTTATACAAAGCCCGCACTTCGCCTCAGATCACAGCTGGCGTCCTTCGTACCGATATCGACCGGCTCATCATCCGTTTCATTCGGATACTTCACGATGCGCATGTCACTTCTCTTTTACCCTCTGAAGCCGTCGTCCCCCTCTTCAGACTTATCCTCACTGCCGCAACGTCACCTTCGTCTCCTGCATCGCGACCACTTGATGCGTATATCCTGTGTCGAAAGATCTATCAATACGCCCGATCCGCCTCGCCGCCTTTCCAATGGTCAAACTTCAACCTGTCCCTTTGGCGTAGACTGTTCAAGATCGCTCTGACTGCGCCCAATCTTCACTTGCATTTCGCCTCGAGGTTGTATACCGATCTTCTTGCCGACGGAATATCGGTCAGGCGTACGGATGCGCTCATGATGATCCGTTCGATCGGTCTCAAACCCAGTCCTTCGAGACCCATCTTGCTGGAACGACATATCAAGGATTACCTGTGGACAGAGCTTGATCCTCATCCATCTCGACAGCCCAACTCTCTCATCTTGGCCATCGTCCAAGGTCTTATTGCGGCAGGCCACACGAAAGACGCAGGGCTGGCATTGGCTTTAGCTGAGCGCTTGGCCGAGGAAAGACCGCTTCAGCCGGTAGTCATACGGTTGATCATCGCGCAATTGAGCAAGTCTTCCAAGAAAAGGGATCGGATCAGGTGTTTCCAGCTATTGCGCAGGATGAGCTCAAGCGCGGATCTGGCAAGCTCCAGTCCGGAAAGCCATGCTCAGGCTGTTTGGAACTACAATACTGTTCTCTCCCATCTCGTCACGTCAGCTCGGACAAACCCCGAGACACCCCAGATCTCAATCTTGAACCAGGAGCTTCATCCTGCATCGCCACCTCGAGGCCACACCGAGAACCTCAGCTATCCCGAAACGCTGAGTCATGCCGTCTCGCTCTACCGCGAGATGCTCCGGAATGGTGTGAGGCCTAACGCAAGGACAATCTCTACCATGCTTCGTTCGTTGCTGGACAACAACTACATCGATTCCTCGCTCGCTATCTTCCATGCTAGCATAGAGAAGGGGATCCTCCTCAAGTCCAATGCTGTCGGTCGGCTGATGGTCCGACTAGCGCTCAATGATCGCATGGATGAAGCCGACAAGGTTGAATCTGCTTGGAGAGGGATCTCTTCTAGGCACGGGCAAGGTCATGGTCATGATCATAGTCTTAGAGCGTGGGATAAGGGCGTTGTCGGCGCCAGGGTGTTAGTGGACATCAAGCGTGGGAAGGAAGTGGACCTGGCACGGGTCATGGAACGACATGGCTGGAAGGGCTCAGAATCATTCTTGTCCTTCTTGGATACCTTGAGACCGCCAGATACGAGATCAGGTCAACAGCCCAATCCTGAAGCTCAGTCGGACCGCCGGCAGGACCGAAATGCTCCTCTCGCGAGCGCGACCGATACTGCAGTATCGATCCCTCGAATGCATGGTAGTTCCGACGAAGACTCGTCAACAGCGAAAGAGTCAACTGGGGTCAACGCAGGCACTGACGGACGTGACGTTGGTATATCGCGCAGTAGCAGCAGCTCGTCGCCATCACCAAGTCGATATGGTAGCGACAGGGTAGACATGTGCTCGGCTTCTACGTCTGGGTGGAATATGATGGTCTCATTCTAGTTGAACGGACGACCGGTCATGAAGGATCAGGTGGAGTGGAGTCTGTGGGAGACTCATAAGGAGGGAAAACAGGCGAAATCACGCTGGTGACAATTTATCATCTGGGCATGTTACATCACAGCATTATCTATCATTACAGCATATCGTTCCGTATCATATCTTAGCAGCATAGCGTAGTAACACAGTATGCCATCATCTTGCATCGTTCTGAGCCCCACATATGGTGTTCTGCGCTCGCATCGAGTGATTCTTCCTTCCAAAGCCAAAGAGACGTCAGGACGGGCTTTGCGCCTGATATACTACAACGCGCCGCATCGCAGCAGCACACACCTGTTGACTGACAAGACTGAATGGATAGTTTGAATTACAATGCATGCATGTACTGATCTACGGTGATACGCAAAACGTCATACCTTTGCACTCGTGCCAGGGGACGCATGACTTCTGGTCTATGTACTCCTCAATTCCCACGTCTTTGCCTCTGTACCAGTCTCCGGTGTTAGCGATGTCTTCTCTGCTCATGATAGCTTGACGAATCTGGTAAACTCGATCCATTAGCATACAACTTGCAGAGGATGATGCCTTATTCACCGAACGAGATAAGAGATGACAAAAGAATAGCATCCCGCCTTTACTCACGTCGCATCGACCTGTTTCACCTGAGGCAGGGCCAGAATGACTTTACGTCTGTATCCCGCCATATCGTTCAGTTGACAGGGGTTGCCCTCGAGATATACCGTTTCGAGGTTTGCCAGAGGTCGGAGTTGGGTGTCGAGCGCTCGGAGGTTTTGGATCTTGTTGTTGCTTGCCTATATGTCACGGACAGGGTAGGCAGGGAGTACAGTGCATAGGGTCAACGAGGAGGTTATAAAAGACGATTTGTCTTCAGAAGTTGTCAAAGGAGATCATGCCAAGCCCGGTCGTCTCTCGTGCGAAGAAAAGGGCGGGCGATGTCAGAGGAAGAGTGTGAACACGGTATCACTCACCCAAAACTCTTCAAGGTCCGTCAAGTGGGAAACGCCCTCGATCTCCTCAATCATGTTGTTGCCAATATCGAGCGTGCGCAGCTTGGTCTGCGATGCATGAGACGGTAAGATGACCAGAATGTCAGCTTGCTCCAAAGCGTTCCCATTTAGCGTTCTCTGGTAGCAATACGATCGTTGTTGGTATGCCATAGCACAGGAGATGGAAATAACAGCATTTCTGCACACGCCAGCCCGTGTTGAGAAGGAAACAAGACTGGACGGGCCTCGTCGCATCTGAGAGACTCACATTCTTCTCTAAGCCCTCGATCTTGGTCAGTCCGTTATGCGAGAGATACAGTTCCTCGAGATTGACAAGCGTCTCTAAGCCTTCAAGCTTGGTAATCCTATTTGATTGTATCGACAGGATTTTGAGGGAAGTAAAGGTGCCGAGGTTCTGGAAACAGCGCACACGTTTTCCCTACCGTCAGTCTAAAGTGGCTCGAAACGTGACACGGATATCGAAGGAGACGGCTATCAACCCCTGTACGGAGATCCAGACAAAAGACCCACCTCAAGCGTCCTAATCTTGTTCTTGCCCAACCAGAGTTCCTCGAGTTTGATCAACTTATCAAGGTTCTCTATGACCCTGATCCTATTTCCTCCCAACTCAAGACTGGTGATCGTGTCGGCGCACCAGTCGAGATCACCGGGAGCTATGGAGGCGATCTTGTTCTGGACGAGGTAGAGGACGTTGAGCCGCTTCTGTGAGGGGAGGATGGGCGGATGACGGATGTTGTTGAATGAGAGGTCGAGGGAGCTGCGGGAGGGAGCAGATTGAAGTAGTATTCAGCATTGATTTCATCGGTACAAACGGCGAGTAAAAGCACAGAGGTTGAACTCAATTCCAGCGGGACAACTCTGATGGAAGAGCAGGCGGGTGTAGCAGGGATAAGTGAAACTTCGAGACGACCAATTTCGACGAATAGTGCAGAAGGAAACTTCGAATTGAATGAGTGGTGAAAGGAACAGGAGGTGCGATCGTATCTTCACACTCACGTCAAATTCGGACACCCCTTGAGCTCATCGTCTTCCACCCTCCCTCCAAGCCTGTTATCGTACAGATCCAATTCTTCCAGCTCGTTGAGCCCTTCGAACGCCTCGGCAGGTAATGGCGAGCTGATCTCGTTTTGGCGCAGACACAGTCGTTTGAGGTACGTGCCGAATCGGGGGATGTTAAGCAGGGGCAGAGTTTGGGATTTGAGTCTGAGGTGCTGGAGTGCTAGGTCCTGTGAACGACGTTTCATATACATACGAAATGTAGTGAAGAACGTCAGCTCGGCCTCATATTCAGCTATTATATGCTCTCTGGTCTGATATGTATGACAAAGAAGAGAGAAGAGCCAAGCAGACGCAGATAGGGGAATGTTGCAAGTGACTTCGATCATAGTCTGTCCAAAGAGCTCTCTGACCAATCATCGCTTGCAGGAACGAGGGCGAGACTGAAAGAAACATCTGTCCATCTAGCCACTCACCTCGGTTTCCTCAGGATAGTCCTTTAAGAAATCAGGATCCGCATCCTCTCCGCCCGCGCTGCTCTCATGTTTCACATCATGCTCATCGTCGTTGTCCTCGGGCTCGGAGTCTGAAGCTGGAAGATGAACAATCTCTGTCGGACCTAGACGAGCTCTGGGCTTCGCTTGCACTTGATTCTGAGCATCAGGCTCAGACTGAGCTCGAGGTTGAGGTTCTTCGGATCGGTCGCCGTTTGGCACAGTCGCCGTGTCATTAGGAGGAACTGAGGTTGATTGTGATTCGGACATTGTTGAGCGCTACGCTCAATCCGTTGATAATCGAGGGGTTTGATGTATATTTTTTGGCCGTCTTTCCGTTCGGTCCCACCGATCTTTCGTCTTGCTACGCGATATGTCGATCAAAGCAACGATAGACAAAAGGAGATGTGAAGACCGCCAGTAAAGCAAAGCAAAGCGAAGGAATGCAATGCAGAGTGGTCGTATGATGCAACGCAGAGTGAATTCGCACACTATTACTCACTGACTTGCTCGTCGATCCACTTCCGGCGGAGTCTTGGCCTTCCTCACTTCACCCATACACCTCATCGTAGCAAGACTAGCACTTGAGTCGTCGTACAAATACAAGAAGTAAGCACATGCATCTTGGCTGAGCTCTCATAGCTCTCATACATGCACGTACACAGTACATACATATGGTACATGGTACATATTACATGACCGGAGACGATAGAGGAGTGTCCATTCTCGGTTTGACCCGACCGAACACAGCATCTTCCCGAGAAGTAGTCGATGAGCGACTAGATGAGTTATCCAAACCAGATATTTCCTTTTCCTGATACTGGGAGTGCCGACCTATACCACGAGGCGGTAAACCTAGACGAGCCGTAGTTGACAACCCTTTGTCCAATTTTGTCGACCCCATAGAAGGAGGCGCCGTATTCTTCCTGCCATCAGGCCTAGAGAATTTTAACTCCCACCCGCGACAATTTCTCCTACCTTCTCAGCAACTGCGACCTCTTCTCCAGCGGTTACGACAGTCCGCACTAGCCCTTCTCTATACACGTCAAGGCCCTCAGCGACAGGTACCTCGGTTTCACCCTGCTGTATCGTCCGCTGCTTGTCCTCTAATGAGCCGTCAACCTGCAAGACTGTCTCCGCAGCGGAGAGTACCGGATCGTCGGCCGGCAGTATAGGGGTAGGCGGCATAGATACGCTTCCGTTACCGTTGCCGTTTACAAAGTGCAAAGGTACCGCTGCGCTTGAAGCTGAGCTTGAGAAGGGCGCAGAAGGCGGCATAGGCGAAGCGAAGCCGTTGGAGGTGAATGATTCCTGGAATGCGATTAGATCTCGCGTCAACTCGTCCATCAGCTGCATCGACTTCGTCGACTCGGGCAAGGGTGTAGATCCTGATCCGGAAGTCTTCTCGCCTATGGGGTCCGCGGCCGACATGTTGATATCTCCTTCGCCGTCCACATGGGCGGCCTGATCGGATGGTTTGGCTGTCTTGATTTCGATACCAAGCAACTTTGCCCGTTCTTGTCGTTTCCCTTCTTCCACTTGCACTCTGCCCACGTATTCCAGTACATTGCGTACCCTCTTTTTCATCTCGGCTGTCGTTATCCTCTTCACAGGATATCTTGGTCGGGCAGGCGGGTCGAGCTGAGTTGACTTGTCACCAACGGGTTCCCTTCCCGGTGGCTCTTCGGGCAAAACAAGTTTCCCATCGGGATCTCTTTCTTCGCTGAAGGGTCCATAATGCTGGCTGTGGAAGTGATTGCGAGGCAGGTATGAGAGTACTCTGGGCGCAGGCACTTCTAGTGCAACGGGGTTGACCGAAGGCAGCAGGTCTCCGAAAGCAGAAAGATGATCAGGTAGATGCCATGACAGATGATTTGCCGCGTCTTCGTTCAGAGGGTGATATATGACAGGAGCAGCGGCAAGTGCACCAGCGCGACGCGTCCCGTGATCGTGATGAGCGGGAGGAGCAGGAGGAGCTGGCGTGCCGCCGCCTGTCCTTCGAGCGGGCGACGGGACAACAGGAACTGGCATGGTGGAGGGTGGCTTGGGTCGATACGTGTACTGGTTCGGATGCTTGGGTTTGCCTGGGATTGTCCCGTGACCGGCATCGGACACCACTACAATGGAAGTCAGTGTCGTCCTTGCGTTTATCAGTACGACAACGCCTGCACTCACCTTCTTCCTCCTCCTTTTTCCTCTTGCCCTTTTTGACTCTCTCCTTGTCGACTTCTACTTCCTCCTCATCCTCACGTCTCCGCTTCTCTCCCCGATCCTTCTCTTCCGCTACTACCGCGGGGGGTTCTTCTTCATGCGTCTCCGACATTTCTGCTCGACTAGCTTCCAGTGCAGCCTTGACTTCCTCTTCGTACGCCGCATCGCGCGAATTCATTGTACTTCGTCTCTTCGGAGGTGCTGAGGGTTGAGGCGAGCGTGAGTCTCGCTCTTCTGATGGAGTCGAGACATGCCGCACTCTGCGATGCTGTGCGGGAGGTTTTGATGACGATGAGTCGTGCCGCGCTTTGTCCGCATGACTAGTAGAAAGAGGTTTTTCGCTCTTGACAGCTGGCTGTTTCCCGCGCGTGCTCCTCCTGCCATCAGCACTATCTGCGATTGGACTAGTAGGATCCCTCTTCTGCCGCGACGGGGGGGCGGGTTTGGGGACAGATCTAAGGGGTTGGAAGTCTTCGGCTGGGTATTCCCTCGTCCAGCTCGCTGATTGCGTAGGAAGGCCTTCGTCTCGTTGATTGTATATATCGTGAAGCTCAAAGGGGCGCGGCGGAACATATGTACCATTACTGATCAAGGGAGATTAGCTTTCCGACCGGGTCAATGTCCTGCCTATGAGGACTTACTTCTTGCGCTTTGAACGTTTAATCCATCTCTTCAACACTGTATGTCGTTCGGGTTTACAGATCTCGCAGAAGTACTCTGAGCGGACGAGGAAATGGTTAGTACACGTTACGCAGAGCACGATTGTCACATATGTTTGGAGGGTGTTACCTCAACTCACCGTCTGGCGCTTCCCAATCTTCCCAAATTCCCATACACTCTCCATGTTGCCACACGTTACACTTGTCGCACTGAATCATCATCACATCGACATCTGCGAGATGCTCGGCTCAGCTGTCGCCATTAGTGGTCTGGAAGTGCATACTCACCTTCTTTCCCACAGACACAGCGTGTTATATCTTTCCCTTCTTCTTCATCATCTTCCTCGTCCGCGTCACCCTCTGCTTGATCCTCGTCGGCCTGATCGTCGTCTCCGTCTTCCTCATCCACATCCCGCTCCTTGTTATTTGGACTGACGTCTTTCTTGGCCTTGGTCCGCCTGATGTCAGCGGGGAGCAGGTGATCGTCCAGCAACAGCTCGTCTTCTCCACGTCTTTTTCTCCCTCGCGAAGCTGAACCTGCTCTTTCTGAACCGCCGCCGGTTGATGCTGATGGGGTATCACTGCCGCCTGTGGGCACAGTAAGACCGTTCGCATTTTTCGATCCCCTCGTTTTGACCGGCGTGTCTTCATTGTCCTCGCCTTGTAATGGTTCAGGCTCAACATCAGGTTCCGTCTTGACAGATGCTGCACCAAACCCCCGCACTGTACGATGGCGTCTATAGGCGTCCCAATCCCCCTGGCCAGCCTGTCCATCGCCGTCGCCTTCTCCTTCACCCTCAGCTTCATCGGCATCGCCGTTCTCCTCTAGCTCCTGCCCTTCTGCTTCCATTTCTTTGGCGTCTTCGCTGGTCGGTGGCGGTGTCAGGCTGGCATTGGATGCTGAGGGCAGATCAGGCTTATCAGGCGACACGGATCTTGCAGACACCGCATCTTCTTCTAGTGATGAAGAGTTGACTGGCAGATCTTCAAAGTTGAGTGCAGCTGCGAGACCGCTGGTCGGCTGAGAAACGGGCGCGACTGCTGGCGACCGAGAGGGAGCTTTAGGGGAGTTCTTGGGTGAGTTTTTGGGCTGTTTAGGTGGCAATGGCGGGAACAAGGGTCCTGTGGAGGGTGGTAATGGATTTCTATGTCTCGTACGACGGGGAGTGCCTGATATAGGTGGCATGATCGCCAGTCAGCACGAGATCGACTGGCAAATCATGTCGAGGGGGATGTACTGCAGAGCGGGCTCACCATCGTCCTCTTCCTCCAGCTTGGGCGTAGCTGACCCCAAACTAGGACTTCTAAAGCTCTTGAAATGAGCCGAGGATTCTCTCTGCGACCGGGAAGCGGTAGACGTGATTGACGTCCTGCGTCGGACTTCCATCTTTGCTCGACGATGTGGTGGTCCAGCAGGTGAACGTCGGGGTGGGGGCGTGGGGCGTTTTGGTTTCTAGCTAGTGGTGAGTCGGGTATGACTATGGCAAGTTAATACAGGAGAGCACGAGCAAGAAATTAAGGGGTACCTTCGTTGTGACTTCTGGCGCTATACCGATAGCATGGGGGAGACACGAGACGAGACGAGACGAGACGAGACGGATTGCCGATGCTGTGCTGTGGATGTGTTGTCAGATGCGATCATGTAACCCAGGAAGATGAGCAAGGTGGATGTTGTTGTAGGCAGCACTTGGGTAGCCAGTAAGGAATGGTTATGCCTACAAGTACGACCGCGGGAAAATAACACGGTAATCAGTCGCAACCTGCCTAACCTTATAAGTTAATAGCGGTTAACAACTTACCGCGTTTCTGTTTCTTTCTGCACATCTCCTCCCACCAACGACCAAATTCATCGTCAAGTCGAGCAACATTCAGGACAAGCCTGTCGTCACGCATCCAGCCGAGGTTGCCAATCCTACATTTAATATGGGCAGCGACGATCCAAGTACGTAATGGTCAGATGTTGGCTATCTTTACCCGTTCGCGGACTTCTAATGAAGCTGTTAATAAACCCAACCACGAGCCATAGATACACGAAATGGCATTCATATACAGTATTACTTTGTCTAGCATGAGACTATATGAACTATGTATTGTGTCCTGTATAAATATTCTTCTTTTCCTCGCTGCTCGTCACTCACTTCAACGCCGCTTGTCTAAGCCTTGGAAAGGAGTCGAGCGCCCTCGGGGGCGTTCTTGTTTCCGGGACCGTACCAGTCGGGGAAGCCAAAGTCGGATCCCCAAGGGGGAGCAGTGAATCGGGTCTGTTTTCCACCCTCGGCGATCTTGTCGAGCTTGGCGACGTCCTCCCGGTCGAGCTTGATGGTCTTCAAGTTGGACTCGATTCGGGCAGGAGTGACGGATTTGGGAAGAACGACAATTCCCTTGTTGACGGACCACGAGATCAATACGGTAGCGGTGGAAACGTTGTGCTTCTTGGCGATGGCGTTCAAGTCGGGGTCATCGTGCAAGGGGGAAGACGTTGATCCGAGGGGTGAGTAAGCCTCGACAAGGATGTTGTGTTCCTGGCAGTACTTGACAAAGTCCAATTGGGGGTTGTAAGGGTGGATCTCAACCTGGTTGACAGCAGGCTGGACCTTGGCGGTCTTGGCAATGTGCTCGAGGATGGGGATACCGGCGTTGGAGATACCGATGGCCTTGACCTTGCCCTTGGCGAGGACGGCCTCCATCTGCTCCCAGGTCTTGGACTGGTCCCACTCCCAGTCGATGTTTCGGGATCCGTCCTCCTTGACGGGGAAGAGAGGGTGGGTGCCGTTGGGAGCGAGTCGAACAGGCCAGTGCACGAGGTACAGGTCAAGGTAGTCGGTACCGAGGTCCTTGAGCGTGATGTCAAGACACTCCTCAACTCGGTCGTGGTAGCTTGACCAGCTGTTGGGACAAAAAATTGAGAAAAACAGCGACATCAGTCTCGTGTCTTCTTCAAAGCCATGGCTTTCACCGGGGTTGACATTTCGCGCTATGACGCAGCACACTACTCACACCTTGGAGGTCAAGAAGATCTCAGATCGGGGTACACCGCTGTCCTTAATACCCTCTCCGACTTCCTTCTCGTTCTGGGAAAGTGAAGACGGATTCAGAAAGGGAGCCGCAATCAGCACAAGGCTTCGAGCTTCTGCCTAGGTTGTGCCGCTTGACTCCTCTTTAGGGGAGGAATGACCTGGAGGTCTCGGAATGACTGTCAGAAGGGCGTAAGAAGGACTCACCTGGTAGCACAAAGCACCGTCGATGTGTCGGTATCCAGATTTGAGAGCGTGAGCGACAGCCTGTCGAACTTCTCCGGGCTTGGCTTGCCATGTTCCTGCGGGTATTGCAATTTGCCAAGAGAGAAGGCGTGACAAGGTCAGGTCAGCTGAAATACTCTTGACAATCTAGTACTCGAATTGTGTGATGAGCAGGGACGCTCTGCTCCCGAGGAAGGCGGCCTGTAATTACCGAAGGGGCGCCGAGTGTAGAATCCAGCCAGACTCACCGAGACCGATAGCGGGGATAGAGGCGCCAGTGTTGAGCTTGAATGAAGGGACGGCAGACATTGTGACTGAGGTATATACGTTAAGAAGTTGCTGTTGAGTGCTTTTTGATTCGGACGACTTTCTTAGCAGGAGAAAGGAGTAAAGAAGAACAAGAGGATTGACTTTGATAGATATATTTCCAGGGGTGGATGTTCGACTACGGTGGGTCCTCTTTCCGTCTGATGCGTGGATATCCACCTTGAGATACTGGCATACTGTAGCGATTGCTTGCTCTTCCGCTGCATTCGTTAGTCACTAAAACGCATCTCTCGAGGATTACTTAGGATATGGAACGGACGTATCGGACCGGTATCTCGCGGGCCGATGATCCGGCTAATCCAAGTGTGAGGGTTTAGTAGGGTCGATTCACGTCTACGGTGGGAAAACCTGCCGACTAGCTGTATGTCGTCATCTGGGGTGATATAGAAACTATATCCGCGACTGATGGGCAGGCAAGCGAAAGAATGCAACGAAGCGGAGAAGTCAGCGAGGAGGGTACATATATGAAAAGCCCAATTGATGTACTCGTACTGTACATCAGAAGATACCGCCCAGCTTTGACAGAAATGACTGACGTGGAATGTACTCATACTGCGATGATACAACGGGGCCTCGCTTGCACACTGTACTGTGCATCCAGGTGTCGTCTTCACCTGCGATGAGTGTTCATCCCGCGCGTAAATCGACGCCATAAGGATTGTCCGCACCAAGCGGAGATATGTTGATGGTACTGAACCAGTACATCATATTGGATCGAATACTCTTGTTTCAATGAACCAAATCAAAGGACTACGAACGGCCAATCGACGCACCGTACTTATATCACTGTGTACCACCTTCCGCTTGGCAATCACGCGTTTGATGATACGCTCACACAGCAAAGCAACGAGGCTCTTCTTGCTAACACACATCAAAACACTCCGAAAGCGCTTTGATCCGAGGGGAGGGTTCACCATCATTTGATCCGATCTACCTTTGACCCTCATCATCTCTAGGGCCGGACTTGGTCTTCTCTTCTTGGCGTCAAATTGAATATGTTCCTCGACTGATCTCCCGATTCTCCTTCAACCTTAGAGGCGCTCAAACGGGTGAGGATAGGTGTCTATGGCTGACTGTATTTGGGTACTCATCTCCATCCCCAGTGATCGATATGGATATGGGTACCATTCAGCGCAGCCAAAGGAGGCACACACGTCTATCCAACTGAGCTAGCGAACAGTGTACCGCGTGGGTGATGGGCGTCACGAAAACAGCTATCTCACCGAAGCTAATCAGCATCAAGTCCACTCATACGGTATCACCATCAAACAGACCGGATCATTGTGATAGTGAATTTGACTGCGGTCCCTCGGTCACGGCGTCGGGCAAAGCATGCGGTGCTTCTGCTTTCTTGCCCATGCTCCCTTCTCCAATCATCTAATCGAAATCAGATCAGCGGGCAGAGTGGGGTCGGAATATACAACATACTACACATACACACACAGCTACCATCAATTCCCGTCACCACCGCTAACGACACCCCTTCGGCACGTTCAAGCATATACTATCGTATCGAGCAACGCCTTTGCCCTTGCTTTTGCCGCCGCCATCGCCATTGCCGACAGACCAATCTCCAGGGGTGCTCAAATTCCAGGGTGACTAGTACACGTTGGCGGATATTTAGATTCAGATCTGGATCTAGTCTGAGCAAGCATGCTTATTGGATGAGGGAAGCATGATTGGAGTGACTGATGGTCGGTTGGATGGTTTGATGGATTAGGCCATCCTATCCTTCTTTCTTGCCATACAGCGACCATCAAACAAACGCCAACATTCGCCATCCGTTCTGATCAGCGGCGGCGGCGATGCGTGTGCACATTCGTGTGTGTTAGCATAGAATCCACAGCCTTGACACCTCCCATCTCACGACGCTCCCAAAGGGGCAGATAGCTTTACATATATGTAGAACTCGGTACTATATCTTGCTCTCATTCCTCTCCCTCTTCCCTGTTGTTTTCCATCTCGTCTTTCATACTGGGTAAGAGGTTGTACTTCTATCCACGAACCATCAGCATCAGGACTTACACGACTTACCATATCTTGGACTAGTGGAACGATAGCACGACGCACGATTCAACGCAATATACAGCGGGGAATCGATAACGACCACGACAGCAATACCAACTCTCCCGAGATGTCGGTACTCGGCCATGTGTCCGCCCCTTTTGCCATCGGTATTGCTCCACAACACTCGCATTTCAACATGGACGGGTGTGAGGTCCCATTCAAGGTTCAGACTCAGTCCCAGTACGTGAAAACTGCCGAGCCTCCCAAGTCTATCGATGAGGCTCAGACCATCCAAATCACTATTCTCTCGGCCCCCTGTTCGCCTACATCGTCTGTCGACTACCCTCAAGAACGTGAAGGAGCGAAGACGTCGACTTCTCCTCCAAACGATGTAGACGCGAATGCGATCATCAGTGAGAATCCGAATGCGAAGCTAGCCAGGCAGGTCTTGGCTCGATACCCCTCGCTCAGCGACGAGCAGCTCTGGGAGCCGTGGTTCGCCTTCCCGTCCAAGCCGCACATGACACTGCATCGATGGGCCGAGGGCCAGAAAGCCCGGTTGAACATGTGAGTGAGAATGCATGGACAACTGGCTGGGACATCAGCAAGATTCCATGAGCTCTGGTGTCCCATTAGCACATATCTTGATCTTTTCGGCACTCCTCACTTGTTTCTGTGCCGGCTCTTTATGTTTCAAATTGGTCGGTGTCTGACGCTCCACACGACACATCTGCCACATCTGACGCAGGCACATCCACACCCTCCCCTCCGTTCCGATCGAGGCAGACTTTCACACCTTCCTGAGATACTCGCGCTGGACGCTAGCATCGCTCAAGATCCTCGTTCTGGGCTCGATCTTGCTCATCCGCGGTGTTCAATATGGGCCTCAGATGGGCCGGACCCTGTTCGGCAGACTTTTGGGCGATCGGTATAATGATCTTATGGCCTTCGGTGCGAATGGTGTCAACAGCAATGGCAAGATCCGAGCTGTAGGCGTCGGCACCGGCTTGGACGTGGCCTCGAAGCGAGAGAAGGGGAACAAGGTTGTCATCCTTGATAACGCCCGCTCAAGTCAAGCAGGAGAAGAAGAAGAAGAAGAAGAAGAAGGCAGTAAGCGGACCAGTTTAGTCGACAATGGAGTCCTCATCAAGAGTGCTGTCGATGAGGCGCGAGCCTTGCAGCTGAGGGGCAACGAGTAAGTGGAGGTTGTGCACCCCGAACCTCTGCCCAGCTGCTGTCAGTCTCGCTTCACGGTACCCCGTTTTGGATCGAGTCGCCTTGCGGCAAAGAATGTGGGCTGGGCGGCTGGGCTGATCGGTTTGAAACTTTACAGGTTCTTCGCAGAAGGCAAATACGACGCTGCGCTCGAGCACTACGGTATGGCCATCGTCAGACTGATACCATGGGATCTGGCCTCTCTCAGCCCTTCGCCAGCAAGAGAGACTGGGTTCATCGAAACGTAAGCTCTGAGTGCTATGGGTTCCGTTTCGATTGTAGCGCCACGTCTAAGACACTGTGCACCGATTCGTCATGCCATGACATTCATAAAGTACTCGATCTACCTGCTTCTCGCACTGCCTTGCTACACATTTTGCCTTTTTCCAGTCTATGCAAAGCTACACGCATATGTTAGTGCTGACAACCAAATCTACGTACTGCACGCTCGTTTTCGCAGCGACCAAGCCCTCATGCTTTCGATCGCCCTCACGTCCCTTCGGATGACCCAGATCCTCCCACCCCATTATAGGCCCCAAACATCGGTCGCCGGATCCAGATTGTACAGACTCACCAGAGCTGCGTGCGAATACGTCAAGCTCTCGCCTGTGCCAAAACCAGATCCAGAACTCAACCCCCTTCGAAGATCAGACACGAACTACGACTACAGCGTCAACGCCGACGTAGATGCCGAGCTGGATCTGGGTGAGAAGCTAGAGGTCATGTCTCGCGAACTGGCTGGAGTGAGTGCCGCAGAGGAGATGCACATGGGCTTGGAAGGTGGGAAATCCGTCAGGGGAGTCCGGAGAACCATGGATTCGTATTTCGGCCTTGTTTGAGGTGTTGTCGCGTTCGTCGCCTTGTCCTTCTCCATTCAGACAGGCTCTGATCTGATCTCAGTTTAGTCCAGTGCAGTGTGTATCGTGTTATTGTCACAGTGTCCTTGTAGCACAGAGGACTGTATTATCTACTGTACTCGAGTACCAATCAATACTGTGTACAGTACGGACGCTCGACTCTCGGTGACTCTCGGTGGTTTAGCGTCGGTCTATCAGGTTTGCATTGCCAGATTTGTACGGGCAATCACTAGTAGGAACAATGATCCGGATGATAATGTATGATGTATACTCTTGAAGATGCCTAACCACCCGAGACTTTGGTAATGACATGATATGATGAGCCTCGATCTCTGTCGTTTGCCGTAGCATAATGTAGCAATACCCAAAGTACTGTTAGACTGGGTATTTCAGAATGCTATTACAGAGCCATCAAGGGCCAAAATACGCTGCACTGTACGTTAACGTATACTCTTTTACGCCGGATACAAGATGCAGTACCCGTATAGCTGATCTACACACTTCACTCGTAGTCCTCCTTGCCCTCTCCATACTTCTCTGACGGCCTACCGCCGTCCACCATTTGTACCCGCCCCGTGCCCTTCTCCACCTCCAGCAAGTTATTCAGCACAAGCCTGTACTGCACTGCGAGACCCCAAGGCATCAATTCGAGGCGGCCCATGAACAGGTGTAAGAGATGAGAGACTGTCCATGTGGATGAGGAGCCGAGGAAGGGGAAGACGATTTGGCCGCCGTGAGAGACCCACAGCTCGGGTGGGGTGGTGTCGAACCCTGCGAATCGCCCCAGTGACACATTCAATCAGATTAGTGATACTTTTTTTCGTCGCCACGAGTCACACGGAAGAGAGGAGCGCAGCGCATTTTTTATTTATTGACGGATAATATCAGGTTCACAGACGACTCGCTACTCTTACTCACAGTTGGCAGCGAAGAGAGCCGATCTCAGGCCAGACGTTGAGATCTGATGTGGCGCGTATTTCACCACAGCCCAAACGACCAACGCACAGTCGAACGTCCAGAACAGTTCCGAGAACGAGCTGTGACGCAAGACGAGACGCAGCAGAACAGAGATGTCGAAAATCAGCCTTTACCTTTCCAGCCCATCTTAGGGCACACGCCATTGAGTGCTGCAGCCACACTCACCCTCGAGGGAACTCAGCCAACAGGGCATTAAGAACCCCAGCATGCCACAGAACTTTCCTAACCTCCCTGCCGTTTTTGACCCAAGCTTTCAACCAAGCCAATGTGCCTTTATTCGTCATATCGGGCTCGAATCGTCCGCTGATATGCCTGATCCTATCGACCAGGCCTGGACGCGTGAAATGGAGGTGAGCGGAATGATATAACGCTGCTGGGGTTAAGCGGAGATGAGATGGGGAGGGGGAGAGGTAGGTCGTTTGAGCGAGCCGCATCAATAGGTGGGCGGGTTTGCTAGCGAATTGTGGTTGGGTTAGCATTTCTCATCTTTTGCCTGACCTGATCTGAAGTACTGGGCTCAAAACTCAAGGTGCTCATTATGATCGTATTTGGCCGGCTGGCCTGGGGAAGGGAGTCGTAGAAGTGAGACATCCCGACTGCACTCACGTATCCAGGACGTGCGATTCATGCACATACGTCGGCATATCCATCCCATTATCTGTCAATCCCACGCCAAGCGCTCTTTGAAGCATCTGCTGGTCCATGAGCATTCTACGATAGGTTCGTCAGCACTTCATCCATTTGATTAGATGATACCCAAGCGCCAGGTCTCATGTATCCATCAGAGCGTATTACAAGATATTCTAGGTTGTCACTCACCGCCAGACAGACACCGAAATGATTCCACATCCGAAATCATCCAGACTCAGTCCTGGATCTTCTCCAGCCAGACTCTTCGCCAAAACTTTCAAGAATTTGGGTCTTGGTATTCTGGGGTCCAGAGCTAATCCTTCGTTGATCAGGTTCGCCCAGCTTTCGGGGGTCGGGGCTTCCCATAGTAGCTCATCGGAAGGAAGATTGATTGCTGCTTCCTTTACTGATAGCACTGCCGGGATATGCAGGAGGGTCGCCATTAGAGAGTCGAGCATCTGTGTAAAGTTGCGATTGGTCAGATGTCGATAACCTATTTTGTCGAACCGGTATGGTAAAAAGATCGGGCACACACTCACATAGACAGCCCAGCCAAGTCTCCGCTTCGACTCATCATCTAGATAAGCACGATATCGAGCTTCGTCACTTGGTCTCTCCTCCTTCGCATATAGGTCGTCCATGGCTGAGCCTATCCCTCGGAGAAGATGTAGCCTCCTGCAGGTGGTCACGATACTACATCTGAAGATTTCGGCGTGGTAGAATAGTTCTCTAGATCCGCATGCTACACCCAGAGCCGTCTGCAGGAGGAAGGCGAGGAGGGCGTTCTTGTCGAATTTAGCTCTTTGATCGCTCCCTCGCTATATCAATTAATTGAACAGACAGCATCAGTACGTATCTCAATACCTTCCGAGTGCAAGACGGTGGGTATAGGAGTTGCAGCGCGAAGCTCACTCACCATCCAAGCTATCATCCTCCGTACCAGCTCGCACAAGGCGATCGCCAGCGGTCTGAATTCAGGCTCAGCATATGTAGCCCCAACCGCTGCTATGCTGAGCAGCAGTACGGCGGGTGTATCTGAGTGACTAAAACTTGGTTTGTGTATCACGGGGAACAGGGGATGGAATCTCTCGAAATACAGATCGACGAAATCCGACAGTGTCTCATGGTCTGGGAAATCGTCGACGTCCGGCATGAGCCAGTGCGGCTGGTGGGAGAGGTATATTAGGGATAGCATGGCGTTTCGCGAAGTCTCTGATATCAGGTCGTTATTCCGTTGTCGATGTGGTCGGGGCGATGCTTTCACACCTGCCAAAGTCAGAGGTCGATCGGGGACTTTAGGCTTGAATACGTTTGGCTAATGAACCAGCATATCCCGTGTATCAACGGTCAGTCTGTTCAATTTCTTCGAGGCTATTTCTGCAGGACGGGTAGTTGAGGCGAAAACATCTGCTCACCCACGGATTATCGTGTGTCCTCCCGAACGGATCAGGCATGCCGTTGAAATTCCCTTGTCCAGGCGGACCACCGTTATACCGATCTTTCCCTTCCTCCCCATTGACAGGACTGCCTCCTCGCGGAGTCGCGCAGAGCAGCCAAGCTGCGCTTAGCGTATCTGTCGAGCTCACGGGCCCTACACCGCCTTTCTCGAACATGCTGCTTTGTAAGCCGATATCCAGGTCGATGTTTTCGTCGGACCCCCAACCGAAAACGTGGCCGAACCATTCCCAGCTTGGGTCGAAGGGCAGCCCACTGTCACCCGAATTTCCGTCCATCGTTCCTACCAGCATATCTACGTTATCAGGAGTAGACGGTAGTTCTGGATGTGAGCATGACAATCGATATATCCTATGCTGCGTACTCACCTGATGGTAGGGTCGATGTTGACGGTCCTACACTGAGTTGAGCTGGGTCGATGAACCCGGATGATGAGGAAGAAACAGATGGCACGCTGAAGGGTGTACCCGTCGTCACCGGCGGGGGCATCATCATGCCCGCCGGCCCACCCATATTGACACTTATACTTGGCGAACTCAACGCCGCCGTCATAGGCGTCAACCCTAGCTCCGCTGCTCCGCTACTTTGCCCTTGCGCTTGCCCTTGTACTGCCATAGGCACCTGAGACTGCGACTGTTGATGAGCCGGTTGTGGCGCAGACCATAGATGATCAAGTGCCGAGGTGGAAGATGACGGTGGGAGGGGGGGAATAGGCGCGTGGACGGGTATTGGAGCGTTGGCTGGTGGGCCTGACATGAAGGGAGCATAAGGGGCATTGTCGGACGATGAAGACAGTCGACGTGAGACTGTACCGGGCGCATCAGTCATGGAAAATCTCCTTGCTTTGCTATAGGTTCGCGCATGTTCGTTCTCAAGTGTCAGCGTGAAGCCAATGTGTGTTTGAGATAGGTCCATCATAGTATCAACTATACTACAGAGCTCATCGAGCACGGAGATCTCGTTGTATCCAATCGAATGAAGTGGTGTCGTATAGCAGACTCACGAAGGAGGAAGTTCCTCATCGCCTTCCTCGCCTAGCCCATCGTAAACACCGGGATTGCCCCCTAATCCCGATCCAGCTACCTCTGGATGCATCGTCGTTACGTGCTTCGCGCGGACATCGCTCCGTCCGAACGACTTGTCGCAATATGGGCATGCGTATGGCGTGGTGCCTACATGAGTCTTCTCGTGTCTTCGCACCTGAGCAACGGGTATTAGGTCAGCTTGCTGGTGCAATATACGTGCTCTGCCTGAGAAGTCGATCGTCCTCAAGGGCGGATCATGGCCCGCTGAGAGTGTGACTGTTAGGGTAATATCACCGATACTCACATGGCCCGCGGTGCCAAAGGTCTTGGTACAGCCTGAACGACATACATCTCGTCAGTCAGCGATCAGCCGCATGGCTTCGTAGCTTCCTCGTCTGGTAATGGTCAAGAGGAAGCGTTCGATGGTAATGGCACTTACCGACCCAGAGACAAGCGTAGACCGTCTCCCCCTTTTCGTCCTTTTCGGCCTTTCTAGGTCCTGACTTGAATGGCATTGAGACAGGTTGTGCTGACTTCCTCTAAAGTGTCTGTCTGTTCCTGTGATCCTACGATCCCCGTCCACTGGTTCCTGCTGCTGGACGTTCTCTCCGTTTCTCGTATGTTTGTACTCCCTCTCAACCCTTCGCTGATCCGTTTCGCACGTTCTCCGATTTCGTTGGCAGGAGCGGGTCTGGAATATTTCAAGCTGGATCGCAGCCTTCGGATCGTGCTCGTATGACAGGGCAGTGCAACTTGTCCTGCTTGAAGTTCGAGGTTGTGCCTCTATAGTATGTCGATCGAAGCCGCCCAACGTAGTCCGAAGGTATTTTCGAGATGGGTCGATCGCAATGATATGCCGGTGTCCGCTTGGCTAGAGAAACGATAAGATAAAAACAACAGGACAGGACAGGGAATGAAGATGCTTAAACAATAATCAATGAGGGGAAAATCATATCAGGAGAAGCAGAGGCTAGCTAGAATGGGACAGAAAAATCAAGCAAGGATGGCAGGGGCAAGGGTTTTTCTCTTCGAGACGAGATTGGTCGATCCGGAGGTATATCGAGAGGATGTCGAGGGATACGATAGGAAGCCAGACGTCAGACTTGGTGCTCATCAGGCAAGACGTGGTAAACGGCGGATCGAGGCTGTGATCATACAAAGATACCAGATATTTTCCTCGAAAGCATGGTATTCTGCGGTGCGCGGTGCGGTTCATCGAAACCTCTCCTCCAAGTGATCGCTTGCTTGCGTCGCAAGAATGCAAAGAAGAAACAGACGTTCACTCACTCGGTTTGGTGGATGTCAGGTGGATACCCTCAAGAGGTATCCACTTCCGGGTGGATAGGTTGATCCCACGGACCGGAACGCCGTCACTCTTTGCTTCCGCCGCCTTGATAGTCATCACGCGGTACAACCAAATCAACATGATCGGTTGACAATGAGGGGAGGTTACGGGGCCCTGGAGCGCGCTTGGTCATGCATGCAGCCTTCACCTGGAGACCCCAATTTTATCCCAAGATGGCCGAAGCGGAGCGGAGCGGATCATGAGCTAGATCACAACAATAACTGACATTGGCGGCAGTGGACTTCGACTTTGACGGCCCGTCTACGTCCAGTGGTAGACATGAGCTAGACCCCAATCACGGACTGGACACTGTGACGCCGCCAATACTCCGTTGACGCGAAAGCACTGTACTTATACTGGCACCACCCTGTGACACTTGCGCCGCTGTGAAGGGTGTATCTATCTTACAAGGCTGTCCAATTCTGTTCATCTTCAAGTTCCGACTGCGATGACGGTGAAAATTGCATACAGTGTAATAAATTTTTATTATGCACATACAACCTCAGCCCCGGGTAAGTTCGATGTGGAACTTTCAACAGTGCAGCTCCTGCCTCCTCCTTTCCCTTCACCTCAAATGTACTCCTGGCTTTCGTCACTCAGCTCGGCAACAATCAACACATATACGGGGTGAATCTCCAGATCGTTTATGAACTATATCAAACCTCGAACCAGGAAGACCCGGAAAAAGTTTAGTGCCAGAAGCCTCAACCCAGACATTACTTGTTCTTCTACTCGAGCGAACGATCGATAAATGGAGATGAGTTGAAGATTGTGTGAAGGAAAAAGGGTTGATGAATGGAAGGGGAAGAAGCGACGGATGCGAGATCAAGTCAAAGCAACGTCAGTACGTGCGTTCTCGATAGAGACGGAAGACGATGTCTGTAAGGCCGCAACGAAACGAAAGGGTACGAACGGGGTTCTCGGGACTGTACGGTGCCGGGTAAGTAGGTTAGTCAGCCTCTAGTATCTCAGGAGTAGAGTCGTGTTATGGTAAGCTTACGCAGTCTTCCACAGAGCGGCGACCTTCTTGAAGTTTTCCTGTGAGATCGAGGTGACCAGACAGACAGACTGGATTCAGCGACCGACTCTTTCTTGCAAGCGAGTCCCAGTTTGATATCAGGGAAGAAAAAGGGAGAAGGGGAGGGGCAGCTCACCTTGTGCTCAGCCTTCTTGCCGGACTTCTCCTGGTCGGCCTTGAGCTTGGCGAGTTGGACCTTCATGAACTCGTTGCTGAAGGTGGAGAGGGGGAAGAAAGATTAGCAAAGCAATTTGCAGTCGTGCCTAACTCAGAATAGCAGAGAGGAGGAAGCGCAATGTGCGAAAGAAAGGCCAGGTGGCTGACGAGAGCGAGGATGACGAGATGGCTCGATCTGGAGAGAACCCGAGCAGCAGGAACGGCATGATCCCGCAAAGTGGTATCGCGACTTCAATAGATGAGGTAAGTCTGGATGGCAAGGCGACCAAGCGGACGCCTATACAGAACAAGGAGGGAACACACTCACTATGCGGAGGGCTTCTTAGCACCACCCTTCTTAGCTTCGGCTGTGAGAGGTTAGACGTATACGGTTCGCGCAAGGGCAGACGATCGGAAAAGACGAGCAAAGGGAGTAAATCAGGATGAAATGAGTCAGATAGGTCAGCAACATGGACTAAGCCTTGAAAGTCACCGGCCTTCTTCGACTTCGACGCGTTGAGTGGATGAGTGGGGTGGCTGGACGCCATGTTATGTTTCGTCGTGTCTCGGATCGACGCATCGTGATTATGCATATCCCGCTTCTTCTTATGCATAGCAGGAATACTCACTCTTCTTGGCTGTGACGATTCAGGTGACACATGTATGTATCGTGTCAGCTCACGCTATCGACTGAAAGGACATCGCTTCTATAGCTTCATGGTGTACCGTATCTGCGGTGGACGCGTCCCCATACAAGGAAGAGAGGAATGTAAACAACCTCCACCACCCCCGCTTCACCGCAGCGTTCACCGCCCACCTTCGGAAAAGGATATAGATAGGGATGGCAACGTCGGACGATGCATACTTACGAGGCATCTTGTTGACGTTTCTGCGTTGAGCGATGGATATGAAGGTGTCGTTTGAGTGGATTTGATATGGTGGTTGATTAGTAGTATGGTTGAAAGAAGGAATAGAAGGGGGAAGAGATATGATTCGGGAAGGGTATGGGTTGGGTATATTGGTAGCGTATAGTGTATGTGTTGTAGGGGTGGTGATCGTGAGGAATGAGAGACGCGTCTACTACCTTTACCTTTACTACTAACTATGGTAAATAAGTAAATTACGAAGTCATCATTTATTTGGGACGCGTCACGTGATTGTAGGGTGATCTAGTGATATAAGTTAGTGACGTTCACTTCATAAAAGGGGTAGGTCCAAGCGTTCTATAATGACACCATGTCAACTTAGACGTTCTTGCCAAAGATCATGGATGAAGTCCTTATTGCTTGCATAAAGAGCACCAACAGAAAGTATTCTGCTTGTTTGCACGAAGCCATCAACACACTTGTTTGCTCGCAAGGAGGAAAGCGCGACAAAAATAACTACAGCACTCGGGATTCCCATCTGGTCCCCCACGATGGTACTAACCGAGCGATAACGAGCTTGAGGCTTCGAAGAGCGGACGGGGTTCGGCGTTTTCTCGTTTCTATGGCCGTAGATGGGTATCACTGCCAGACTGATCGTTATATATGGTCAAGCAAGCTCTTCCATGTCGAGCAGCCTTGACGACAGACCGTCGCCGATCGTCAGCTGAACGACTTTCGTCGTTTATTTTTAGCGATCAGTCTTGCTCGCTCTTGCCTTTGGACGTGAAACGATCGATGAATCGCGCTCGAGCGGGTTACGCGGTAGCTATACACAAGGGATATGCATCTGATACACACTCCAGGTACTCTGAAAAGTACCAAGCAGTCGAGAAAGACGTCCGGCACAGCCTTACGAAAAGTAATGTAATGTGTGCCTTGTCTATCGCATCATCACGTCCTCGCCATCTTCAGGTCTAGGTGCGCCTCGCTCAACTGAATTGAGGATCTCACGTCTGATCTCCGATGAGATAGTAGGGTGAGGTCGTGATCTGATGACATCGAGAAGCGCGTCTTTCTGGTCGGGCGTAAGATCGGATCCGTATCTATCACCGTCCAAGGACAAACGGAAATAATCGAATCTTCAGTTCTCCGTCCATCGGTCCATCCAAGCGATAGATTGACTGATACTCACCGTTGTACAAACACCAACAGACTCTGATGCCACAAGACAGGCAACTTGTCTTCCCCAGTACGGCTTCTTTGCGAGTTTGCCAAACGGATGAAGTGGAAGACAAGGGCGTCAACTACCTTGTATGGCAGCGCGTACTTCTTGTCAAGAAGGATTCGGATAAACAGCGAGTTAGGACCTGATGGACACGAAGAGCGCACACAACTCTGAGTCAGTGACTGCCATGGGTGATCTCACCTGAAGCATGATAGGTAGGTGAGACTTACCTGAATAGTCCATTGAGGCGAGTCGCATCAACGCAGCGGCCGAGTGCAATACTGGTACGGAGACCTTTGACAATACCGAAGCGACGATCGCGGCCTCTTTGAGCGAACAGCCGGTCTAGATCGCCAACAATCAGAACCAATCCTTACGCTCAGTCTAGATCGAGAATGGCAAACACCGCTCAAATGCTAGCCAGACTTACCTCACACAGTGGGAACAGAATACCCTTGAAGAACGCCGCGGGCTTATACAGCCCCTTCTTCAACGCCTCGTAGAGATGCACGTTCAATTTCCCGTTATTCATTCTCATGCTCTCCCTGCACTGATCCAATAATACACCTTCGAGGAAGACCCGTACTTCGGTAGGCTTCAAGTTGGATACGAAGATCTTGGTGCATGCGAACGTGGCATGTGGGGTCCATTCGGTCGGTTTTGTCAGGGCCAGAAGTTGAGCCCAGTGAGGTAATGAAGGGAGGATTTTGAGCGCTTTCGGGAGGGGTCCTGATTTGTATCGAGAGAGAAGGAACCCGACCCTAGAGGGATGAGAAGAGAAGGCGTTTTGGTGAGCGGTGTGAACTGATAGTGGGAAGATCTTGCACATACTTGGTATATACTTCGATGACCTTGGGGTTGAGACCCTTTCTAGGATCGGGTGGTCCCTCGTCTGATGACACCAAACAGCCAATTCGATCAGCGTATTTCCCTTAAATAGACGAACAGCCTCATAATGAGCCTGAGCTCACCTTCATCCTCAAGCCCCTTGCTAACCGCGCCTCCTTGCATCTTGCTGAAAATGATATCGGCCAACGTTTGACCTCCTGCCTCGCCTCCTCCTGTGGACGGTCCGGCTTCCGAACCGGAAGGTCCTCCTGCGTTGGCATTGAGCGCATCGAGCGTAGCATGGTCTGCCGGGTCGATCTCCTAGAAAGGGGAAACACAACAATGTCAGTGATGATGATGTTGACAGGCATTCCCTGAATACGGGGCAGAGTACAACGCACGAGCTCGGCATACTCCTCCCCTGATACATCTCCCTCATCAAAGTCCTCTGCTCCCTCTTCGTCAGAATCGATTTCGGCGATTTCTCGAGGCCGTCTGGAGCTAGACCATTTCGCACAAGAGACGTCAGTTCCCTGCCCTTGGAAGCAATGTCCTCGGCAGCTGATTATTGCATGATTAGATGTGTGCGCCGCAGCACACTTACGGCTCAGCTTCCTCATCCTCGTCCTCCCAGTCATCGTCACCGCCCATCTCCCTATTCACCTCCTCCTGTTGCTCTCGAGCCAGATCAAGAATCTTCTTGGACATTCGTGCATCTTCGGCTCGCTGAGGAGGTGGCGAGCATAGCATATGATCAGCCCTCATTCCCTAGGAGACGTGCGGAAGCTGAGGAGTCATGACGATATGAGGAAGGACGTTGACAGAGACAAACAGAACGAAGAGTAGATGGACCACGTCGAGATGAAATTTGGAGTAATACACACCGGCTCATCGTCGTCCTCATTCTGCGAAGCTCTCTTCTTGCTAGGTTTGCTGGGCCTTCCAAACTTCCTCAAACTCTCATCGGCATCTAGTTGCACATGAAGCGGATCATGTCGTTGTTTCGTGGGTCTTGCCGCTCGGGGCATGTTGGGCGGTCGATTCTGTTCGGAGATCGCTGATAATAAGAGTCTGTCCAGTCTCGAGTCCAGAGGCTGGGTAATGCTTCACCGAAACGAAGTATCAAGCCCGCTTTGGATGATTAGATGTGTATATCTGATCTTTTCACTTATGATAATTTGTCAATAAGTCGCCAGAATTGAGGAGGACCATTGATACGACGGGGCTGACAACTTTTTGCAGAGCGGAAATCTACAACACGTGGCTAGGGGAGACCGTGTATCACGTGACAGGTGCATTTAGCTACCCTGGAGGCGGAGATGTCCGCTGGACGTCTGAACGCGCCTGTTTACGATATATATGACGACGGATTGAGCCAGTTTCAGGTTGATCATCGAGGACCAGACAAAGCGAAAAGTGTGAACAGAAGGCGAGAACAGACCCCATTTCATCGCATCCATCTATATATATTGCTAGAACGTATCCTGTACTTCTCAATAAACACCCGACCTCCGACTACAGCGCTTCTCAAACAGGCTTGTTATCGTTTTTTCCAAACATCGGTCGCTTGTTCCTTGTGCAACCGCTTTTGACGACCTCAAGCTTTTCTTTTCGCGTTATCAATACCCGTCTTCTTGAAATCGGATGACGAAATGGTGGTCGGATCTTTCCAGCTACAATAACGATAAACACAACACACGAGGGCGATAATCTCAGAATCCCATACTCATATACAATCGCCGCTCACTGATAGGCCCCATTCATCTACTCTCCCGTCACTGCATCAACTTCGCTCAACATGGGCGGAAATGGGCGGAAACAGGTCATGGACCCAGCGGTCCTCGCTGCTGTCTTATCGGTGAGCTAGAGAACCAACCAGTGTCAGACGACAGCTGTGATTCGATAGTTAGCTGACATGAACCCCGTATTTTTATCCTCTGTTGCGTAGGCCGACTTTCCGCTAGTCGACTCAGCACTCATAGAAGCGATGGTCAACGATCACCCGCCAGAAAGCCTAGCATCGGAAGAATCGTCCATCAGAGATCAACTAGGCATTCTCGAGGCTACAATGGTACCTGATCCTGACGATGGAATGACGGTCCATTCGCCCAATCCCAGCTGGACAGACAGCACCAGTGACTCCATGAACGGGAACGGCATTGACGAGCTCTCTAACAAGCTTGAGAGTCTGGCCACCAACTCGAATGACAGTATCAACAGAGGACGAACGAAAGGCACCGGAACCGGAACGGGAACGTCCAGTACCAGCGCGAGTGCTAGTGCTTGGTCAGCAGAGGATGGCACAGAGAAGCGCCGTCCCTTCTCCGAGGAAGACGATGCTGTAGGACTCTTGGACGAGCTAGAACTACTCAGGACGCTCTTCCCGGCCATGTGAGTGAACCCACACATCTCCTTGATATCGTTCCGGCCCGCTCTTCCCAACGTATTACACGTCTACCATCTCCTAATGCTTATTGAGCGACCTTACAGTGCCGAGCGCGAATTACAATCCGCTCTGGCCTCCTCAGTCTCCCTTCAAGCTGCAATCGACCAGCTGCTATCCTTTGAGCTGATACGGGATGTCGAGGCGCAAGGGCACTGGCCCGGGGAAGAGAGCGGAACAGACAAGGAATCATGGGAAGAAATTAGCGCGAAAATGCAGGCTCGCTCGAAGTCCAAAACCAAGTCGAAGTCGAAACCAGCTTCGCAAGCGTCTTCGCGTGTACCTTCCATATCCACTACCCCTGTCATTCCGTCCTCACCTCACATGGAGAACGCTCTGCTACTGTCCCCATCGTCAGCTCACTCGAGAGGCTCGACCATCGGCAGTACATCGAGCAAAAAGAAAGCGAAGAAGGACAAGACCGTTATCCCCCTGGTGGACACCATGCAAAGGCGAGCTACTCCCGCACAATCTCGCTCCGCATCTGCTTCTGCATCAAGGGGTAGGTCCGCCTCGCCTCCTCGCGCAGGACCATCCAACAACGCATGGCACAACATCACCTCTGTATCCTCCTTCCTGGCGGATCTACTACCATACCCCGCTACATACTTCCTCAAATACCTACACTCACCGGTATATCGTTCAGCCTATTCGGCTGTCAAGGGCGCGCTGGCCGCCTTGCCATCGAATGCGACAGCCGACGATGGCCCTTCTCGTAAGGTACTTGAGGATATGTACGAGGTATCGCTGAGCGATGGTCAAATAGGCAAAAGACAGATTAGGAGTGACTTGGAAGTCTGCGTGCACGCGGCAGGAGAGGATGTCGCGACTGTTATGGACCTCATGGACTTGTTAAGCGATATCAGCGAGTGGCCCGGTGACGACGATTTCTTCGAGCCTAGGCCCGAATTTGTGCTCAATAAGCAACCCAAATTGACTTCGATGACAACACCTCACCAGACATCGTCTCAACCAGTGATCGCCGTTGACATGGCTCGAACAGTCTCAAACGCCTCAACGGTATCTAACGGCTCATCCATCCTGGCACCAACTCACCCCACTACTACGCTACCAGCCGACAGCGTGAGCAATGGTATAACCATTATTAATGGCAATGCATTACCTGGCAAGATGACGAGACCGCAACCGAAGACGAAAGCGAAAAAGGCGGAGCCCGAAATTGTGCTCTCAGGCGGTGCTATTAGAGAAGCCAAATTGCGCGAGGTACCTGGATCCAAGCCTTCTCCGGCTATTAACTCGAATCTTCCCGCGCTTAACCCACTCGAAGTTACATCCCCTCTTATGCCATCATCTCCCAAGCTCAGATCGGTGAAGATCGGAAATCACCCTCAAGTGCATCCCCAGAATTGGCGCACCGTCTCACACGCGCGACGACCTCCTGGCGCGGCTACCTCCAGTCGTACGACGATGCGGAAACTTACTGTGGAAGAATGCCAGGCGCGAGCGGCGCTCGAAAGAGCGCGGCGCGAAACTGCTATTCGTGCTGCCGGCTCGCACTTCAAGTACTCGACTACTGGTCTGCCAGGTGGGAATCGGTCTGTCAAGGCTACGATCTCCGGCCATTATGCTGCTCAGGCGAAAGAGGCCGCAGAAAGAGCTAGAGAGTGGGATCTGCGGGCCGCCAGGCTGGTCGTGGAGTCTCATCTTGGAACTACAACACGTTCCTCAGGAGTTGGCGTAGGGTCATCTACCGGTTCAACACCATACACCAATGGTGGCGGCGCTAGAGCGAATGGCGGCGCTGGTGCTGGTGCCGGTGCTGGTGCCGGTACAGGTGGAGGCGTAGGTGCCGGAGGGAACAAGACGATCGATCTGCACCATATGACAGTGAACGAAGCGATCACCGTTGTCTCAGAGATAATCGAACCATGGTGGGCCGCCGAGAAAGAAGCGAGAGCTGAGCGATGGAAGGCCAGAGAAGAAGGCAAGATGGTCATCGTCACTGGTGTGGGACGACATTCCGTGGGAAACAAAGGCGTACTGGGACCTGCTGTTTCTGGGTTTTTGGACAAGGAAGGGTGGAGGATCGAGAGAGGGGATAGTGAGAGAGGTTTCCTTGTTGTCTGGGGCAGGAAATGAGGCGGGTCGGATGGATACTTGATTTGGGACTTGGTACTGCATAATGCGTCGCGTGTTCAGAGTTATCAATTCATTGCATGGAGTTTCCTTGCAGTCTGCCAGTCCTTGTAACATACATAGCATCGATTCGTGGAATAGACCAATGCACACCGTCATAATACCTACTAGAACTGTAACCATCGGCAGTTTGCCGATCGGTCTAGTATTATATATATATATGCATACATATACATATCGGATGATATGGCGGTGTGTACCGAGCCAATAGACATGATGACTATGATCTGCGCCTGTTCCTGCAACAACGCGCTCACTCGTACCGGTATGAGTGAGAAAGACGTCCAGCCAACTAACCGAGTACCTTGTGAATCTTCCCCCAAAGCAGATATTCCGATTCCGCTCCGCTTCCGCCGAGCGAAGTCTAACCACTGACCAGTGGACGTTACTAGGACCGAAAGCCGCTTGAATTAAGTATGGGGTCGGCATGGCGACTGACAGTCACGCCCTTACGCCTTCAAAGCCTTCCGGGCCATCTCAAGCGTTCCTTCAAACGTTTCATTCCCGCCCGTGAACCCACTAGCATGCACGAAGGTTCCTCCCTTGATGCCCGAGACTTCGCTCAATTTCTCATCTCGCATACCGCACCAAGGTTCGGGCAATGATTTCCTGTTGACGAAGCTGTCTGACGATTGGGGTACACACTGGATTCGCCATTTGCTGCCTGGGGCGTCGGATTCGGGGTAGAGGATGTAGAGGATTTGAGGGGTTGAAGCGGGAAAGGTGGATTCGAGAGTGAAGAGGTGGTCTTTCCACGGACATGACTGCGAGTGTGTCGACGCCGAAAGCGAATGCGGATCAGGATCAGGACGAAGGTGATGTCAAGGGCGTTCGAGGGAACCAGAGACAAGGGTTCGTAGAAAAAGGCCAATGTCGCAGACAGGAACGAGGGTAGCAAGTGCGCAGAGATAGTGCACCGATGAGATGGTGATACAGCCATTGATTAGCGTTGCCAGACTGATATAATCAGGTCAAAGATCAGCTTACCTGGTTGAATACGACAATCTGCCCACTTGCATCCACCTCGTGTCTCTTCTCCAAGGCGACCTTCACGACGTCTCGAGCGGGAAGCCACGCGAAAGCAAAGTAGTCCAATTGAGAGAGGAACTCTTCCCCCGTGATCTTTGAAGCTTGGAAGAATTTCTCCTGTAAAGGTAGGTTGCGATGATGGTTGTGCACCATAGCGTCATATGTTTAGCAAAGGCTCATTCTCCTCGATACAATCGAAGAAATGCGGAGTTCGCGATCCCTTCTGTCATATTAGGAGGTGGAAGTAGTAATGGCACGACACCAGAGATTCGAAGTGATGGCAACCATCGGTGGGCTACAGTTTGAAAGCACTAGTACACTCACATCATAAATAGCATCAGAGGTAGGCTCATTCCAATTGGGGTTGAGCCTCTTGACTCGCGAGCTGAGGTCGGTTCGCTGGGTGTAGGCAAGAGGGGCAGAGGAGATGTTGACTCCGTTGTCGATGCTGCGAGAGTTTGCAAGAAAAGGTATCGCACGTACCAAGGTAGTGCTAATCAGCAATGATTCTCAGACCGGTGAATCCAAGAGTCTGATGTAGTTTCTGTTTTGCTGCTCACCCATCAACCGACTCGATCATTTCCTGCGGTGGCGTAAGTATATGTCAGTTCAGAGCATACGCAGATAACGGAACCTCCGCTCGATATGCGTTTTCCCTCTTCGCCCATTCTCCAATTCTTTGACCGTCTTACGCCTCAATCGGAGTCCGATATTGGCCCTTGCCAAACCGTCTCTCAACGACCCCGCGCATGACCTTTTCACTCACCGAGTAAAGCTGCAACCAAAGCACCTCGACCCTCTCATCATCAACGCTCACACCTTCTCCCAATCGCTTCGCGATGATCTCCTTTCCAAAATGCTTGTACACCAATCCAGCTGAAGAAAGCTTGATCTTGTCGAAACCGCCGTAGCCAAAGACTTCGGAGAATCCTCGTTGGTGGTGATCGTATCGGTGCTTCTCGGGGGAGTAGACGCCGCCTACATCGACGACGATGTCGAGAGGCTCCACTGCGGTTATGAAGTGGCCGTTAGACCAACGTTACGCAACGGCCGAACAGCTGAAAGAGTGATAATAGTAGAGATCCCCATCATACTGTTGTTCGTCAACGAGAACGAGAATGAAATGATGGCGACTTACGCTTAGCAGCATCTCGGGTTCGCACAACGTCTATACCCATGACAACGGAAGCATCCCACCTCGATCAGTGAGTATCCTATCCTCGTCCTGCACCAATCTTGCCACAGCGGAGAACCCTTGCACTCACCGGCATCCTTGAATTCGTCAGTTAGTCGAAGCATGAACACCGCGAGGGCCTCTACACGATTTGGTCATTCACAATCAGCTACCGGTACTTGGTACCTCTTTGACAACTTTTCATCGTGAAGTAGTGAAGGGTTCTGCTCACCATCGCAGTGGAAAGTACCAGAGTGGGTACCGATGACCTGTAGTTTCACCCTCGTCAGCGAGCTCAATCGTTAGGAGAAGGCATGATCACAGAAGGTTACATCAGCCCGACCTACCTTTGTGGACTTCATCTTCTTCGCTACGGGACTGGTTGACATGAATCTTAATGCGATCGGGCGGGACTGAAGAAGAATGGTGCGAGTGCGGCTTAAAGACCTTGTAGTAGCTGGGTTAAACGACCTGAGGAGCATACACTATCGATTGAACCGTTTTCTTCCTTACGGCAATCTATACTAGGAAGAACCTAGGCATCTAATATACCTGATTAGATGCTTTGCTTTGGCTCGAGCCAATAAAGGAGCAGCCGACACACTTCAAAATTCGAACGCGGACAGCAGATAAGCGGCGACCACCGCTAGGAAGCTGTGGAATTCTATGCCCTATCCATGCCTCACATGTGTAGACATTGAATGACTAGCCTTCAGCAGGAAAAGCAGGAAAAGCAGGGTCTAGGCATTTGCTGACCCTTGGTCCTGCTGTAATGGAGTATCTCGATTCCTATTGTTCTTCGCCTGACGCTGACGGTAGTAAGCAGTGCAGGGTACGGAGCTTGCAACAGGAACGGAGCAATTAACGCTGTTTCTCTTTTCTTTTTTCTCCTCACCTCCAAGTCGCATGCATGACCGAGCAGCAATCAGCCACAAGTCCGAGACCGACCGTGCCGCGTCCTTGATACCAGGACCAGGACTCTCTCAGACAGCATCGAGATGTACAAAGGTACAGTACTGGCCAGCTTGGCCTCGAGAGAGATCTCGTGTTATAGAATGTAGGGTGGTAGACGAGAAGAGGTCTGTCAAGCTGTGTGCCATATATGCATGCCATCATCTGCCCACCTGCTCATCGCGATGATCAATTGTATGCATAGGGTAAGCTAAGCTAAGAAGGGTAAAAAGGCACCGTTGGATGGTGGTAGGGCGTACGTATGTATGTATGGCTTGGGGGATCCAGCTGTAGGCGTGAGCAGCTGCCGTTGGGTACTGTGATGTGGGTAATAATGGCCCTAAAGGGGTAAAGCGATAGGGTAGGGTAACAGTTAGTAAACTAATACAACTAACTTGCGTACGTGCACAGTCTGAGTAGTGCGTAAACTAGTTCTGTAGTAGATCAACCAGCCAACCAAACGTTAATAGCCTTTTGTCTGTCCTGTACGTCGTCGTAACTTACTATTGCCGGATTCAATCCTGAATTGTCCTCCTCAACCCACAATAGAACATACATAGGTCGATCATCTTGCAACCATTCATCCGGCTGAAATAGATACATGATCTGATCTATCATACCATACATCCACTAGAGTCTGCACTACCACAGTGGCAGCAAAAGCTCGCGAGTTTAGTATCGGCGAGACGGAGGGCACAGGATAGGATCGACTGTTGGTGCCCCGTGCGAACAAAGCGAGGCGTCCCCACCCCCATCTGCCTTCACTTGCCTCTCGACGACTGACTGCTGTTCAGTTCACTTCAGCCTCATCGAGCCGAGAGCAGAGCACGCAGTTTGATCCTCATACACCACAGGACAAGCTGCGCTGCATTGGAATCAATCGATGAAGAAAAAAGAACACAAGCGCTGCCCGTAAAGTCAAGCCAAAGAAAGCCGAGGTCAGGAACGAACGAATAGCGCCAACATCAACCATCAATCGATCCACTATCCAACGTTAATCTCAGTCAATAAACGGACCGAGCACAACAAACGACCTCGAGCACCCTACCGCTAGATCCTACATCGTACAGTCGCGCTACGACACGGCCCACCTGTGTGCAGTCCGTGCTCTGTTTGTTTGTGTGTGGAGAAGACGACCACCATCATCGACGTCGACCAACCCATGGACGAGCCCCGACCGCCAGACCGCCAAATCAACATCACCCATCGATCAACTCCTGCCGTTCTAGCTTGCGAAACTCTGTGTTTATTTCACAGCTCGCGGGAAGCAACGGGACAAGGGAGAGCAAGGCACAGAGAAGAAGAAAGAACAAACTTCGGCTCATTCGTCTGCAGATCCACGTGAGTGCTACCTAGCTTTCACCTGGACCGAACGAGTTGGTGTCCCGGAAGAACTGGACTTAGGAAGACTACGTACAAAACGTAAGGGAGAACAAGCAGAACTGACGCTACTGTATGTATAATATATGTAAATCGATCATCACTCGATTGACCCTCCTATCGACATACCTCTTCTTCATTGGGCTTTCTCTATCACTAAACTGCTCTTCGCTGCGCGGGACCTTCCTTCCTCCCTCCTGGCTCATATTCCATCATTCGTCAATCGACCGCCCCACTATTGGCTGCGTGCGACATATCTGGCGACGACGTGAATCATTATCGTATGAGTAGGCTTCACCACCTCGTCGCCGTGGTTCCTGGTCAAGTGAATCTAGGGAATCACCACCAGTTGCTCGCGCACGATCCTTCGACCGCCTAGTGACGCTCTGCACAGATCCACTGCCCATCCCTATCCCCATCCTATCCTATATATTATCCTATCCTATTTCACGCATCAGCCCCTCTTCAACCCCGCCCTGCGTACCTAGTACCTATACCACCAGTAACAGACGACCAACATTCACCCTTGACGACCTGGTGAAACCAATTCCAGCTTTCATCAATCCTATATATCGTCAATCAGTTATCAATCTGATCTGTCGTACGCACCTCGATCCAATCAAATAGAACAATCTGCACTACCAGACCTAGAATCAAGTCAGTAAGTCGATCGCTTCTCCTTGCTTCATGAGCTTGGTGTCTACGTGCAAACACAGGTATTGATTCGGCTTGTACGATTATACGACTTGCAGTATAATTACTGCCATATCCTACCATCAAGACGATTATCTTCCAATCACTGGATTCCTCGAAGCCCAACAAAAAGCTCAATCCTGCATATCGTCGTTGTACTCAGCCAAAATGTCTTCTGCAGAGATACAAGAAAAGATCTCGGCCGCGCGGAGAGAAGGTGATGCCTTGAAAGACAAAATCAGAGCGGCGAAGGATCAAACGGCGGACACAAGTCGTGAGTTGGGGGCGTGAAGCTATCCATCCTTTTCGTCCCCTTTGCCCAGGGGTAATCTGGATCTCGTGCGCGACCAGGTCATGATGCGGAACAGTCACGCAGATTTTTGGAGTATACGTTCTGATATTTTATGAAACGCTGTACAGTCCGAGCGATGGCCAACGACACACCACCTTTACCGCGCATGACGCTCAAAGTACGGCGAACGTTGAAAGGTCACCTGGCCAAAATCTACGCGCTGCATTGGGCCGCTGACAAACGACACTTGGTATCAGCCTCACAAGACGGAAAGCTGATTGTCTGGGATGCGTACACGACCAACAAAGTGCATGCTATCCCTCTGCGGTCGTCATGGGTTATGACCTGTGCATACGCGCCCTCGGGCAACTTTGTCGCTTGCGGTGGTCTCGACAATATCTGCTCGATCTACTCCCTGCGTGGAGCCGCTCCTGGTGGACCTGGCGGTCAGGTCAAGGTTGCCAGGGAGCTCAGTGCGCATTCGGGATATCTGTCTTGCTGTCGATTCATCAACGACAGGCAGATTGTCACTTCTTCAGGCGATATGACATGTATGCTGTGGGATGTTGAGCAGGGTGTAAGAACGATGGAATTCAATGACCACACTGGGGATGTAATGAGGTGAGCTGATGGTTTCTTTGGAGTGATCAAAGGAGCTCAGCTGACATCGCGCATGAAACAACCCTCTTAGCATCTCACTCGCGCCCAATGCCAATCTGTTTGTCTCGGGAGCATGCGATGCTACAGCAAAGGTATGGGATATTCGAACAGGCAAGGCGGTACAAACTTTCACCGGTCACGAATCAGATATCAACGCTGTCCAGTGAGTGTAGAGGGAGTCCTCTTTCTATCCTTGGTCTGGGCCCTCCGCGAGAGAGATATTGCGATTGCTAAACGCGCACTGACGCAATCGTTATGGTTCCTCTCGCTCCTAGGTTCTTCCCTAACGGCGACGCCTTTGCGACCGGATCCGACGACGCGACATGCAAGCTGTTCGATCTCCGAGCGGATCGAGAACTCAACACATACGCACACGACAACATCCTCTGCGGCATCACCTCTGTCGCGTTCTCCATCTCTGGCCGAGTCCTATTCGCGGGCTACGACGACTACAACTGTAATGTGTGGGACACGCTCAAGGGCGAGCGAATTGGCGTGTTGGCAGGACACGAGAACAGGATCAGCTGTATGGGCGTATCGGGCGATGGAGTCGCGCTCTGCACGGGAAGTTGGGACAGCTTGCTCAAGGTGAGTTGGGGTGCACTTCTACACCAGCTGGATTACGCCCTCTCAGCGGTGGTAAAGATCGCTTCAGCTGATGGCAACACCTTATGTTCCGTAGATCTGGTCATAGAGCAAACAATAGGCGGTCGGTGCGGGACTGTCAACAGGGACTGCAACATACCGTGTTGTACTTGCCGACTCTCTCCAGTTCTCACGCTGGTCCATCGCGCTCTGATAGACGCCGCTCGCCCGAACGAGGTAGTCGCTCGATCTCGCTACCTCGCCCCATCCTAATTAACGAGGACTAGCAAACAAGCAGGCGCACGAAAAACAAAGGCCTTTTGACATCATATACATATATATCTCGACGATACAATACACCCCTGCTGTATACATATATACCCCTTTATATATCTTCTGTTTGTCATAAAAAACGTTTGATTCGATAATGAGCATGCTGAGCCATAGTTTCAAAACAACAAATCGCGATCTCACCCACTTTTGTCGTGTATTTAATCACTTACTTACTCACGAGGACGCTTGACAGTACTTTTTCTTGCTTCCCTCTGCGTTTTTTTTTTTTTCCTTGTTGCTATTTGCTTTTCTGCTTCAGACCTTGCTTGATCTGTTTTGCCGATTTTGTTCATCTTGAATGTTTTGTTTTTTTTGAAAATATCTTTTCATTTGTATGGTATTTTGAATGCAAAGGATATAATCTATCCATCTATCCATCTATCCATCTATCCATCTATCCTATCCTATCCTATCCTTCGCATCCCCCGTTTCTGACACATCGCTTCCTGTGATACGAAATATGCAAACTAATCTATCTCAGATACAGATAACGGATACAGATACAGATACATGGCAATGGTTATTCTCTCGTACTTATCCTTGAGTGGAGTTGAGAGAGCGAAATAGAATTGTCAGATCCTGATTGAACAATGCTGCAGAAGCAGGTAAATGTAATGTGAACGAGGACGAGGACCACACCAACGAGTACAGTACGAGTACAGTACAAATAGTCGACATCATCTCTGATGGAGTCAGCAGATGCGGTATACCGCATTCATTCACTCGTTCATTCATTCATTCATGTGCATTTATTAGAATGCACATTCAAGGTCGACCATGGTATTTATTGTATTGACTACAAGTCCGCATTTTCCGTCCTCCCCTCGCACCACTGCAACATTATTAAACACAATCATCGACAACGCCCTGCGTTACCCCGTACTGCGTACTGTTTATGCCCAGACCTAAGACTGATGAAAATGTGTCACGTTTGCTAACGATAGTCTTCAACCCGTTCACAGTCCAGGTCGATATACCTGATGGGTCCATGACCAACGGCGCAGATGGAAGAGTCAGCCGCTGTCCATGTTGGGAGAGGGTGTACCTCATCATGGGCACTACTATACTCACCACGATCTTCCCGCTCTTCAGATCTTCACACCTGTAGCTGACCTCTTCGGGCGCCTACGAGAACACGTTTGGATCAATATTGATCACGTTGTCTTATCGAGAAAGGTCACGATTGCACTCACGCCGCGCTCGACCTGGAGTACTCGCAATTTATGCTTCCTGTCTTCGAATTCGGCGACTACACCCACAAGCGGCTCTTCGACCGACCCAACGTGCTGGTTATACGTGGACAGACCTTTCTTCCCTTTGAGCTTCGCATCATGGAAAGCAGCGATATCTCCCGGTCGAGGCTGTACTCGCAGCATGATCAGCATACATTCGTCACCCAGGGCTTGAGCCTTTCTGGTCTGACCGCAGGGTAGAGAACACACCTCGTCGTATCGACGTAAAATTGATCCACCTTCTTGCTCGAGAATGATGTGGCCCCATGCTTGAGGAGGTCGAGGGATATGGGCGTGGTCCATCGCAACGAGCACGAAACCTGCCGGGCTTCCATCCTGTGTCATCATAATAGGTTGTCAATGTCACGTTCATGGCTTTCGATTGCTAAATGAGCTCAATGCGGCGTTGCCCGGTGAAGTGACACAAATCACTCACCCCGAAGTAAGCCTTCTTGCCTTGTGCAAACATGCCCTGAGCAGCTCGAGCAAGAGCGACTCCAGCCGTAGCTGAGGCCTCCTTCAACTGATCGAAACCAGGTCTCGCAACGCCCTGGCCGACTGACGATTGTCTAGCTGGAGACGGATGAGCTTGTACGGGCGACTGCGGACCCTGTTGTTGCTGCTGAGGGGCCTTGGATGGCGTGGCTGGCGGAACGTCGATAGATTTGCGAGACAATCTAGAGGCGATTGACATTGATCGTCTTGGTGCGGGTTCCTGAGCTGAAGGTGGAGGCGGTCTCGCTGGAGGGGGAGGAGGTACTTCCTGCTCTTCCTCTGTCGGTTCCTCCTCGAACCTAGGCTGTGAGGGAGATTGGTTGGCCATCATGATAGCCGGTTCGTCGGCGAGTTGCCAATCGGTACCCGATGAAGGTCGATCTTCAGGAATGAATGCTGAAGATGTGCTCGTCTTCTTGACATGTGTTTGCGAGAATCTTTTCTCGGTCGGAACAGGGGGTCGACGTCCTGAGGGTGACCGAACGGGCGATGGGTGGGCCTGGGCGGGGGACTGAGGTACACGAGGCGGAGGTGGGGGTGCTGCACCCTCACCGACATCGGTAGAAATAGTCGGTCTAGCAGGAGGTGGAGGTGGTACAGGCTCATCGGGGTCGTCCTCACTATGAGTTTCGACTGGCGGCGGTGGCATGGGACGACCGGAAGGTACAGCGGGCCTGCTAGGAGGCGGTCGGGATGGCGCTTCGTCACCTGCACCTTCCTCGGGCTCGTGCGCAGCGGCCACTTGCTGGGGCTCCTCTTCCAAGCCCCTGTCATCTTCGCTCGGCTCTTCAGCGGAGGGGCCATGGTTGAACATGCCGAAGCCCAGGGCACCTCCTGCTCTAAGCCTGGCCAGTGTGGCTCTTCGTCTCGCAGCCTCTTGTTCTGGTGTTTCCTCGCCATCACCTTCTTGGGTAGAGCTAGCGGGCGCCGGAGCTGGAGCTCGAGCTTGAGGGAGAACAGGCTCCGAGACCTCCGCTTGCGGACTAGGGATAGGTGGCTCCTTGTCGATTGGGGAAGTAGGCTCGTCCGCAGTCCTGCTCGACGCAGGCGCCGCGGGCTCCTCATGGGTAGGCGAAGTGACATTTGCTGATGGCTTCTTGAATGTTGGTGGTGGCATGCCGAATTTGATACCTCCGAGCTTGGCCATTCGAGCAGCTATCCCAGAACGTCGAGAGGCATCTTCATCCTCCACCGAGACGGCGGGCGACGATGCGGGCTCTTCAACCAAAGTGCGGGATCTTGTCGGTGAGCTTACGACTGGAGATTGGGCTGCTTTGGGAGAGGCTGAGTCGCAAGAAGGGTCAGCGTTATTGTCGTCGAGAGCCGGTGGTCTAGTTGAGAGACTCACCGGGAGACTTTGCACCGGGCGCAGGTACTGGGACACCCATCTGTAAAGGAGCGGGTAGAGAAGGCTTCCTGGCAGGAGGGGGAGGCGCAGGTGTTTCTTCTACGTCTTCTGCAGATGCAGTCGGAAGAGGTGCATGTCTAGCAGGAGGTGGCGGTGGAGCAATACCCTCGTTCTCACCCTCGTCATCATCATACTCTGAAGCTGGAGGAGGTATGCTTCTCGCTGGCCGCGGTACTGGAGCGGTTTCCTGGGTCTCTTCTTCGCTGAGCTGCGGTGGCTGACTGGCATGTCGATGAGGCGGAAGAGGTGGAGCGATTTCTTCTTCTTCCGTGTCTGCCGTACTTTGACCCGCGTCATCACGTTCTTCTTCGTCATCTTCGTCCTCATCTTCGTCTCGAGGCGGTACCAGCGGGTTGCCCGTCGGCGGAGGAGGCAGTGGATTGGCCTTACCAGGGGAAGGAAGCGGTCTCGGACCTAGTGGCCTATCCACTGATGTTCGGCGAGGAGGCGGAGGAGGAACGTCGTCTTCCTCTTGGTCCTCTTCTTGTTCGGTGACAATGGCGTGTTCGGACCTGTCGATGTCATGCGCATGATCATGTTCGTGCTTCTTCTCAAGCTCGTCAAGGGGGATATCCAGAGACATCCCCCTCTTTCTCGGTGGAGGGGGCGGCGGCTCGTCTTGGTCATAGTCGGCTCCGTCGGCTGCTGGGGGTCGAAGAGGAACCATGCCGATGGGATCAGGGCTGAGAGGCGTCGGAGCGCCTTCATCGAGCGCTGGGCTGTCCTCGTTGTCCGCTTTGAAGGTCAATTGACCTTGTTCCGCTTCCCGCATGATATCGTCCTTCTCATCGCCTCCTTCGGCGATACCCTCCTCGACTTCCTGCAAAGGGGCATCAGCTTCGACGATCTCGCCTTCGCCACCATGAATTGCAATGGCACCAGTTCCTCTATCCACTGAATTAGCACTACCGATCGCTCCGACCAGAGGTTCGGTGGTCTCGCCTTCATCTGTAGGTTCGAGCTGTTGGATAGGCTTGGGTTCTGATCCTGCTTGCTCAGCGGGACTGACCGGAGCGAGAGCAATACCGGCCGCGGCAGCGCCTTCAAGTCCTCCCTCGCCCTTTGCTCGGTCTTCGTCCTGAGCTTCTTTCTGCTGACCTGCTTGAGTCTTCGGCAACGGCTTCTCTTCGCCAGCTACCATGACTTGGGGTGGAGGTGAAGGAGCACCCTCAGCATCAGTCTGTTCGAAGCGATTCTCGGGTTCGATAGGATCTTGACGGGCAACGTGGGGCGACTCGGACGACGCAGCAGGAGCAGGAGAAGTCGTAATGACCGAAGAAGCGGCGGGTCCACGTCGTCGAGGCGGCGCGGTACGACGAGGCATGGCAGCGATTGGAACAGATTTTGGGACAGCAGCAGCAGGCTCAGGTGCAGCGATCTCGGCAGGAGCCGCAGCCGTAGCAGTTGGTGACTCGGAAACCGCAGGAATTTCTGATCCTACGTTGGCGTCTTCTGGAACCGTGGGCACGATTTCTTTCTTCTCCTCAACAGGTGTCGACGTAGCGTTCTCCGGCTCCCTGGTAGGCTTCCTCGCAGGCTTGGGCGGAGCGGGACCAGGAGGCATCATACCCATAGGACCTCTCGCGCCCAATTTAGCCATTCTCGCGGCGATGGCAGCTCTTCTAGCCTTCTCTTTCTCCTCTTCGTCCTCTTCCTCTTCCTCTGCTTCCTGACTACCACCTTCCCTAGGATAGACATCGCCTTCTTCCACTGCAGGAGAATGGACTTTCTCAGGTGCTTCAGCGTCCACATCAACCTCTCGAGATTTGGCAGGAGCGCCAGCTTCGATCTCAGCCTCGGCCTCAGGCTCTGGAGCCGGAGGAGCGGGAGGCCTCTTCCATACTTTACCGCTCGATACAGGTGGTGGAGGCTTCTCGGCTGATCCGCCCGCTCCGCCTCCACTACCGAACGCTCCATGACCTTGAAGAGCCGCCATACGTTCCTTCAACGAACCACCTTTCGAGATAGACGATAATGCATCGGCAGCTGACATGCCGGTGCCCTCTCTGCCATCCTTCTTCTCTTCACTCGTACTGGCGGGAGTAGGCTGGGGAGGGACATTCGCAGGCGCAGTGGCAGCGGCAGGAGCAGGGACAGAAGATGTCGCCGAGGATGCCGCACCTGAAGAGCCGACCTCTTCTCGCTCTTTGGCCTCCTGCTCCTGTCGTAGCTTTTGCCGTTGCGACCAGGTCAAACCACCAGTGGCTGGCTTGGGCTTGATTGGAGGTGGCGGTGCTTTGTTCTGAGCGGCTGTGAAGAAGGCTAAGCGATCTTTCATAGATTGAGGACGAGGCGGAGAATCACCGGGGACTTGCGTTGGTTCTGGTGCTGCAGGTGCAGGTGCAGGTGCGGCGGCGGGAGCGGGAGCAGGGGCTGGAGCCAATGATTGTGATTGAGGGGGAGCAGGAGCAGGAGCAGGTGTCTGAGTTGACGAAGGAGGGAGAGACGAAGGTTCGAGCTTGGGCGAAGGAGGCGCTTCAGCAGCTGGCGGTACAGGCGGAGGAGCCTCTGCGAACTGGTTTGGCTCAACCGCTTCCTTCGCAAACGTCGGATCAGATGCTGAATCCGTTGTCGTGGGCTCTGAAGCCTCGTTGGCTAATTCGGATTCTGCGGCGGGTCGAGCTTTCTCTTCAGTATCTTCGATGGGAGTGACGAAGTCCTATGGGGAAGGAGCAGGAGCAGAAGCAGAATCATCGTGCGAGATCAGCTCGATGCGCATGACATAAGCAGCCATCTTCCGCTTGTGCGTACGTGACAACATTGAGGGACCAGTGTGACTCAGCACCTCAAGCTTGAGCTCTGTCTTCTCGATTGAAGTTCCACGCCTACTCACCTTTGGAAATCCACCCGACCTAGATCCATCCAGCGTTTCCCCGACTAGCCAATCTTCATCATCTGCAGAAGGTCCCGTGACTCGGATCCTGTGATATCACACACAACGTCAGTCCTCGCGTCGTCCGCATTCACATTCCAATGTCACAGCCAGCTTGGGCTTAGTTGACCACGGGACAACCTGACGACTGATAGCTGGGAAGTGACACAGATGTAGGTGAATCATTAAACCAAACCACTCACGTCTCATCTTTCGCGAATGACAAGTCGGTCGAATGCGGTGACTTGTACTTGAGCCTAAAACCCATATACGTCGAATCACCATGTGTATCACTCTGTAAGTCAGCGATTTGCCGGCGAGGCGCCCCGACGTTGATCTTCGCACATAGCTCGTAGCTAGCTTGTGACGAAGTGATGTCTACTTGGTGGGGAGGAGGGAGGGGGACAGATCTCGCTGTAAGGTATGTGACTCACGTCGTCTTAGCTAGATACGGGTACGACATTGTGCCTAATATCCCACCTTCTCCGAGTCTCTCTCCGGTATACACAGATAGTAGATAGGGCGTACCAAGGTGACGGCGAGGGTCGGGACCAATGGCGAAGGGGGAGAAGCGGTAAGAAAGCGCAATTGGCGTAGCTTTATGAGATGGGTATGAGATGGGTATGAGATGGGTATGAGATGGGTATGAGATGATGGTCCGATCCGAGATCGCTGTTGTAGACCAAACCGGTAGTACAGAGTGATATGATACTGGAGCTGCGGACTAGATTGGGTGGTCAGGAATGAAGACAGGAATGAGATGAGAAGATGATCTAGACGATCGAAGGTATGGTATGTGCTGTATGCGGTATGCTGTATGCTGTATGCTGTATGTGGCGGTGTGCGGTGTGCGGTGCGGTGGCCCGAGTGGTGACATCACCAAACACCATACACCCTTACACACTCACTCAGGGCGGGGCGTTCTCGGCATGCCACCGACCCGACCTGACCTGTTTGATCGCCACGGCCCAACTCTGAAGTACTGTACGAGTAAGATAATCATGATTTGCATGACAGACACTGCCAACAGATCTTACAGCCTAGATAATATGCTTTGCTATGCTTTGATCCTCTCAGAGCCGATACCGATACCGGCCGCGATCCAAGTGCGGTGGTAATTGGACTGGAAAAGTCGGTTGTCCCGTTTGCTCCATTTGCACCATCCGTTGTCCCACTTCCGCATCTCAAACGCAACACCCAAGCCGTCTTCCATTATGAATTAGTGGACCTCGACGAGATGCCGATCCCGCTCTTTGACATCGTCCCGATCCTCACACCATCCACTCTCTCCCCTCTCTCCACTTAGATCACGCCCTCACCGTCCTCGCTCGATCCCCTTCGATCGAGCAATCTCTCCCTCTCAAACTCATCATTTCCATCACCGTGATGATCATGCCTGTCACCTTGCAAATCCCATTTCCCATCCTCCCCGATCTCGCCATGCGCAGGCAATCCCAATCTCTCCCTGATCCTCTCGACCGCTCGAGTCCAGTTCGCGGACCATACCATCCAGAATTCGAGGATACTGGCGTACGCCAGCGCAGCGGACAGTCCAACCCAGAGACCTACGAGACCGAGCTTGTATTTCGGCTCGAAGGTGAGCCAGATCCCAAAGGGAAGTCCGATCACGTAGTATGATGTGAGGTTGATCAGGGCACCGGTGGTGTGAAGTCCGAGTGATCGGAGGATCGAACCAGCAGTGGCGACGATGCCATCGGTAAGCTGAACGGTGATGTGGGAATTAGCATCAGCTCCACAGTCACTGCAAAAGTCCTTCCATTTGTCCTTTGCTGCCCACTCACCTGGAAAAGCGCAATGTAAGGCATGATCTCCGCCACGAGCTCTACGACTTCTTGATCGCTGTTAAAGAGGTATCCCCAGTTCTTCCTGAAGATGACACAGGTGGAACTGAAAATAGATAAACAAGTAAAGTCAGCGGTGTGGTACTTTCACTGTATACCAGGTAGAGACGAGTGGATTGCCAGCATGGTCTCTGGTTTTTTTCGACGATGATCCAGCAGATCACACGGGTCATGCGGCACTCACCTGTTGATGATAGCGAAGATCAAACTCCAGAGCAAACAAGCTCGACTCGCCCACTTAGCTTCCCATCCTCGACCGGCACCGAGCAGATTTCCAACTCGGACAGCAGAGGCGATACCGAGCGAGGCTGGGACTTGGTAGAACGTCGAAGCAGTAGACAAAAGCACAGATTGGGCGGCAAGGTGGACAGGGCCCAAGATCGAGGCGGCAAGAGCACAGGCTTCCCACGCCCACCATTCAGATGAGAGCTGAGAGCAGGACAGTGAATCTCAGAATCAGTGCGATGATCGTACAACATGTTGTACACGTCTTGACAACGACAATGCAACTCACCATGATGGTACCCGCGAGACCCAAAGAAGTGACCGTACCAAGCTTGGAGAAGCAGTGTTGGAACTTGACAGGGTGGAAAGCCTCCCTAGGGCCATAGAACAAGATCCAAAGCAGCGATGCGAGGAACTGTCGTCGATATTTAAATCGATCAGCGGAAATGTCATAGACATTCGAAAACCGTACAATAATTATTCGCCTGGGAAAGTCTCGCCACTCACAGCAAAGTTGTAGCTCATACCGGTAGCCAGGGCACCTCCCGGGAACCCGATTCGAATGAAGTCTGGTCCCCATACCTGATAACGAAGATAAAGAGAAACGTCAGCAGAAATTCGGGAGTCGACCAAGGATATGAAGCTTTGAAGCTGGCAGAAGAGAGCTAGAGCAACTCACAAAGGCATAGTTCATGACCAAGTTGAGGGGAGCGACGACGAAGAGGACATAGGTAGGAACGTGCATCAAATTCTGCGCTTGTAGGTATCTGACGAGTTATCCGTATCAGCTGAACCCATTCACTGGGCATCAAGCTGAGCTGCTTGCTGACACTCACTTTTTGAGCAAGACATTGCCGCCGTAGCCGGGAATACCGAGAGAGAGCCATCGAAGATATTGGGCGGCATGGTGGGCAACATCGGGTTCTGCAGGTCTCAGTGTCGTCAGTAGGCCGTGATAGAAGATGGTAATCAGAGCATCCAATCATGCCGTTCGGTTGCCCTGCACGTTGCTCTGCACGCACCTTGTCCAAGAGCGATGAGAACTCCGCCTATGTTCCACCAGATGACAAACATGGGGATCTGAAGGACGGCGCTCCTTAGTCAGCATCACCTGGTCCCGACAGGCCTATTTTGATGATAACTCACCATAGAGACCGCCATGACCACAGCCCTATGAATGGATACATTAGTTTGAGTCAGATACACCCCAAGGATTCGATGGCCTGTGGTTCCCATCCCACTTACATTCGCTGCGTCCAGAGACCGACTCGAGATGGGTCCGATGACGTCCAGGCGGCAGGTAATAGCGTGTCCACTGAATGAACATACGATCAATGGTGGGTCTCCTCGTTTGAGGGGATGCAGGGTGACTCACTGGCAGTACAAAGACCTTGGAGGATGGAAAAACAAGACACAGCTGCGGTCATGGAAGCGAGTCTACGAGGTATAGCGATTGGTGGAAACGCGTCAGTGTGGGTTGAATGGCGTGACAAAGGGGAAGATCTTCGTGAAGATGGGAGCGGATGACAAACGGGCTTTGGTGGGCCATGCAACTCACGACGAGGCAGCGAGCTCAGTGGTACCTAGATGACCGATGGAGACGACAGACGCAAGGTTGAGTGACCACTCGGCGAGCTGGGAGAAGAAGACCGGGATGGAGGATCGGAAGATGAGCGGTAATTCGGCCTACAAAGATGGATACTTATGGTTAGCTGAATGTGACAGATTACGAAACAGGTGGTACGGGGCGGTGTACGTGATCGTAGGGATGGAGAGAGAAGAGTGTTTTATCTGAAGCCGAGGGTAGAAGTGGGTTCTGATATATGAAAAGATCAGTAACGGTCACACACTCACCCTCATAGCCTCGGTCCAGACCCGCACTTCGACGCCTTCCTGATCAACCGGCAACTCCAAATCATGCGCATCGAGCTCTTCGACCGGATCCAGCTCCATCGGGCCCACTCCACCCCCAGGTCCAGGGACCAAGCCCGCGCCGCTGTGCGCGCCGAACATCGCTCCACCTGCGTTGGCCACTAATCCCCGAGCTACATCTCCACCTTCGTCTCCTGAGGAATCGTCGCCCATGCGAACTGTCACGCTGCCTCGCCTAGTGGACGCGGTGGTGGGTAGACCGATGTTCGCAGAGTAAGGGGAAGAAGTAATTGAGAGCGGTCTAGAGATAGGAGCTCGACCTCGAGTCTGGTTGCGATGATGAGATGTCCTGGATCGAGAATCGTCTTCGTCATTGTCAGAGGTCGAGGCTGAACCGGACGGATGTCCGACCCCGTCGCCTTCTTTGTCCTGTCTCCTAGAATGCAGGTGTTGGCTGCCCCTTCGAGGTGGCGTACGCGCTTTGGAACGGGATCTGGAATTTCCACTTGGATGATGAGCAGTGTTAGTGCTCGTGAACCCTTCGATGGACCTCCTCCTTCCCGCTCGAACCTGGCCCAGCGGGGCACTCGTAGCGCCGTACGATGTCCTGGATGCCCTGCTCGCCCTTCGGGAAGACCAATCCCTATCGAGGAGACCGGACGATTCATTCGCGTTGGAGGCATCTGCATCGTCGTCGTCGTCATGGAAGATGAGAGCGTCTTCGTAGGAAGCTTCTTGGATCGTGCCGATATGCGCAGCGCCGTGTCCGTGAGCCGAAGGGGCTGCGGAAGGCCTCCTGCGACCGGGCGTATGGACGCTATGCGTGGTAGTGGCCGTGCCGGAAGCAGGGCCGTTTTCGTCCGTGGGCGATCGATCGGCAGAATCTAGATGATGATCATGGTCATGATCGTAGTCATGGTCGCGATGGGTTGCGTCTGAACCTCGTCGAGCATGAGGATGGGTCACCGATCGCTTGATCAGATTCTCGAGGTTGTTCTGGACGGCTGGGTGAATGTCCAATTAGTATCAGCTTCGAACCTGAAACTTTAGGTTGAATGACAGCAAAGACGGTCGATTGCGCAAGGCAGACCTGGAGCTGGAAGATACACAGCGACTCACCATACGGAGACGTGGACAGGGAGGTGGCGATGGACGCTGAGTGGGGATAGTTCATGATGACAGGTTCACTTTAGGGTACTCCAGTTTTACGCGGTCCTAATGATTTCTGCCTTCTCTATCCGTCTATTCCAAGGTATCTCTATCGATCCAATGCCAACCTGGCTGCGTCGGAGTTGTATCCTATCTGCTATGAGTGAGGAGAAGGGAGAAGCGTCGACGAGATGCAGCGACCGTGACTTGTAGGTGTCGCTGATATTTGTGGGCGATGAGAGTAGTCTGCTGACGCTAGGCGATGTGATGTGATGTGCTTCGCAAATCGAGACTCTGCGTCTTTATCGACCCGTGACTTGCTTGCAGGAGATGCAAGAAGCTCGTACCAAGGACCAAGCAACCGATCAGATCGCGCGCAAGGTGGGCTCGTGTGGCGGGAGCCGCTATGACTGATACCTTTGGCTAAATCTGGCCGTTGCGTTGTGACAGCCAAAGGAGTTTACTAGTGTCGAGTTCCGAGTCCTACAGTGGTCCAGGTTGTGTTCATACGAATTCGTTTTGATGCGGTTCCAAGAGTGGAGCTGTTGTTGATGGGTATGAAGTAGATTAGATCGGCGATCACTGATCAAGTGATGGTGGTCTACTTCGAGATCTGTGCGGCTACCCTCGGCCAAAAAAAAATTGCACAAGGTGGTTGATAGTCTGGAGGATATGAGTGAGACGTGCCGAGACAAGGACAAGGGTCAGTCAAACGATAGAAACGATGATGCGAGACACTTCTATCGCGACTTGAAGGTTTTTCGATATCGGCATGATCCACACGTAATCTACACACAGCCGACGCGATGGAGGGATGGTACAGCGTACAGTACATCACGCGCTCAGCGGTCTTATTTTGTATCGTATTTAGCGCCCCGCAAAATCTTGCAGGAACCTTGAACTCTACAACGTCATCACTTGCAGCGACCATCCCGCTTCTCGCTTCTCGCTTCTCGCCCTGCCTAGGCAAAAGTATAGCAGATTGACTACTCAACACCCTGAATTAAAGGTGGTTCACAAAACCAAATCTCAGGTGCGGAGTCTCCGATATGATGCTGCGGGGTTCCTCCAAACAGCCCACAGTAGAGGGGGTGAAGAATGCTCTCAAATTCCCCTGGACATCGTTCTTTCTCCTTGATTTCCGGATCCTTGGGACCTCTAGCTTTCGATCTCAGAGATGAATGAAAGTGCATGTATGCAGAAATATCAACAGATGAAATACAGAGCAACGGTAACCAACGGATAAAGATACACACTATTTACAGATACCCCTATCTATATTACCTACCGGTGGGATCCATAAGCATACGCAGAACACGTTCATCTAAAGGTCACAAACTCAAGAGAAGCCCGGGGTACACCGCGCTCAATCCCTCGAGCTCGCGGCATTGGCATTAGCATTGGCATTCCCACCCGTACTTTTCCTCAGTCCGCCCAGAATCCTCTTCCTCTGCGCAGTAGGGCTAGTCACTCTCCCTCCGCCACCGCCACCGCCACCACCACCACCACCCCCGACGTTCATCCCAAGGCCTTGACTAGCGTTCATACTAGCTACCGCGCCCCCTATACTGACTATCCCCTGATTCTGACCCCCGCCCACAGATCCAGAAGTGACCCTCTTCGGATTCAGAGGTGAGATCCCACTGGTACTCAGTCTGGTGTTCTGGCCGACTTCCAAGCTGGACTGACGCGAACCGGTGGCAGAAGACGAAAAGGTGGACTTCTTCTTCATCGTGCCGGACTTGGTTCCGCCTGGCATCGAGGCGCTAGGGGGTACAGCAGCCGCACCGCTTTGAGAGGGTGAAGAATAGTGGATGGAAGACATGGACCCGATATCTGTAGAGTGCAATTGCCGTCGAGCTTTCTCGTGTCTAGCTTGGACCGACCGGAAGTCTGAAAAGCGCGACAATAAGCGTGAACACAGAGGTCACCACTGCGATGAGTGCCAGCCAACTCACGCGATAGGAGCTCCTGCCATTTGATTTCCTCCTTGTTTCCCAACTTGGATCTCGTAGCACTGGCAGCCGCACTGAATGAAGACGGTGTGCTAACGATGGTTTTGGCGTCAGCTGATAAGACAAATACACACATGACAGATACAAAGCTCACCTTTTCGACGACGCGATCGGGACGTAACCAGAGGAATGCACGACCGATAATCGCGCTCGGAGAGAGATGAAAGCGCTACTCTGCGGCAGGATCATGAGCAACCCATAGAGGCATTTCGGGAGGAAAGGGTATTTCTCAGGTTCCAGAAGCTGGAGTCGGAGATCTGAAAGGGGTTTCCACATCAGCTGCAATTCAACGAGAATAGCCGCGCAGAATCAAGCTGCTCACTGGTAAATACAGGTGATTCGATGAGCATGACCAGCTTATCGATTTGCACAAGGAGCGGGACGGTCAACTCGAGTTCGGCACTACGACGGCCGGTCAGCTGATTGCAATATCGAAGGGGTCCGGAACAGCTCACAATATTTGCAGCAAGTTTGAAGCATGTTCGTACGCTTGTGCAAGCAGGCACAGAGCAAAAGCCGCAACGGCATTGTGACACCATGAGCGGTAGAGGGACGAAAAGAGCATTTGGCCGTCCTGTAGAGCAATAAGTACACATCAATTCCAGTATCGTTTGGATGTTGCCGAGCATGACGACGACGACGACGACCCACCTTGGATTCCAGATTCTTCAGCCGTCGCCGGAAATCGGCCAGTTCCGGCGATGTAATCAAAATCATATTCAGCTTGACCACCATCATACTAGCGAATTCGAGGTCCTGTAGATGGTTGGGCATGATACCGTTGATCAGCTTCGCCTCCTCCGCGCATAGCAGACAGGACGGGACAACCAACTGACATCGTCTTTTTCCAGGATCTCAGCGATAGTTCTGAATATCCTCTCCGCATTCAGGTGCAAGCACAGCTGTCGGATGATCAGACTTCCTCGAGTCTCAAGCAGCCTTCGATCCGTCGAGAAGAGCTCAAGGACCTTAACCATGAAGCTCGTGAAGTAGGAGTCCTCTGATGAAGCCGAAATTTGAGCGAGCAGTTGCAAGTCGTGTTTCACGACCTATCAAATCCTTCATTGTTAGTAAGGTGTCCCAGATGATCGTGTCAGGCACTCACATCTTCCGAAGGGTCAGACAAGGTCTTGAGCAACGCAGGGAAGGTGCCACTGTCCCTTGAGAGAATCTGGAGGTTTCATCAGCGTCCAGTCGAATGGCTTTTGAAACGATGGCTTACCTTATTAGGCGCTTTCAGATGCAGCATCAATAACCATTCAAGAGCCGCTATTCTCGTCTCCGCATGATCGCTCAGGAATTGCAGCGTCAGAACGTTGACCGTCTCTCTGACGTCGAAAGGATCAATGTCATCCCCTTGTTCCATTGTCGGTGACATGGGTTGCGTAAGAGCCTGTCCATGAGGTGGCGAGTCAGGTCTAGCTCGAATGGACTTGACTGACGGCGGGAAGTCTCCTGTAGCCGGTGTGACGGGTTCTGACATGATTGGCACGGAGTTGGATGATCGTGATTTGTGGGTCTGAAGATTGGTGGCGGAGAGAGTTTGAGTTATACCCGATGTCACACTCGGTTTGGGAGGGGCAGTCACGTCCAGTGGGTCATTTACGGGAGGATTGCCAGATTTCGCCGAGTCTGGTGGTTCCGTTGAGGCAAAGTCTTTTTTGATCGGGTTTGGAGAGGTGCCCGTCACTGTCAGAGATGAAGGCGGCGAGCCGGCAAGGGATGAGATAGGGGGCGGGACCGAGCCGGACGTCGCAGGAGGATTAGATGCTGTTGTCGATCCCGCGAGACTCGGCTGAACTTGAAGCGGGAGCGTCTGAATGACTCGATACAAGCTACTGTTTGTCTCGTGGGCGGCGAGTTTGATGTGTCGACTGCACAACGGCACGTAAGCAAAAGTTCTTTTCCGCGCCAGAGAGGATCGCACTCACTGAGGGGATGCAAGATTCGGTAAGATGGCAGGTACGATTCGAGGAGTGAAGGCCACGACGGTGTTTTGAGCGAACTCGAGGAAGGTCAAGATCCACTCCATTGCGGTGGATTGTACCAGCTCGTCTAAGACGAAGCTCTCAGCTTTCAGCTTGCCTCGTTGGTATCACGTCGAGGGTGACATCCTCCACTCACCTGGATATGAGAGATGCTGGATGATGATGTCCATGATCGCCGCATGATCCACATATACACCTTGACCAGGTACCCAATTCCCCGAACCTTCTCCTTCCCAATCATTATCTCCGTTTGCGCCGTCATCACCGTCACCTTCTTCGAACCTCGAGTCACTGGTCATCGTTTCGTCGGCGATAGCTTCGTCATCGTCCTCGACTGCTGACTCAAGGGTATGCTTGCTTCCTCTCGTGCGGACCGACCGCGACTCCCGTCGGACTCGGTCGGCTTCAGCCTGTTTCTCTTGCACGTGAGCGATGTATTTGATCTCCCTCAGAAACTCTGCAAGGACATTCTCCGTTGCCAGTCGCACATCGACGTTGCCATCGGCGAGATACTTCCTGATAATCACCATTCGACGTCAGCTAATACGGACAAACCAGCAATATCCGTTGTCGAAGTGGAGCAGCGGTACTAACAGAAGGCCGTCCAGGAACTCAGGCAGCCATGCCACGAGCTCGAGATCAGGCACCGAGTCGAGCACCATCAACCATGAGACGAGGTGCATCCTCGTATATGGCGAGATAACGTAAATTCTTTCCGCCAACAGTGGGATGAATCTCGCCAGCGAGAAAGCACGTTTATCCTCTTCCTGCTCGCCGTTCTTGCCTTCTCCCCTCTGCTCAAAGCCGATCTTCGGACTTCCGTCCACGTTGTGCTCCTTCTCCCTGCCGCCTCCCGAGGCATGGTCGCCATTGGCCGAGATGCCCAGCCCCGAAACTTTTGATGAGAGACCCATCAACTCGGTATCGTTTCGATGGTGTGCTGGCAGGTTGGGGTTATAGTTGCCCGGGTAGATGGAGACGTAGTGAGGCGCCGCTTCTGCTACGATGTCCTTCATCAATCGATCCAGCAGCTCCGCACCATTCTTCACTGACATCTCAGAGTCTGATGACAGCTTGCTGAGTGCATCAAAGATCTCGTTGAAGTGGACCAATATCTCGCCCTTGCTCACTTTGGCGCTGGTGCAAGTTCAGAGCTGCATGAGCAATGAATGTCAATCGTAAGTGGAGGAGGTCGACTTACATGTTGTACAAGCTTTCACAAGCATGGTATCGCACTCTGCTCTCCGGATCCTGGAAACATGCCAATACTGGCGGTATGATGATCCCTAAGAAAGGCGCCACATCCTGTCCTAATGCAATGGCAGTAGCAGCTAGACCGATCAGACCTAGAAGGCAATATGTCTATCGTCAGCATCTCAGATTCCTGAAGACAGAGAGTGCAGCTATTTGGAAGTGAGCTGTGCACATACCTCCGTTACGCGTATGGAGCGCCGAGTTGCTCGAGCTGAACATCCCACATAGCTGGTCAATGATCGCTGATATGCGAGGGATATCGGACGACAGCACGAGCCTGGAACGGAAGACAGCGATTAGCGAGCTCTGTCCAGTGATCCATGTCGTTTGAAAAGGCCCACTTTTCCAGCTCAAGAGCAGCGGCTTTACGCCGTTCATAGCTGTGGGAGGATCAGCGGTCAACTCGGTGTCCGTTTGCGCAATTCTGACCACGCACATCTTATCGTTCAAGCCTGTTGCATTCATTGGAACGTAAGCAGCTGCGGTCAGCGCCGTTCGCTCCAGGTTCAGGAGGCAGTCTTGACATACCTCTGAGAATGCTCTGTTCTGTGTAATTCAAGTCGAGGAAATCAATGTCAGCCCGGTTCGAAGCGCTCTCGTGGCATACCAGCAAGGCTTCGAGGTGGACTCGTCCATGCTCACCCATCTTGCCCAGCTGATCAGCGCGTATCGCTGGTACGATGTCCGAACAGGTCGCGCTATCTTTCTTGCATGTATCCTGGCTGAGCTGTGGGCGGAGAGGAACTGAGGTGTGGAAGAATGTGCGGTGCTGTGAGAGAAGAATGGATGGGACGGATAGAGGTTGAATTGCGGTCCAAATGTGCTCGGATATCATTATAGCATGACGCGTCACGATCCTCACAAGTACTATCGTAACATCGCATTAGTATTGCTTGTAATAGCTCTGTGGTCGGGTTATTAATCAATAACAATCTGTTTGTAATGATCAAGATGTAAGTAAGCATTGCTTGGTAACAACAGCGGAGCCGAGTCGCTCATTCATATCACAACCATAATCATCATTCATCCGATCAACCCTACCTTACCTCTTCTTCTTGCCCTTCTTGTATCATCCTCCATTCACCTCCGTCTCCGCTCCTTACTGTATTTCTGGGGACATACCACATCAGTGTTCGTGCCGTGACCTATTGTTGACCTTGCTTTTGCGCTTCCAAAAAGCTCTCAAAAAGGCCTCATACAGCAAGGACCTCCTTCAGTTCCTTCCAAGATCGAAATCAGCTCGGCACATTCGCCATGTCGACCGACCCCAACCAGCCCCAGCCTGAGGCATCCTCATCGACAGCCCCAAATCACGTTTCAAAGCCCAAACATATAGCGACATTCGTCTTCGACTCGTCGTTACCTCAGAAACGATACAAGAAGCTGATCCAGGCTGAAGGGGTCGTGCACAAGCTCGTGCAGCGTTTAGTGGAGAAGCATGGCGGTGAGAACAATGTGCGTACCGAGTTATCTGTGACTTGGAGCCAAGCTGCATCGGAAATGCGCTAGTCGTGTTACGTGTCTAGGCGGTGCATTGTCGAGGAATTCGCTTTGAGACTGACTAAATTGGTAATGATTCCGTGGATGAAATAGATACGGTTATGCCTTCTCATTACCGCCTCTGCTTCTTCGGGTCGATCTCGCTCATCGCCAACCACAAAGACGGTACTTAAGCAGGAATATACGAGATTGTCCATGTTCTTGACTTCCCTTCCTAAAATGGTCAACCACTTTACGAAGGAGGGCAGAGAATCGTCTCATAGCTGGCCTGGGTTTTCGGTGACAGACCGGACGGCAAGTCTTGTAAAGTCCAGGAAGAGAAGCAGACGGAATGAGACGGGGTTGCTGGACGGAGTATCGGGCGGCTTAGAGGTAAGCTATGGTCGTATCCCTCATGGCCTGTCGTGCTGACAGACTATTCTTTGCAGCTTCTCAACCGTCCGACAGTCGACATCAGACACTCACCTTCGCGCACATTCATCTCGCTCACACCAGCTGCTGCAACGCCTCTACTAGACGAGATACACACACCGCAGTCTCATGAACATGTTGTGGCTGGATCACCGCCCAAGCGTTATCTGGTCGTCCTAGCAAAAGCCGATCAACAAGCAGAGTCCAATGAGAAGACGGAGGAAGCCGCGATACGGGTGGATGACAGCTGGGACGAAGATCGGGATGGGCGGGACTGGAATTCTCTGACTCAAGGATGTCGAGAACAGGGTGTCAGATGCTCCTGTGTGGTTGCGGGGCATGACAGTGGCGGTGCGAGCAAGAAGCTGAAAGCCATGTGTCAGGAGGTAAGTCTATCACTCAAAGTCTGGGCAAATTATGCGGATATCTGATCGCTCTCTGTGTGTATTCTAGGCTGTGTCAGGAAACATCGATGCGCCGTGGTTCGATGTTGCTCCTGACTTGGATCTCGTTCTCTCCGGGTTCGCTCTGACGACCGGTCAGTCGAATCTTACTGTCAGCGTTTCGCAGGATGCAAGCTCACATTTCACCATTTCAGCCGATTCATCCGGCACGACGCCGCCTCTCGATATGGCTTCGTCCGTAGCAACCGAGCAGATTGAGACACCCATCAGTAACCCAGCCATAGCTATGTCCAGCCAAGCCGACACGAAGAATCACCAACAGCTCCAAAACCAAGCGATGCAAGCCCGAATGGCCCAATTCGCTCGCGCTGTATCTTCCGCTGCGAACGGCACAGGCAAGATCGATCCGCAGGTCATGCAAAACATGCTGGCTGCGATGAAGTCTGGGAACGGCCAGATTGACATGAATGATCCGAGATGGCAGCAAGTCCGGCAATTGCTGCAATTGCAACAGCAGCGTCAAGCGGTTCGTTCCAATCAAAGCCAGAACGGAAACGCCAACGCGATCATCACTCCGAATTCGAACCCCAGTGTTGTGTCTCATCAACTTGACAACGGCCAGCCATTGAACAAGGCACAACAGGACCAAAATTTGATGGCGGCCATCCAGCAGCAGAGGGCACAGCAGGCCATGAATCCGCCTCAGCAGGTGACACCTCAACAGACGGCGCCACAGCCCACGCCTCCTCTACTCGGGCAGAACCAACAGGCCATCTGGTCAGGCACCATGTCATCGTGGACAGGACCTTCGACTGGATCCACTCGTGAGTCAACTCATCTGTGAATGCTTTTAAGTGAAGGTGTAAAGCGCTCACACCGTTCGTAGCTCTACTCAGCGTCGACGCCGTGCACTTCACAGGTGCCGCCGAAAGTGCAATGTCGCATCAATGGCCCAATGGTGTGTCCCATGTACAATGAGGGGAATTATGAAATGGGCCCGCTGACTGCTTCATTGTAGATTTGAAGCTGCGCACTGTCGTCATGTTGGACACCCAGGCTCTCACCAATTACGCCAAAAGCAAGAGCTCGCCTATTATACTCTTTACTCCGAGTCGCAATAGTTCCGATCCTATAGCCAATGTGGAACGGTACAACCAGTTAGCCAACTCGCTACACGCCAAAGGCAACGTAAGTAGATTACACACCTCGACACTGCCGTTTAGCCCTGCTCGATCGCTTAATGCTCACCTGTGTAATTGCCATCTATAGATGGTTGTCATACCCATTGGAGCGAGTGATCGGGGTATTGTGCTATTTGCCGCACCCTCTCCGGGCACCTCAGCAAACCCGAATGGAAGTAGGTCATACAGGCTCATGGGCGTTGTTTGTCTCGTGAGTCACTTCTCATGGATCTACAGATCGGGGACGATTTAAAGAACACCGATCTGATTCGCATCATTGGCACGACAGCACGTACCGTTCCCGCCTCTCAACCCGAGTTCCCAACAAACGCCTAGCCAGACCCAGATCATACCTACAGCGCTCGAGCAGCCGCCGCTGCAGGTTCAGCAAATCCCTCACCAGATGCTACAACAATCTCAACAATTGCAGCAACAGCAACAGCTACCGCAACAACCGCAACAGTTCCGACCGTCGCCTGTTCCGCCCAATGCTAATCCAAACGTAACTGCTCTGTATCAGCAGCAGATGATGCAAGCTCAAGCTGCGGCTCAGGCTCAAGTTCAGGCTCAGGCGCAGGCGCAAGCGCAAGCGCAGCTCCAAGGACAGCCGCAACAACTGCAACAGATGAACATGGCCATGAACGCTCAACAGCAGCAGCCTATTTTCGCCAATCAACCTTCTCAACAACAGCAGATACCACAGCAACAGCAGCAACAACAACAACCTGAAAAGCGAGGTCTCACTCAACAGCAATTCACGCAATTAATTATGCATGCTCAGCGACTCGGTGTCCACATTCCTCCCTTCGACCACAATACGATTCTAGCGAGTCAAGTGCAGAACATCGTCAACGATATCAAGATTGCCGATACGAGGCACAAAGCTCAACAAATGCAGATGCAGTCGCAGCAGCATTTACAACAGCAGCAGCAGCAATCGTTACAAACTCAGGCGCAGCAGCAACAGATGCAGCAGTTGCAGCACATGTTGGGACAACAGGGCCAAGGTCAAGGTCAAGGACAAGGACAGATGCAAGGGCAGGTATTCCAAGGTGGGGCGCTCAACTTTGGTCAGTAGACAACAAGTGAGAAGTGAAGGTCGCGTGGGCGTGGACATGGCCGTGGTGGGGAGCGATGCTTCAGATCATGTCATGTAGATAAAATGTTGTTATACGTTGTAGCGATGCACATTCTCGATGTAAGTACCGTCATGACAGATGTATATAATGTATTGTGGCCGCGATTGAATCACCTGTGCTTGCTGCTTATGAGGCGATAGCGCGTTTTGTACTGTGGTTTATGCTGCATGGTCTGAGATGCATATGCATTGCTCTCCCATCATCTCCAATCAGATCATTCTCCAATCGTATCGTTATCATATCGTATAAAATCATTACTGTACCGATGTGCCTATCTATCTAGGATGGATGGAATATATGGCTTCTCTAGAAAAGAAGGAAAAGAAGATCGTGTGTCGATGCCCAAAAGATTCTGTGTGACCGGTGCGTTTGTTGTGTTGATACTGTGCTGACGCAAAATGATGATCGCCTGAAGCATATGTATGCACTTTTGTTTTTGCTCTCTGCTGACATGGACACCCTTTCCTTCTTCTACCTCTTTCGAGCCGAGTTGATCGCTCGGCACCATTGAATTGTATTTTCATGCGATGCGCCATTGAAATAGTAGATCGACTAGTCGAAAAACGTATGTCAGCTATCGATCTGAGATTCCACGCCTCCAGATCGGACAGCTTGCTCACCTTGTTGTCAACCACCCTCAAAACGTTGCCATGGACGATGCTAGCCGGTTCGCGCAGAGTGGCCATCCTCAGCACGTTGAAAAGATCGACCATGCCTTCCCATCCTTCGCCTCGTTGAGTGGCCAATACCATCAAGTCGGAACATAGGACAAGCATGACCTGCCTGTCGACTAGCTCGGGCTTGATATATTCTACTGGGACGACCACCTTCGAAGGAGTGATGGTCTCGCCATCGATAGGCATCGATTCCGTTTCGACAAAAGCAGACGCCTTCTTGACGAGCCGGATGAGCGAGAGCGCACCTTCAAGAACCAGTCGACGATGCGGTTGTACCAGCGGTGAGGGGCCGGACTTCGTGATACGCTGTTGCCAGCTGAGCAATCGTAATCGAGATTCGGCTTCTCGCTTTTCCTCGTTCATCAATGAAGCAAGGGAGGCGATCTCATTGAGAGCGTCGTCCAAAGTGTCTCTGATACCGTCGGAGCGGGGCGGAGTGCACATAGCAAGATCCTCGAGCTAATAGAATGGAAAATCAGCATGTAAAGATTTACGTTCAGGCCCCTCTTGAACTCACCAATAGTTTGTACCTTGGAACTCGCTGGATAGGCAACAAAAGATAGCTCTCGAGGTTGATTTGCGAATGCTTGGGATGCTCTTTACATCTCTTGAGGAAAGTTTTGACTCGCTTCTTCTGCCCGGTGGACATCTGAGATCCAGAGACAGGAACCGAGTCAGGACCCGAAGAGAGCGATGAGATCGCGCTCATGCCAACACTGACCGCAGCCGCGGAGATGCCGACATTGGGTGTGTTAGGCTTGGACGAGAACGCGGGAGTACTGGGTGCAGAGTTGGGAGCCGACCAAGTCTTCATCCGCGACAAGGCATTGTCAAAGTTGTTGATATAGGTCGAATACTGCTTCATGTAAGCAATGTAGGTTCGGAAAACTTCGCCAACGGAATGAGCGGTGGCGGCAGACATCGAGCCTTCCTCATCGTCCTGTCCCTCAAGTAGTCCGCGAACCGCCTTCTCTAGAGCCGGAAGGAAATTGTCTCGATGGATGGTAAGGATGCTCTCCACTCCGCCGAAGACGATCTTTCGCTCAGAAGCAGGGATTACCGTTTCGTTTGACTTGTTAGGATTGACAGGTTGACAGGAAGGTCGGACGTAGATCGACACAAGCTCGCTCAGACCACGGACATAAGTACGTTCCGTCTCGTAAATCTCTCGGATGATTCGAGCTCGCTTCGACTTGTCGTTCTTGAACTTCTTCCCGCTGAAGTCAGGCTCTTGTGAGCTGTGACCTTCGCTTTCAACCACAGAAGTCGCTCGGGACGTCTGCGTTTCAAGGGTCGGTCGTCGACCTCTCCGAGTTTGACCGTTATTTGTGTTTGACATGGGCGATCCGAGGTGGTCTGATGGAGCCGAAGACGCTGCATAGCTGCCATCCGCGCTCGGTGCTACAACCTCGAAACCACCGTATGGTTCGATGGGTGGTCGAGACAGGTCAAACAAGTCGCGCAGATACGATTTGATTGATTCAAGGCCCTGTGCGTAACGAGCCTCGTCGGCAGAAGGGGTCATGGTTGCAATGGTCGCTTCAGAAGCGGAAACAGGCAGGCGCTCCATACTGTCGCCGAATCCGGTAAGAGGAGGAATGAAGGGAGATGTTGAGGGGATCGAGATATTGATCGAGGGAGGTCCCAGGTCGATAGGAAGGAAGCTGCGCCTTTTGCCACGTGCAGGCGCAGTGGCACTCCCCTGAATGGAGCTGGAAGATGGGAGGGTGGCTGTGGGAGACTCTGCTATTTGACCGAATTCGTTCGTCTCGTTTGTCATCACCTTCCGAGTAGGGAGAGTCATAGCTGATCTGGAACCGTTGATAGGCGGACGAGTGAGAGTCTGAATAGGCTCAGTCTTGAGGTGCTGTAGAGGCGGCATTGTCTTGAGATTGGCAGACGCAGACGCCGTCATATTGGCTGCCGCCTTGTCCTTGTCCTTGTCCTTATCCTTCAGCCTGTGCATTGACATTTTTCTCAAAAAGCCCCATTTGCCATTCTTGGTAGATGAACTGGCAGTGAGCCCCGTAGATTTCGATGCTGGCTGATCATAATTGCCCATCGCACTTGCTGCGCGACGACCGTCACTAGAGCCGAGACTCGCGAATTTGCTGGGCATAGCGAGGGTCGTGCTATTGCTCGGGGGACTGGTGATGGGTATATCAGGTACCTCTGGGGTTCCGAATGTTGAGTTCGTTGGACTACTCAATTTGGATCCGAGCAGGGCTCCAGCGGAGCGCATTTTGCGCAGACCTTTTCGCTGCGTCTCAGTCTGTCCAGGCGGTGCAGAATGAGGATGATCTTCTGCAATTGAGCCGAGTTGTGAGACTGATTGAGCAGCTGAAGTGGTTGGGCTGGTCGCTTCTCGAAGGGAGCTAGCGGTAAGAGACGAGGTGAGTGAAGCCATCGAAGGCGGAGATCGGATTCCGTTGTTGATGGACAAATGTCGGTGGTGGGAGTTTGATCGGCTCGGTACGGATCGAGAAGGTCCGGCGAGGATAGGCGCCACGATAGAAGCCCATTCGGGTGCAAAGGGGTTCCCATCAACTTTCAAGGTCTCAAGATGGCCGAGAAGGCAGAGCCATGATGGTAATGACACAAGCTTATTTCGACGGGCTGAGCGAATCACCGAAAATCAGCGCGAACTTTGCGCAAAGCTAAACTCTATTTGGACTCACCACACAGAGTATGCAGACCTCCCAATTGTGATATTTCTCCCGGTAGACTCTGAAGGCTGCAATCGTCTACAGCCAGCACTCGCAAGGCGACCAGGTCGCCGATGAAAGAAGGCACTTGACGGATCGGGTTGCTCGAGAGGTCGATTTCTTCTAGAGCGGTGCACTGCGCAAGAGCGTCGGGGATGAACGACAAGTCGTTGTTCGACAGATCGAGCACTACGAGGGAAGGGGCGAGGCTTGCGAGCAGACTGGGCAAGAATGTGAGAATATGCGATCCGCATGACGGCAGAAGCAGATGAGTAACACCTAGTGCTGTCGTTAGCGATACTCGGCCGGCGGGAAAACTCACCTGCATATGACTGTATCACGTCTTCAGACAAAGCGGAAAATCCCCCCCGAGCTTCGATCCTGTCCACATTCAGTATATTTTCCCTTCCTTCATCTACCATCGCCACAGCTTCGGAACGCGTTTGCTCCCAAGGCATTCTGTAGCTTTCATACGAATAATACGTATTGTCATCAGGCGGTGGTAAACGGCTGGATGATGGACCAGAATCGGATGTGGAGCCCGAGGCTGTCGTTATGGATGAGGAGACGGATTCGCTTCTCAGCCGGTTCGAGATATCTCTTCTCCATGGTCGATGCGATGGTGACAGTCCATTAGGCGGGCTTTCCACTTGACCTCGTGAGCCAAGCGGGAACTCGGCACTGATGCCCAAGCCAACATGCTCGACTGCGGGAGTAACGAAGTTTGCAGGCAGGCTGGGAAGAGGAGGAGGATGAGGATGGTATATTTGGTCGGAGTAGCCGTATCCCGAATAAGCACCAGAAGCCATGGATGATTCGGCAGACGAATACGCATGTGATCGACCGGCGGTTTGGCGCATTCTGATCTTCGGCTCCATGCCTTTGCCATCCTCAGGTTCTGCTCGGTATCCATAGGTGGCACCCATCGAAGGAGTGCTGGTTGTTGAATCGAGTGTTGACGTGGTCACAAAGCTGAGCGTTGGTTCTCTTTCCATCCCTTCTTCCGTATCAAACTCCGTGGCAGAATACGCGTCCAGATCCACGTCTAGTTGATGCTGCTGATGCACAACCGAATCGAAGCGATTTGTTCGAGGGGTAGGGTCGGTGTACTTTCGATAAGGTGGATGATATGGTTCGTCTGGGTAGGCGCTGAGAGGCCTCCGGGTGGGTTGTGCGCGACGAGTGGGAAGATCTGGTTCCACAAAGTTGAGTGAGGATGATTGCTCTTCCCCATCATCGTGCACGGGCGGAGTCGGGGGTAAATCGGTTTGAGGAGGAGGAGGGCGTGAGCGCCACATCTGGCTCGGTCCTGCTACTTGTTCTGCCATCTTCAAATCGGGACTACTCTGCGAATGTATCGAAGGTGACGGTGTTGGAGGTAGTGCCGGATTTGCAGGCATAGGCATGTCGTCTGAATATGATATACAAGGTGGTGGTGAGCGCGCAGTACGTCGTGGTGAAGAGCGCAGTCGGCGGCGAACCGGAACATCGTCGATCAAGTTGGAGTAACGAGGTGAATCGAAGCAGAAAGTGGATGAGCGGGACCGTCGATGGAGCGTCGAGGAAGCGGTGGATATAGATGATGAACGGGGCATATTGTCTGTTCGTCAGACAAAGTCGAAGTCTCCCTAGGTGTTTCAAGCAAGTGATCATAAACTTACAAAATCAAGTTCTTTCCAAGTTGATTCCGTCTTGCTTTTGCAAAGTGCAAACACCACTTGTCTCCATCCATTCATACACTGCAGAAGATCCCCGATTCTACAATTTTCAGGGCGATGAAGAGGATCCGAGCGATGAAAGTAAGGGCCAGAACTTGTTGACGTCGCGAGACAGAAAGGGGGGGGAGGAAGGGCAAGTGCTGAGGGTAAAGAGGTTGCCATCAATGATCGATCAAGGACCCCGGCCTGATGGTTTGGCGTTGTTGACAGTCTGACTCACTTGGATCTCGGGGAGACTGAAAGATCACAGAGTAATTAGTCGATGTGAAAGATCCCCGTTGTCGATGTCGTCGTCGAAGAGAAGCAACAGCCAGTCGTAGTCAAGGCACTCTTGCTCGTCGTATAGGCTGACTGCGCGGGGACCTTTCAGAAAGACGACCGTGCGGCCGCGCGGATGCCTTTGTCGGTGCGGCGCAAAGGAAGAGGGGTCGGAGAGGTGAGTGTGCGAAGGGGTAAAACGACGACGATGAGGCAAGAGAGGGCGAAGGACGATCAAAGGGTTCGTTACAAACACAACTATGTCGTCAGCTCTCTAGCTGCTAAAGAAAGCGAATGGAATACGCTCGACTCGGAGGCTGACATGTTTTGGAGAAGTGGTGAGGAGGGGAATGATTCGGACTAGATTGGAATTGAGCGAGCGCTATGAGGGGAGATCTGAATTGAATCGAGTGTGAAGCCAGGTAGGATAAGAGGATATGAGACATACTTGTGGAATTCAACTTGATCGATTTCACCCGTTGCCTACCTATCTGATGGATTGATCTCGCCTTGATCTTCCACTCTTCACAACCACCGATTGATTTTGACTTGACGAACAGACCGACGATGAGTGACGAGATGATAGTGTGCTATCCCCAACCAACCCAAGCTAATGATGCTCCGTTCTCCGTTTCTCAAAAATGATGTTTGAGAATATTTCTATAGCTTCTCTACAAATTACAGGACAGGCCACAGGAGGCCACAGGATAACGCTGCGTGATGTGGAAATCTGCACTCGGTAGTGTAGTGCTCGCTCGGTTCGTATGACGTGAAGGATTCCCGAGATTGATGAGAGCCTGATTGTATGAGTCTGGGCTCTGCTAGACCGGATATGATAATTAGATATGGGTCTACCGGTCGATACGATAAAGGGGATCAACCAGAGACCTAGGGTTGAAAGTCGCGACTTCCTTGACTGCGAACCGCCTATCCTGCAGGGGGCAGAAGATCGAAGTAGCGGTTTCAGGCTATGCGAAGATGCGGGGTTGAGGGTAAGGTATCAACAAGATGATAGTAGGAGACCGCACTCAGCACCGAGCAGTGCAGGTTTGGAAGTTGAGATTTCGTGATGACCCCAGAAATGATATGGCCGAAGAGTACTCGTACTAGCTATACATACATGAAGGAATTGCGAAGGGATCGTCAAAGCCGGCAAGAAAATGGGGGTTTTCCCAATAAAATTGGTCGAGGATCGTTGAGGGATTAGAGGGAATGGGAGGGTAATGTCGCGTGTTTGACGTAGAGATATGCCGTGAATAGAGGGTTTATATAGCGTGGTCAAGGATCAGCTGGGGTTCGTAACAGGGAAATAGGGTCACAAAGGTCTATGAATATCCCCGATCTCCTAAGATCTACAGCCAGCCCAGCAAGACGGGTGTCTCCTGCCTGGAAAAACGGGGGTTCGGGAGAAAAGGATTGCGTACAAGAGGATGAAAACTGCACTGATAACGATGACAAGAGGAGCAGGGAGACACAGATATATATGCATGCATTTAACTCACCCGGATTGTCAGTCAGTCTGTGGTGTTTTGTTCTATTGGGGACGATTGTTCCAATGTTGTTGTTGTCGTGATATCTCGCGAGGACGCGTCAAGAGTCGAGGTTGCTGCTGATGTTCACTTGGGGCCAAGTTGGTCTAAAGCCTAGAGGCGTGAGAGAAGCTGAGGCATCAGCTTTCAACGTGCGGGCGGATAAGGAACGTTACTCGGATTCGGAGGGTAGAGGACGCAAGCAAGCAGGATGTTACTACTCACTCGCCGACGCCACTTCGCGTCCGGACCGAGACGGGGTCTACCGATGGGATCCAAGAACGATTGGCAGGAGTATTTACCCCGATGGATGGGTAAACCGGTGATGAGATGTCTCACGTCTTACGTCTGAGGCGATTAAGAGAGATCGATGCTATATAATGAACAGCGGATAACTACGGTACCTATAGATGCATCGATAACGGCGGAGGAGGGGGAGAAGACCATGATGGGATCAGCAAACAGCACAATCGCTCAAGCAGAGTTTAAGCTTTGTCTGTCCGATACGCCTGTTCTCCTCTTTCATTTCGGAGACAAGGTTAGAGTTAACGCAGCGCTCATCTGCTGATCGCAAACGTGGATGAGATCGACAGGGCCTGAAATCAAGCGGGCGGCAGAATCAAGTAGCCATGTCATCATAGACTCCATGGCATGACGTGACGCGTAAACAAAGGTGATGTTGCGATCTCCATGCGCCATATCGTGATGCTTGGCAAGCAAGCTTCATGGTGGGATGAGACGGGATAGATATGGATATGCTTGACTTGTTGACACGACATGTCATGAGCAAGGAGGATGTTTGGTCTGCCTGACTTTAGCCCAGTTTTGCCCTGCAGGGCGAAGAGAGGGATCGAGGAATGGCGACGCTCATGACCTTCGACCTCCACGCTCGAAACGACACAACAACCTGGACTGTAAGAGAGATGAAATCACTCACCCGGTTGCGAGCGATGTTGTATCGCTTTTTGATGGTCTACCAACCGCTTTGTCACTGGGATCGATGACCTTTTTGATTGTAGCTAGCGATGATGATGTGACGATGACGAAGAAGGCGATCTCATTGTAACAGAACACGCTGGAAGGGATGACGATATCAGGAGGATAAACAAGAACCTGGAATGTGAGCGATTGTGGACAAGGTGATATCGATCAACAGGTGTACATGTCATCTCCCGGCTCGAACCCCCTCTCCCACTTGTAACCTTCCATTACTGGTACTCATCAATCTGAGCGGCCCACTCTGAGCCTATGACTGTTATCGGATCAAGCCAATCAAGGAAGCAGTCGACAGCTGCATTCACAAACAGTACTTGGACGATCAATAACGGATACTGTCGCTTTCAATCAAGGCCCAGAAACAATCAACTCATCCTTCCGCGGACGCCCTTCCGCTTGTCCTTTTCTGTCCTGTCCTGCTCGCAAAGGTCTTATTGCATACCTTCGAATTGTAGCCCCGAAGGCCCCATATTTATACAGATCGATGACCGGATCCTTCGACAAGCGCTTTGTCCATTCGCGACGCAACTCGCGGGAGAGAGACGCAACGGTGCCGCCATGCACGGTGCACGATACACATCTCGTGTCGGCGCAAACACTGCAAACACTCCTCCATCGGCGTACACACTTCGGCGTTGATTCCGATCAACAGCATGTATCTGATCAGTCAACCAGATACAGGCGTTTCACCGTCGTATCCCTGTTTATTTGTGCGTCCAGACTGGGTTAGCATTGCATTGCATAGCGTTTCAACTCTTTGTTGATACGGTGGCTGTGTTCAATCGTGGAATGATGTTATCAGCAACAAGGTGCTCGGTCTCGACCTCGGTCAACAACGATGTTGTCAAATTATCATAGGCCGCTGCACTGGCAGGCCGATACTGTCCTGAGTGCTCTGGGCGCTTACCTTATGAGCAGAGAACGTCCGCCTCAAGAAGGCCATTGCTTAATTGCGCTCGTCCTGAGTACGCAAGGAGGCTGATTGGGCTGCAAAGGCATGTTGGCCAAGCCCGCAATCTTGCTGGAAGAGATGTTCAGAATACAAAGGCTCGCATATCCAGTGCCCCAGCCTCATTCGGGCACTACATGCCCTATCTACTCGTCAGCGTACCCACTTGATGCCCCTCACCCCTCTCCTGACAACATGGCTCCCTCGCCGGTGCCTTCATTTGCTCGCCCACTAGCTCACTTGGGAGACGGTCTCGGTTGAGGGACTATTAATCAGGCTTGGGTGCCGTTGCGCCGACAGCCGAGTCCGAGGTGGATGACATGTTGGAATGGAATGCTCAGTGCGGAGGATGGTATAGTGACCCAATCGAAAGCTATATAAATCCTCATGAGCAACTCAGGTGGCGAGAAACATATCGATAAGGCTTACCAGTAAGAAGCCGTCGCTCAAAGGCGTGACTGACGTGGGAGGTGACCTTTGCGATCAGCGATGAAGTGTTGGTTGGGTAAAAAAACAGGGATATAAAGGATATTGCCACCCGCCATCCGACTGAGGTGATGCTATCGGGCTAGATATATACTTAGAATTTGCTGACTTGGTAAAGTTCTCGCCTGGTTTGGGGACGAAGCGACCGACATTTTAGACTACGGGGTCATAGGTTCCACCACATGATCCATCATGTACAATGGCAGTTGTCAGAACACGACTTTTCGGCGCCGCGATGAGCAGCCAGAACCCGATCTAGCGTTCTATCTGTGACGAAGTGTTTTCGAGCCAAGAGTCGTCATTGGGCGCTATACAGTGGTGTGCGGCTTGTACGGTAGATGAATCACGGCTTGAGCCATGTACACTGTATGGGCAATCTCTTCGGAGCTACACTAGTCATGTCAAAGAAGAAAGGCGTGTTGGTACTGTACTGTACTGTACTGTACTGTGCCGGCGCGATGTGTAGGTATGGAGTACATGTAAATACCACACCAACAGTACATGCGCCACTTCATTTCCACCTTACCAGAGGGCTCATCGTATGACAGTATATGGGTACACGGTGAAGTGCTATCTTACAGTACAAGTACTGTTTCTTCAGGGGCGGACGAGCTGAGAGATACCCAAACAAATTACATTGTCGTATGTACCCAGCACCTGCTCGCTTCTGTCCTGTCAAGGAAGGGGATGTTCAACGTTTGCATCAGCGGCCTTGCTTGCCATTAAACGACTCCGCTTTCGGCTTTCACGCTCCAAACCCAGTCCAAAGCACAAGATGTTGCACGAAATAGTGATGTACTCGAGTACTTCCTATAGGCAGGCCCTACTCGCCACATCGTGTGAAATGAGAGATCTCGCTCACTTCACTTAAACCACTCCGGCACCGCGGGAGGAGGTTTGGTGGGCGTCGGCGACTGAATGGTCGTCTCACCGGCACCTGTGCCGGTAGATGTGGTGGAGCCTTGGCCAGTGGACATGCTCTTGATTACCAGGAAATTTGGCAGTAGTGCGCGAAAGTGGTGATCGCGTCGGGAGGTGTTCTTGCGCTAATTGTGACAAGACTTGGCCGAAGTTGTGCCCAACGCACATGATGTAGGTACATATATACAGGCATTCATGCGAACATGGGGTAATTACGGTCATCTACGAAGTATACCGTACCACCGCATGAGAATCTCAAGCTTCTTGTTGTCTGATGGTAAGGGTACTCGAAGAGAAGCTTCTCAAACACGCACAATCAACGACGTGTCGTGGCAATGCACTTGAAACTCTTTGTCAGAAATCCGAAGCACAGACGCATCAGACATTCGAAACTGTGGATCCGCTGCAAAGGACCTCCAGGCAAAGCGAAGCGAAGTAACTGGTTATTTGGAAATGCCATGTTCTGGGGTCAGAGTAGGACGCGCAACCACAAGGACCGAATGTGATAAAGCCTCGAACAGTGGATATTCTGCAAGAGGTCGTTTAGTTGTCTTCGAAGCAGAAGCATCCCCAGAAGCAGAAGGGATGCCTTGATGAAAGCCATCAATGATCGGGGTCGCCAAGAAGGGACGGCTCATGACGTCCGATGGTATCGGGCCCGGGACCAACTTGAAGGAGGGGATTGATGGCCTCGGCCATGTACAAGTCGTTCTGATCCGACTCGTGTTGAGGCGACTCAACCTGTATTAACTGGTATCTGGACGTAGGACCCTGCTATCTGCTTCCAGTGTATAACAGCCTGCGCTTCAGATCACCCGTCCGTCTGTTTGTCTGACTGTTGCCGACAGTGCCAGATGAAAGGTTGCGCACACAGTGGCAACATGCATGATGAATACTAAGACCGGTACTCGTATGATACAATATAGTCATCCATCCTATGATACAATGTATATCGTACGACTGTCAAAGCATGAGATCGTCGGAAAGTTCGTGTAGCTCACGACAGCACTTTGCAGTACTTTCCTCATTATGTGCTAAAATCCCAAAATCGTCTTCTTTCCCATGGTCGATCCCATCTCAACGTCCCATACACAGAGTCAACTGAGGTACTGTACGGGCCGGCGTACGAGCAAGCATCATGCCACGGGGGCATTGTGAGGTGGTGTAGTGTTGTGATGTGTGCACGAAACATACTGTATGTGGAAATAGGACTTGCCTGAGTCCGAGGTGATGTGAAGATCGAGCATTGATCGTTGATGTCGGTCATAAATCGTTATCTGAGCGGAGTTGGAATGTTGGGTATCTCGTCTTGATGTATGAACCGTAGCAGTGCCGAGCGCGCGTACTATGTTGATGGACCTGTCAAAGGTCGGACTAAGAGAGCTGGAGAGTGGCATGTAGTCGGCGTCATATGGATATAGTGAGCAAGATGGTCATCCTCGGTACCTGATGGAATCGGATCTAGAGATATGAAGTGTATGTCAGCTGTCTGGACGCTAAATAGTCCAGCGAGTGCCCAGAAGGAAGTCCAACTCTGACCACGAGAATACCGAACAGTCGAGGTGTGCTCATACTGATGATGTCCTAACCGCCCCAACTGACTTACGGCATGTATCTCTGATACGGATTCGCGAATGGGTGTCCCGCCGGAAGATCGACCGGACCAAAAGATTGGGTCGGATGGAAATACGGCTGACGGAGTGGCTGAGGGTGAGGCTGGGTTTGAGATTGTGGTGAAGTCGATGCAGGGTGGGAATTCGGGTAATGGGGGATCGGGGCGGAGATGATGGCCATGGGGTAAGGCGGCTCGCTGTGGGTGCCTCGACACGTACAGGAAGGTGTGGTGAAAGAGGTCAGCGCAGATCAATGTGGGGATCAGATTGACAAGTGAAAATCGCGGAGGGGATAGATCGATGCATTGATCCATGTCCAGTCGGAGCCATGATGACACAGCACGCAACACTTACTCCACAGGACGAGAAGAAAAACAGCCCATCGTGCTCGGTATGTACTCGCTGCTCCGCAACGTTGACAACACTTGTAAAGTAATAGAAATTATAAAGACTAGAAGCCGGAATGTGTGAGGTACAGTATGACGAGAGGCAAAGGGGAAAGTGGCAAAAGAGAACATTACTCGAGTAACTCACCACGGCTATATACTCATTCATTCCTCTCCTCACTCCGTTTCCCCCTATCAGCATCATTACCCTTCTCTTACCCTACGAACGGTCGGTTCTGTGGTTCCTTAGATTGCATTCTAAAACACTGTTTCCCCTGGAAGTTTAGGTGGTACGATCGGATTCTGAGCTAAGAAGCGGCAAAATCAGCATAGGGCACCGACGAACATGACATGAGATGAAACCTCAAGTCGACTGACTCACCCATCATCTCATCATCGCTGACCAAGCGGAGGTATGATACGCCAAGGGACGGAGCAATCGGCCCCCAAGAACCTTATTCCTTTACCGCTCTTGCCGCATCCCCAACGGAACGAGGTCTTATGCCGAGAACACGACTACCTGAGCTAGAGTGAGTACTGACATGAACTGCTGTCAGCACGGGAGAGGAAGAAAAATGAAGGTGAGGGTACTGTATGAGGTTTCGCCCTGATTCAGTCTGTTACGCGTTTGAAGTATGCTTAAGCTGTGCCATCGCCGCAATCCATCAATCACCATCATGATATCAAGACTGATACTCCGGTAGACAGTACCGAGTACTCAGACCCAAGGAGAGGGTGCAGGGCAGACATGCGGACGCTGATGGTGGAGAGGCTGATGATGTGATGGCGAATGCTGATGGTGTGCTAGTGAACTTGTCATCAGAAACAGGGGGTAAAGGATGATATGAAACGGTGCTTCTCCATGTCCATCCATTTTCGTCACAGCACTGGCTGAGTTTGCATGAAGGCGAGGTAGAGGGGAGGAGGCGAAGCGGAAGCAGGAAGCGACTCCGAAGCAGAAGCCGAAGCAATACTTCCCCGTAGCGTGATTCGATTCGATTCTAACCCGTGTTGGTGTCCATTGTTGAGACCCCAAAGGAGCTCTCGCTTGCTATCAGCACGACACGAGGGACACGAGGCAAGAACATGCTCAAGCACACGCTTGTGATGGTACCTTTTGCTCGGAAAGTCTGATTCTTCCCCACTCGCCATCAAGAAACTCGTACAATCGAAAGAATTGAGTCGAACCGGCTTCTTTTTCATTACGAGTACTGCCACTTTCAGAATCCATGGCCGACGCCATCAAATATCGTGAACTTTATTTCCTTCCCTGTCAATCCATCAAGATCAGGATCATCCCATCCCACATGGCTACTGAACAAGTATACTGTATCTTATTTTTATTGAACCAATGAAAGGATGCATGACTTTGATCGTATCCGATGTCTAGTATACTGATGGGCACCACCTGTCGTTATAATGTCCGTATCCCATTTTGAGTGGCACTTGTCGGTGTATACTGTAGTATTTGAAGGGCCAGTACCCCTTGGATTATACTGTAAGTACGGGTGAAATAATGGTATGAGGCTAGTATCGTCCGGATTCCCTCTCTGCAGCTTGCTTGCTATCAATACCTTTCTGTGCACATCATGTGCTGTGCCATGGTCCATCAAGAAGGGGAACATGAACAGATCGCCAATGTCCTTTCTTCTTCGGGCGTTCCCTCTCCTTCTCTCTCTCTTTCTCTCTCTCATACACACAATCGCAAGTCCTCGCGTCGATAACCGAATGTTCTTCTTGGCGTCGGTGGGGTCTGTACCTGTGCAAACTGGGTAGTACCGTACTCGTGCTTTTACCGTTGACTGTATACATATTGCCGACAGCGAAAGCTGTGAGCAAGCGGAGTCATGCCATGTGTTATCGGATTTGCCACTCGTTAGGCGGGTTCCATGGCGCCGGTGTCGGTGTTGCAGTCATTCCTGTTCCTGGATGTCGAGCGTATTCTCCCCCCATCCTTCTGATACGGGCGTCGACTGACGCAGGAGCACACACAGCAGAGAGATAGACGAATGAGCATTCCTTCGCACGTGAGACGACAGTCGAGAGGCACGGTCAACGTCATGTAACATCAACTTACAATCGACAGACTGGGGTCGAGGAATCCTCATGGCTGTCGGTCCGATCGGGACCATCGTGGGCTGGACGTATGGGTACCTGTTCGGCGGGTCGATCCTGCTTATTCGTGCGGAAAGAACACACCGTCAGCGATGGATAGATGCGGTTACCGAATGATGTCGTGGAGAGGTACGGGCGAGCAAGTCCAATACTCACGATCTGGAAGAAAGACAACTTCCCATGTCCGACAGGAGAACCGAATGTAAAGGGTATGACTAGCTTTGGATATATCTGACAGATGGATTAGAGTATAGATGTCAATGTATATAAGAAGGAAAAAGAGTCACACAAGGTGTTGAGCGAGAAGAGGAGGAGGTCGACTAATGTGAGTGGCAAGGTGCTGGGAGATCTGCACAATCGATTATATACCTCAACACGAAATGAGAGACCTAAGTAGAAGTCGGGGCAGGGGATTGAGGGGCGCGGCGAGGTCACGAGAACGAGGATGAGGCGGGGATAGGCTCTGGTACGATAGAGACACCTCAGTTCAGATGATGATGGATATCGCAAGCGAACTTATGAATGAAGCATGTACAGTAGCTTTCGGCGATGCATCATCCTCTCGAAGCGCATTGCATTGCATCAAAGCACGACAAAGCGACTCTGGTCGATGTTGGACCGTACTATGCTGTATTGAACGTGTCGACGAGTGATGAGTGGAAGCAGGGGGGGCGGTGCCTCGTGTCGTGTCGGGTTTTTGGACATCGCACGCTGGGATATCGCGTTTCTGTAAAGCTGGTAGTGGTCGACCGACTGTGGGGATCGGGTGAGAGACTGGTACGGTGGCCAGTCGGTCATACTGTACAGCCAGATAGGTCAGATCGGGTTTTCCCATCCCGATACGATTTCACCTCTGTTGCTTGATGGATGATGGCCCTCGGAGGCTTGAGGCTTGAGGTTCCATCATGCTGATCTATCGATCACTTACAGTCCGAGAATTGTACCTCGTTCAGGCGAAGTGTGCGAGTCAGAATTAGCACGTGCCTTGACGGGGAATGGCAAGTGAGAGGGGAGAGTCGATCTCTCTCTGTGTGTGTGTGTGTGTGTGTGTGTGTGTGTGTGTGTGTGTGTGTGTGTGTGTGTGTGTGTGTGTGTGTGTGTGTGGACGAATATGGATGGGTACCGG